>JBBDGP010001193.1:6635000-7200736 GCA_037952835.1 Lithobates septentrionalis
AGTCCTGGATTACGCAACTAGGTATCCTGAAGCAGTCCCTTTAAGGAAAACTTCCTCTAAAGCCATTTCCCGGGAGTTGTTTCAAATGTTTTCACAAATTGGGTTCCCCAAGGAGATACTGATGGACCAGGGCACCCCTTTCATGTCAAAGGTGACGGCGGACTTGTGCAAACTGTTTCAGATCAAGCAGTTGCGGACGTCCGTCTATCACCCTCAGGCAGATGGCCTCATTGAGAGGTTTAATAAGACCCTAAAGTCAATGTTAAAAAGAGTGGTCCAGAAGGATGGAAAGGACTGGGACATGTTGCTCCCTGCCCTGTTATTTGCCACCTGAGAAGTTTCACAGGCATACACGGCTTCTCGCTGTTTGAACTGGTATACGGGCGAAGACCCCGTGGACTGCTGGATCTAGTGAAGGAAACCTGGGAAAGGAAGTCCTCACATCATAAAACGATGGTAGAACATATTACTCGGAGAAAGTTTATAACTAAATTATATGTGATCTTGCGCATAAATCTCAGTTAGCAGTGAATGGTTGAGAAAGGTGCTAAAAATAATTGTGTGTGCGGCACAGTCACCAACCAATAATAAGACTTTCCACCAATAAACTCATATACAAAAAATGTGCTCACATGTGTAACAGAATAAGAATGATCATTACATAACACAATACATGTGCAAGCTATAAACATCAAGAAAGGGGTGTATATAATGAAAGTTCATAAAAAAGTGTTCAAAAATGAAGTGCAAAACCCCCGATGTATCTATTGGAAAAAATTCCAATGTGTAAAATGTTCAAGAGTCTTCACCAGCAGATGGAAAATAAATAATGTGTTGACCGTGGTTCAAATGATATCCCTTCATTGTGCTCCCATTGCTCTTACCTTGAGGGCATGGATCAAATGTCTTGAACCATTCCTAGGACAATCACCTCGGTGTTGGAGCCCACACTCAATCTGGATAGGGGGTGGATTCTTGATGCAATAGGTGAATATCTCCTCCAGCCCGGTATCCGAATCCACATTTAATGGAATAGCCTCCAATAGTGTATTACCACAAAAGACCAATTTATTAATGATAAAATTATGCTTACATCAAACAAATGAAGGATAAGCCAAACAAAGACCAAAAACAGCATGTTTTCGCCACCTCATAGCCACTTCCGGTCCGCAGTGACCACTTCCGGTTCGCGGTAAACTCCCAGTTCGTGGTGAATGGCTTCCGGTTAAGCCTTGCGTCTTACGCGTTACGTCACACCCTCGTGACTTCCTCAGAGAACCAGATTGGATGAATGAACCATCCATTTATATAGTTTGGGCAGGAATTGACCCAGCCACCATTTTGTTGAAGACCAAAGGTTAAATTCACCTTTTACTTAAAAAAGGCCATCTGATCTCTTCATATTAATAAAAAATAAATAATCAGCATTTATTAGGCACATCTATTTAAAACATGACAAACATTCAATACAAATTAAAAATTACTCAAAACAAAAATAAAAAATCCTAATTGGGAGACTTGAAGTCTCTTACATCGAATGGGCATTTAAACACTGCCATCTTGTGTAAATTTAGAGCAATTAATTCTCTAAATTGCTGGGGTTAGTGGTAGTAGTACGCCCTCTTGTGGGACTTAGGAGGAATTATTTATGCAGCGCTAATTATAAATAATGTTCATGCCATCTTGTGGACATTCAGAAGAATGACCACAAAGAATATATATATATATATAGTATATCCTCAAGTACTGCCATCTTGTGGAAAAAAACAATAATGGACCAAAAAAGTAATTCACTACATGGATTCATGCCATCTAGTGGGCGTTGGAAAAAATAACTTCAGAAAATGTAAATATTTCCCCCAATCTAGATGGATATAGCAAATAAAAATCATTCTATAAATATAGAAAAAATGTCTGACTCTAAAAAATCGTGGCCAACCTGATTACAAATAAAAATACAAAATTAATAAAAAATATATATTAAAAAATCAATAAAAATCGAAAAGAAGAATAAAATTAAACTCGCACACCGGAAATCAAATATGAGGTTCACAGTACAATTAATAATCATTTATAAAACAATTCCATGATTTGTTATATCTCTCTATACCCCAAAAGGTGAGTTCAGCTGGGTAATTTTTATGGACTGCAGTGAAATGCCTTGATAAACTATGTTTTAGGAATCCTTTAATTATATTTTGGACATGTTCTTTGACTCTAACTTTCAGAGCCCTTTTGGTTCTCCCTACATATTGAAAATTACATGAACATTGTAAAATATATATCATCCCCTCTGTGTGGCAGCTAATAAAATCCTTAATTGGGTATGTGCGACCTGTACTAGTAGCTTGAAATTCTTTCCTTTTTCCCTGAAATTTTTTCGAGTGCTGGCAGGCAAAACAATACTTACAGGGAAAGAATCCTTTTCCACTAAAGAATAAAAACTCATTCTTTACGGGAGGGTCTACAACATTCTTCACAATTAGATCTCATAATGTAGTTGCCCGTCTGTATACAATGACCGGTTTATCTGGTAGAATACTTTGGAGATGCTTATCTCCTTTCAAGATGTACCAATGTTTCTTAAGTATTTTTTCTATATCCTTATATTGGACATTATGATCAAGCACCAGAGATGCTGCTTCCAGAAGGCATTGCGCTTTCTTATCTCCATGTATCATTTGTCGTCTGTCCATAGATTGTACCAATTCAATTTGTTTATCTACAAATTGTTGAGTGTATTCCTTGCTCGTGAATCTTTTGCCAATAAGATCATCCTGGGTTCTAAAATCTGAATCTTTCATACAATTTCACCTTATCCTTACTAGCTGACCTTTCGGGATGTTAAACAGCCAGGGTTTGAAATGGCAACTTGTAATTGGTAAGTAGCTATTTCTTGCTACATCTTTAAAATGTGTTCTTGTAATGAGTCTATCACCTTCAATACTTCTCCAGATCCAGGAATTTTATCTCTTTCTCTTCAATTTTCCAGGTAAGTGTTATATTCCTACCATTTCTGTTTAGTCCACAAAGGAATTTTTCCAGCGATTCTTTGTTTCCATTCCATACCATAAGTATGTCATCAATGAACCTTTTATATAAAGAAAAGTGCAGTGCTAACAACTATAAACATAATCAATACCCATATTCATATCCTGCAATAAATGGTATAACCCAGTGTATAAATTACATAGGTATGTATACTTATATAGTGAACCTTTTAAATAATACACATTAAGTCCGTAATACAAAAAGTATTTGTGACACACTTGTAATAAAATAATCCTTGAAGAGTAAAAGTCTTAGGAGGTATATAACACCAAAAAAGTGTAGAGACTTGTAAAAGTGTTGATAGAAGATCCACCACCACTTAAATTGGGGGCTTACCGGAAAGATTGGACTCAGATGGGTGTACACCCACTGAGCCAATCTAGCTTGTAAATGTGGGGATCCACGGTGGTATCTGTGTAACGTGAAGGCATCCAGAGTATTTATGGAAAAAATGTGAGAGTACTGTAACCTGGGGGACAGGTAGCAGGTACAAAGCTCCCTGGGATGAGCAGTCTTTCAGGCACAGATACCAAATCCAGTGAAATAGTGACAAACAGTGCAGTGTTTATTTGTGATATATACAAGTCTATATACAGGTGCTGTACAGTGTTCCAAAAAACAAATAGGAACAAAAATAGCCAAAACAAAACTTAGCCGTGTCTCGGCACTAACTAAACAATATTTACAGATCTTAACTACCAGGCCGAGCAAGCCTACAGCTTGTCAGCTTCCACATAACTTTTTGCTCTCCTACACAGAAGTTGTCTGAGTATCCCAGGCCAAGAGCAAAGGCTGTCTGCTCAGGTGAGCTTACATTAGCCTGGGGGAGAGGACCAAGACCTGAACTGGACCCTGAACGTGTATGAGAGGAGCCTGGGAGATGTATAAACCCCGAACAGGACTTTTCCTGGTTCTCTCTGGGACGCTCTGCTACATATCCTCCCCCCTTGTTTCAACCCCAGGGTTAGAACACCTGTAGCCCAACAGGAGTGAACACGGGACAAGGCATCTACATTTCCCACCTCAACACCTGGCCTGTGTTTTACAGTGAAGGAGTAATCCTGCAGAGCCAAAAAACACCGGTTTACCCTTCTATTAGTCTCCTTCTTTTGGGCCATCCATTTCAGGGGAGCATGGTCAGTTATTAACTCAAACTGGCGTCCTAATAAATAGTACCTGAGTGCGTCGACAGCCCACTTTATGGCTAAACATTCCTTTTCAATGACTGCATACTTTTTATCATGGTCATTGAGCTTTCTGCTTAGGTACACTACAGGGTGTTCTTCCCCATTGTGTACCCGTGACAGTACTGCCCCCATACCAACATCAGACGCATCTGTCTCCAAAAAATCTTTGGAGAAATCGGGGGAGTACAATACTGGCTGTGCACAAAGAGCCTTCTTCAGGACTTGGAAAGATTCCTATGCTACTGAGGACCATTTCACCATTACACAGTCTTTCCCTTTCGTAAGGTCTGTCAGTGGGGCAGCTATAGTTGCAAAATTTGGGATAAATCTTCTATAATACCTCGAAATGCCAAGAAAGGCCCTGACCTGCTTTTTGTTTGCAGGACGTGGCCACTCCTGGATGGCTTCTATTTTATTCACTTGAGGTTTTATGACACCATGGCCAATAGTGTAGCCCAAATACTTGGCTTCCTCTAGACCAATGGCACATTTTTTTGGATTTGCCGTAAAACCTTCTTTAAAGAGGGAATCAAGGACAGCCTGGACACGGGGCAAGTGAGACTCCCAGTCAGTGCTATGTACCACTATGTCATCTAGATATGCTGCTGCATATTGTCGGCGGGGTCTTAGAGTCCTGTCCATGGCCCTCTGAAATGTCGTGGGGGCATTTTGCAACCCAAAAGGCATTTTTTTGTATTGAAAGGAACCCTCCGGCGTCACAAATGCGGTCTTCTCTTTGGCGCTACCAGTCAGGGGTATTTGCCAATAACATTTTGTTAAGTCCAAAGTGGTCAGATAGCGAGCCTTGCCAAGTCGGTAGCTCCAACATTCTTTTAACTTCCCCGCTGATGTCCTTTCTCCTTGCTTCAGGAATTCTGTACGGTTTGAGCTTGACACGGACCCCAGGTTCAGTAACAATATCATGCTGAACTGCTGAAGTCGTGCCAGGTAACTCTGAAAATTTCTCTCTATTTCTTATCAGGAATTCTGTACTTTCCTGCTTTTGGGAATATGACAGGGTGTCTGGAATAGTGACCTCGGGGATCAGAAGGGACTCAGCACCCTTAGGCGTTACTGGGAGGGACCTCGCAGTTAACGCCAGTCTATCCTTCCAGGGCTTTAACAGGTTCATATGGTAAATCTGTTCAGGCTTCCTTTTCCCTGGTTGATATACCTTGTAATTGACCTCCCCAACTCTTTCAATTACTTCAAAGGGACCCTGCCACTTAGCCAGGAACTTGCTCTCAACAGTGGGAACTAACACCAGGACCCTGTCACCAGGTGAGAAAACACGGAGTTGGGCCCCCCTGTTGTATATCCTCTGTTGGGCTGCTTGGGCCTGCAGTAAGTGCTCTTTACCATCGGCATGATTGCTGCAATCCTGTCCTGCATTTGAGCGATATGCTTAATGACACTTCTATGGGGTGTCTGCTCCCCCTCCCAAGTTTCTTTGGCTATGTCTAAGAGTCCCCGAGGGTGTCTCCCATAAAGCAACTCAAATGAAGAGTACCCCATGGAGGACTGGGGAGCCTCCCTGATGGCAAACATCAAGTATGGTATCAGGAAGTCCCAGTTTTTCCCATCCTTGTCAACAACCTTTTTTAACATGCTCTTTAATGTCTTATTGAAGCATTCCACCAAGCCATCCATTTGAGGATGGTACACTGAGGTTCGCAATTGCGACACCTTAAATAACTTGCACGGCTCTCTAGTTATTCGGGACATAAATGGGGTGCCCTGGTCTGTAAGGACTTCTTTAGGGATTCCAACACGACTGAACACCATAAACAGCTCTTTGGCAATGTTTTTAGCAGACGCGGTGCGTAAGGGAATGGCCTGGGGGTAACGGGTAGCATAATCCATGATTACAAGGATATGCTGATGACCTCGGGCAGACTTGGGGAGTGGACCCACATGGTCCATGGCAATCCTCTCAAAGGGCACTTAAATAATGGGCAAGGGCACTAAAGGACTTCGGAAGTGTTGTAGTGAAGCTGACATCTGACACACAGGACAGGATTGACAATAATTCTCAATATCCTTCTGTATCCCGGGCCAATAAAACCTGCGCAACACCCTTTCAGTAGTTTTCTCAACCCCTAAATGACCTCCTAGTCAGTGCCCATGGGCAAGTTCCAACACCACCCATCTGTATGGCTTAGGGACCACCAACTGTTCAACCACTTTTCATCATTTTTTTTATATACACGATACAGTAAATCCTCATTGCTGCTAAAATAAAGGAAAACAGAACCTGTCCCCTGATTCGACAGGTACATCATTAATCACCATTACATTTTCCCAGGCCCTGGCAAGGGTTGGGTCTTTTCTCTGCTCGGTACCAAAATTTTCATTGTGTACATTAAGGTCAGCAAACTCCAAGGTAGGCTCAGATTCAGCAGATGGCTGTCGAGCTCCACTGGTTGTGGGGACCTTCTCAGGCTCCTCCAGCTCTCCTGTCATAACTGAGAAAGGAAAACCCGGGGAGCCCTGAGAAGAGTCCCCTGAACCCACATTGTCAGTAGCGCCCAGGAGTTCGGACTCTGTCACTGAGTCAGCTACTGTGACCGGGTCGGGACGATCCCACAGTTCCCAAAACTTAGGGAAGTCCCTACCAACGATGGCCTCGTGCACAAAGTGGGGCACAAGTCCGACCAGATGGGTCACCATACCTAAGCCAGTTTTAAACTGAACAGTGGCTATAGGATAGTCACGGGTATCCCCATGTACACAGATCACAGCAACTTTTTTAGCATGCAAATTCACAGTTTCAACCATCTCAGCTGTAACCAAAGTCACTAGACTTCCAGAGTCCAGCAAGGCCGTAATAGGCTTATTATTAACAGTCATTTGGCACATGTGTTTTCCCATACTTGGTGCTGCAGCGCATGAAACAGCAGCAAACATAGACCGCCTTCTAATAGATAGATCACACTGCATTGGTTCATCTGTCAATGGACAGTTTGCTGCATCATGTCCCAGTTCTTGGCAACGAAAACACCTGATGTTTCCCCAGTTTGGTTTGCTGACAGGCAGTAGCTTCACTTGTTTGGGACGCCAAAATTCAGTCCTGGCACCAAAAATACTCCCCCCTATTTCCTTGCCATGCTTACCACCCACTTCCCCTGGAACAGTCTTACCGGTTGCCTGGGGAGACCGTGGCTTTGGGTGGAAAGTCTGTGCAGCTGTAGGGGTGGTGACCAGGCTCTCTGCAGCAAAGTACCTTTCAACGAGTTCCACGAGGTTGTCCGCCGAGTTGGGGTCTCCTTGACTCACCCACTTCTGCAGGGGAACTGGTAGTGACCTCAGGAACCGGTCCATGACCACACGCTCCACTATTTGTGGCCCAGACAGGGACTCCGGCTGTAGCCACTTCCTCACCAAGTGAATTAGGTTGAACATCTGCGATCTTGGGGGCCTCTCGTCTTGGAAGAACTAGCTGTGGACCCGCTGTGCTCGAACTGCCAAGATGAAACCAAGTCGCGCCAGGATTTCCCGCTTGACCTTTTCATAGTCTCCTGCTTCTGCTGACTCCAAATCATAGTAGGCCTTCTGTGATTCTCCAGACAGCAAGGGGGCGACCAGTCCTGCCCACTGGGTTTTGGGCCAACCTTCCCTCTCAGCGGTCCATTTAAACGTTAAGAGAAAGGCCTCTGGATCATCATCTGCAGTCATCTTGGAAAGAAAGCGACCCACATGGATGGCTGAGGGCTTGTCTCCAACAACATTAACTTTAGCAGGTGACCACTGTGCTAGCGTCTCCACAACCGCAGCCAGGGTTTTCCTATCCTCTTTTGCATCAGTGGCTAGCTGTTCAAACAGCCTCTGTGATAGCTCCTGTACAGCACCAATCTGTTGGCACAGCGCCTTGGTTTGCTCCTGTGCTATAGCATTTGTTTGCTGCTGTGTAGCATTTGCTTGATGCAGTGCAGCATTTGCTTGTTGCTGTGCAGCATTGGATTGTTGCTGTGCAGCGTTGGATATCACCAATTGTTTTAGGATTTCCTCCATGTTTAGTCACTCTAGGTACTGGCCTTTGAAGTAGTAAAAGGCTGGTCGCAGTCTCCACCATATGTAAACTGGGGGACAGGTAGTAGGTACAAAGCTCCCTGGGATGAGCAGTCTTTCAGGCACAGATACCAAATCCAGTGAAACAGTGACAAACAGTGCGGTGTTTATTTGTGATATATACAAGTCTATATACAGGTGCTGTACAGTGTTCCAAAAAACAAATGGGAACAAAAATAGCCAAAACAAAACCTAGCCGTGTCTCGGCACTAACTAAACAATATTTACAGATCCTAACTACCAGGCTGAGCAAGCCTACAGCTTATCAGCTTCCACATACCTTTTTGCTCTCCTACACAGAAGTTGTCTGATTATCCCAGGCCAAGAGCAAAGGCTGTCTGCTCAGGTGAGCTTAAATTAGCCTGGAGGAGAGGACCAAGACCTGAACTGGACCATGGATCAGAGATCCCTGAACGTGTATGAGAGGAGCCTGGGAGATGTATAAACCCCAAACAGGACTTTTCCTGGCTCTCTCTGGGACGCTCTGCTACAGTACATAGTGTGATACTGTATAAAGGGCTTAAAACTCATTTATTGAAAGTAAAAACACTCACATTTCAGAAGAAAAACAGCGCTTTAAAATGTAGAGATCTGGCAGTGTTGGTGGTGTCAGCAATTCGTCCTGACGCGTTTCGTCCTAGGGGACATCATCTGGGGTGCTGCACCACCCCAAACACTGCCTTTTTATGTAGTAAGGGACCCCCATGTTGAACTGTGGCTCCAATCCGCTTCCTCATTCAATTTGAGTAACTTCCGGGTATAGGCAAGATGGCGCAGGCCGCGTGCGCCTCAAGCCTCACTCTCAGATAGATGGGATGGAACGCATGGATCGCGACCTCATGCGCTCCACGACTCGTTTCCGAGGCGCTGGTATGAACCGCATCTTCCTATAGTAAGCAGCATGTAAATAGAGGAGACAGTGTCATGATGTCACGGCGCTGTCTCCCAAGCCTCGTAATGACTGGGGAATAGATGGAACGCACGAGGGGAATAACCTTAAACTGACAACAAGACGCTTACCTAAAAATAGAGTAAAATAAACATTAAGAAATACAAAGAGTCTTGTTGGGGAATATATGAATAAGATGGAATATATGTGGAGACATAAATACAAAATTATATATATAGAGAGGGCAGCACGTAAAGCACGTCCCCTCTATTAGCTAATAGATGGCATATAAATTGGTGTTCCCCATATATATGCATGATTCCTATGGCTCGACATACATAATAGCACAAATAGCCTTGGAAAATGTAAATCCAAAGGGAAGTTGGAAAATTAAAAATAAAAATATGTAAAGAATGGATAAAAAATATATTTTTTAAAAATTATGCAGAACCACGGTCCAACATGAAGGTCTAGCAGAATAAATATTATAGACCAAGATGACCAATAAATGTTGTATACTCATTAATTAGATAGTATGAATACTAAATGATATTCAAATCAGATAAGAAATTGGAACAATGACGATTCGAGGGGACGATGAGTCAGGGACAGATATGGGAAGGCAATAATATTCTATGATTGGTTAGTGAAAGCATTAATGTCCCACTCGACATTGAGTCCCAATGGCAAGTGGGACTGGAGCTCATATATCCAGTAAGTTTCTAATTGTGATACACCACGGGTTTGAGCCCCTCCACGCCAAGGGGGAACATATCTATCAATAATAAGGAATTGTGTTCTGGACGGATCTCGATTGTGATACTGTCTGTAGTGTCTAGGGACAGTATGTTTGGTATCTCCCCCAATTATTTTTGCCACATGTTCACCTACCCGAGTGGAAAAGGTCCGAGTGGTACGGCCCACATAATGTTTCCCACAAGGGCAGGTAATAAGGTATACGACATGCTTCATTGCACATGTACAGAACATTTTTATTGGGTAGGTTTTGTTAGTCACATTTAATCGGAATTCAAGTGTTTTATGTCTACCATTGGTGTTATATTGACACACTGTGCATTTTTTGCATGGGAAATAGCCTACTAGTTCATGAAAAAAGGTAGGACGTACAGGGGGGTCAATTATATTTGGGGCAACTTTATTCTGTATAGAGGGAGCCCCTTTGTAAATGATTTTGGGTCTTTCTGGTAGAATGTTGCCTAAAACGTGATCACTTCTCAGTACCTCCCAGTGGCGTTCTTTAATGGTTTTAATATCTCTGTGCTGAGTTGAAAAAGAAGACATCAGTGAGTATTTATAGGTGTCACTGGGTGTGCGAGGGGTTCTAGGGTTCAAAAGTGATCTCCTATCTATTTTTATAGCATGTTGTATCTCAGATTCAAGTGTGACTAAATCATAACCTTTATCTAAGAACCTTTGTTTCAAAGATGATGCTTGTGTTTGAAACACATCAATGTTGCTGCAATTGCTTCACAGCCTTAAGAATTGGCTGCGAGGGACTGATCTCAACCAGGACTTATGATGGCAACTGTCCATAGGTATGAAGCTGTTACGATCAGTTGTTTTGAAGTGAGTTTGGAATTTGAATTGTCGAGAACTGATCTCTATGTCTAGATCCAAAAAGTGCACTTTGGTGAAACTATATTCGAGGGTTAGAGAGATTCCCCTATCATTACTATTAAGAAATGAAAAGAAATCCTCAAGGGATTCAGGAGGGCCATCCCATAGGAGGAGGATGTCGTCTATATATCTGGCCCAGAGGATCAGACTTGGTCTCTGCTCTGAGTAGACGACATCCTCCTCCCACTTGGCCATAAAAAGATTTGCGAGACTGGGGGCAAATTTAGCCCCCCATTGCTACGCCCTTGTGTTGCAAAAAAAACCTATCATTAAATCAAAAATAGTTATGTGTTGTGGCAAACTCTAGTAATTCCACAATGTATTGTCTTTGAGTGTCGGTAAGTGATAAATCCTTGTTCAGAAAGTACGTGACTGCCTCAATACCCAGATTGTGTGGAATACACGTATAGAGTGATGCCACGTCTGCCGTGGCCAATAGATAATCTCCTATTAGCTGAATGCCCTCCAACCGTCTGATAGTGTCTGTTGTATCTTTTAGATATGATGGTGTTTTTTTTTTAACTAGTGGTTCTAAGTAAGAATCAACATAACGGCCAATACGAGATGTTACCGAGTTAATACCACTTACGATGGGTCTTTCTGGTGGATGCAGGGGGTCCTTTTGGATTTTTGGTAAGTGATAGATTATGGGGATCCTAGGTGCCGTGGGTATCAGATAGGCCTTCTCTTTTTTGTTTAATATCTGTCTATCATATCCCTTATTGACCAATGTAACTAGATCCTTCTTGTACCGATTGGTGGGGTTCAGGGGTAATTCTGTATATGTATCCTGATCACTCAGGATCCTGTACATTTCTGCGGTGTAATCAGATTTATCCATTACAATAATTCCCCCCCCCCTTTGCCCGCCGGGCGGACAATCAGATCTTTCCGATCACATAGTGATTTGAAACCCTTCATGTTCATAGACTGATTATAATATTTTTTGATAGGTAGTTTAGCTAGATCCTTAAATATTAAGTCTTTAAAGATAGTGACTGCAGGGGCAGTTGGTACAGGGGGATTGAACAAAGAAGGGTTCGCTAGACCTGAATGTACTGTCCCTGAAGTTACAGCCCTTTCCATGGGAGGGGCTGTGTTGGAAACAACATAACGTTGAATGTTAATCTTTCTGATGAACCTGTGAATATCGATAACCATATTGATTTGTCTAATATTTTGGGCGGGGCAAACTTGAGGCCTTTATCAAGAATGGCCAACTCATCCTTGGTTAGTTGTTAGTACTCAAATTAAATACTCCTTGGCCTGTTACACTCTTTTTCTTTTTCCCCTGGATTCTCATCCCCCCTCTGGACCCTCTCTTGGGTCTATAGGCCTTTGAGGTCCTTGTCTGGCCTGTTGAAAATCCTTTCTGGAAAAATCATGGCCGTATTGATCCTGGCCATAATAAGTTCCTGTGTATTCATCACGATAATCATCATGATTATCATAGAGGGGAGCAAACCTGTTCTGAGTATTAATGGGGGTCCGGTTATAATAATGGAAGTCATGAGTGGATGGTGTACTTTGATGGTTAAACCTCCTAGGGGAGTCTACATATGTCCTATTACCCTGTTCATAGGGAGGCCTGGACTCATATTGGTTACCCCTGGATCTTCCTCTTTGTCCTTTTGTATTGTGATTACTAGTACCGCCTCTATGTGTGTGAGGAGGGGTTTAATATCTGGGAGGTCCTCCCCTTTGAGGGGGTGGACCTTCCCTGTTATTATGAGGGTTCATCGTGGGTCTAGATGGAAGTCTAGGTAGCCCAGTATTAACTGGGTTAGTATTTCCCTGGTTTTCACCGGGTCGTATGTCTGATTGGTTAGTTGCAATGGAAGGGTCAGGGGCAGATGTGATGGTTGTCAGCCACCTGAAAACTGTTCCTGATTTGTAGTCTCCAACATCCCTGGAGTACTTTTTATGCTTTTTGTTTTTCTGGTCTCTGTCCTCTTTCTCCAGATGTAACTGGAGACCATTATAGAACGCCACTGGGAGGTACTGAGAAGTGATCACGTTTTAGGCAACATTCTACCAGAAAGACCCAAAATCATTTACAGAGGGGCTCCCTCTATACAGAATAAAGTTGCCCCAAATATAATTGACCCCCCTGTACGTCCTACCTTTTTTCATGAACTAGTAGGCTATTTCCCATGCAAAAAATGCACAGTGTGTCAATATAACACCAATAGTAGACATAAAACACTTGAATTCCGATCAAATGTGACTAACAAAACCTACCCAATAAAAATGTTCTGTACATGTGCAACGAAGCATGTCATATACCTTATTACCTGCCCTTGTGGGAAACATTATGTGGGCCGTACCACTCGGACCTTTTCCACTCGGGTAGGTGAACATGTGGCAAAAATAATTGGGGGAGATACCAAACATACTGTCCCTAGACACTACAGACAGTATCACAATCGAGATCCGTCCGGAACACAATTCCTTATTATTGATAGATATGTTCCCCCTTGGCGTGGAGGAGCTCTAACCCTTGGTGTATCACAATTAGAAACTTACTGGATATATGAGCTCCAGTCCCACTTGCCATTGGGACTCAATGTCGAGTGGGAAATTAATGCTTTCATTAACCAATCATAGAATATTATTGCCTTCCCATATCTGTCCCTGACTCATCGTCCCCTCGAATGGTCATTGTTCCAATTTCTTATCTGATTTGAATATCATTTGGTATTCATACTATCTAATTAATGAGTATACAACTTTATTTGGTCATCTTGGTCTATAATATTTGTTATGCTAGACATTCATGTTGGACCGTGGTTCCGCATAATTTTTAAATAACATATTTTTTATCCTTTCTTTACATATTTTTATTTTTAATTTTCCAACTTCCCTTTGGATTTACATTTTTCCAAGGCTATTTGTGCTATTATGTATGTCGAGCCATAGGAATCATGCATATATATGGGGTACACCAATTTATATGCCATCTATTAGCTAATAGAGGGGACGTGCTTTACGTGCTGCCCTCTCTCTATATATAATTTTGTATTTATGTCTCCACATATATTCCATCTTATTCATATATTCCCCAACAAGACTCTTTGTATTTCTTTTTTTTTTATAAATTCTTTATTTTCTGACAGTCATATATCACATGCCACATGAAACATTTCTTTTAAACATCATATCAACATATACAGCTTCTTTTTATCATAATATAGCTACTTAGCACGTTTCCTTACAAAATAATTCTAAATCTCTTCTGTTCCAAAGGCAAGCATATCTTTTCCCCTTTCATTTCCCATAGCCCTTATACCCCCCCCCCCCCCATCCCACAAACAAAGAAGAAGAGAAAAAAAAAAAAAATTACCCCTCCAGGGGGGGGAGGGGGGGACCCCCCCTCCTCGGTTCCATTCGATCCCCTGTTCTCTAATTCTGTACTCTACTAGAGGGGACCAAATCCTCCGATATTTCTCATCTTGTTCTTTCAGCATCATAGTCAAGTTTTCCATTTGTTGAATTTCTGTAATTCTAGCCCACCACTGGAATTTGGTCGGAGGGACTGTACTCTTCCACAGAGCCGGTATACAAGCCTTTGCGGCAGTGAGAAGGTGTTTAAGCAGGGAATTCCTATATTTTTCCACCGATAGGGGAACATCATTTAATAAGAATGCAGCCGGATTGCTCCCAAGAGACACGCCTGTAATATCCTTAATCGTTTCCTCCACCATTTCCCAGAAGCTCTTAATTTCCTCACATTCCCAGAATATGTGTAACATCGTACCCACCCCTCTCTTACAACGCCAACATCTATCTGATACCTGTGGAAAAATTTTTTGAAGAGCTGATGGTGTTCTGTACCATCTAGTAAGGATTTTATATCCTCCCTCTTGATATCTGCTAGCAATCGATGTTTTATGTACTGATTTTAGCATTTTAGCCTTCTGTTTTTGAGTAAACGTTACTCCTAACTCTCTCTCCCAGGCTTGCATAAAGTTGAGCTCCTGTGGGGCTTCCAGGCTTGTTAATGTTTCGTAAAAATGTGATAGGGAGTGCCTCATACTTTCACCATTTAAGCAATTCCGCTCAAAGCTAGTTAGCTCCCGTATTACTGGGAATGTTTTGATTTTTGAGCGGATATACGCTCCTAGCTGCATGGACCTGAAATAGTCCAGGTCTTCTGTCACTTCTCCCTCTATCTCGCCTCGTGTCATCAGACGGCAGTCCCTAGAAAAGTCTATGAGCCTACTTTTCCCTTTGTGTTTTAATACCTCATACCTCCGATCGATTAGGCCTGGTAAGAAATCCGGGGCGCCCAATACCGGGGTCATTGGGCTCGGATTTGGTGAAAGATTTGTTTTTTTAAAGATCATATAAATGGAGCGGATGGTTGCCCCTGTTAACGGATGTTTTTTCACTATAGTGGGTAATTCTGATTTTTCTATCCATGCTATTCCTTCCAATGGAATTTTAGTCGTCGCCTGTTCTAACTGTACGTGTGGCTTCCTTGCGGAAGCACACCATTCCACCACTCTCGCTAGTTGTAGGGCTTCCCTGTATCGTACTGGGTCTGGAAAACCAATACCTCCTTTTCCTTTTGGGAGTACTAAAATGTTTCTCCTTACCCTTGCTGGTTTACCTGCCCAAATGAACCTCAGGAACCTTGATCTAAGGTCCTTTAAGAAGTTCGATGGGATCTTTATTGGCAATGTTTGAAATAAATAGAGGACTCTGGGCATCACGTTCATCTTTATAATGTTTATCCTTCCAAACCAGGTAAAGGTTTCCCTGTCCCATCTCCTAAAATCTTGTTCAATTTGTCTTAACAGCGGGGCATAATTTAGTTCAAACACTCTACTAAGCTTCTTTGGGATTTTGGTCCCCAGATAACTTATATGGGAGTCTGTCCACCTAAAATTGAATTGTGATTTTATCTGGTGTGTTTCAGTTGTCTTCATTTCCAACCCCATGGCTTCGGACTTAGTGTAATTTACCTTATAGTTTGCTAAATCTCCAAAATTATTTATCTCACTTAGAAGGGAAGGGAGGGATATAATTGGAGAGGTTATAAAGCAGATCAAGTCGTCAGCATATGCTGCTAACTTGTGTTCCTCTCTCTCTGTCTTGATACCCCTAATATTGCAATCAGCGCGTATTTTCCTTAGGAAAGGTTCCAGTGTGAGAATAAAGATAATTGGTGATAGAGGGCATCCCTGCCGCGTTCCATTTTGTATCACAAAAGGATCCGACAGTCTGTCATTAACCTTAACCCTCGCACTTGGAATTGAGTAAAGGTTTGAGAACCAGCTCAGCATTCCTTCACCCAGTCCAATATGTTGTAAAGTTGTTTCAAGGAAAATCCAATCAACCCTATCGAAAGCTTTTTCTGCATCCGCTGAGAACAATATAAGGGGTTCCTGTCTGCTCTGTGCAGTGTATATTGCATTTATTACTCTCTGCGTATTTTCCCTCCCTTCCCTTCCTGCCGTGAATCCCACTTGGTCTGGGTGAATCAGTGCCGGAATATGCTCTTCTAATCTTAACGGCAGAATCTTAGAGAAAATTTTTAAATCCACGTTCAGCAGCGCAATTGGCCGATAACTAGAACATTGGGATGGATCCTTTCCCTCCTTCGGAATTACTGCTACATGTGCCATCAAAGTCTCTCTAGGTATCCTCCGTCCTTCCCGTAGGGAGTTAAAAGCCGCTGTAAATCTCGGGGCCAATTTCTCAGCAAAAAGTTTATAGTACAACAGGGTATAACCATCTGGGCCCGGGGCTTTCCCTACTTTTAGAAGGTTTATTGCTTTCTTAAATTCTTCTATTGAGATTGGTACGTCTAGATCTCGTGCTACCTCCTCCGTTAACCTTGGCATTTCTGAATTACGTAGGTATTCTTTTGCCCTCTCTTGTTTATTTCTGCACCTATGTGGGGGCTGGTGACCATCCAGCTGGTAAAGACCCTCATAATATTCTCTAAAAATCTGTGCCATCTCCTGTGACGAGTTCCCCCCTCACCCCTCTGTGTTTTAATACCCGACAAATGAGGTTGTGTTGAGGCATCCTTGAGGGCCTTTGCCAGCATCCTACTTGGTTTGTTCCCGAATTCGTATAGTGTCCGCCTTCCCCGTTTCAGTTTTGCTTTGGCCTGTTCAATAAGAAGAGAGTTCAGGTCCCCTCGGAGGCCACCTAGTTTCTCCTCTAGTGACTGTGTCTGAGATTTTTTATGTTTTAGTTCTACTTCCCGGATTTTTTTAAGCAAGTCCTCAATCTGTACATTAAGCTTTTTTTTCCTATACGCCCCTAATGATATCAAAGCTCCCCTCATCACACATTTGTGTGTTTCCCAGACACAGAATAGGGTAACTTCATTCGACTCGTTTGTCAGAAAGAAGGAATCTAGTTCCTGACTAAGTTTTTGCTCATACTCCTTGTCTTTTAGTAGTGTTTCATTAATCTTCCAATGCCATTCCCGGCGTTCCTCCTCCCCTAAATCCAGCGTGCAATCTGTCGGAGCATGGTCTGACAAGGTAAATGATCCTATTTCCGCACTCACCAGTGATGTTATGACTGTCTGTGATATCAAGACATAGTCAATACGAGTATATGTTTTGTGTTTTGGCGAAAAGAACGTATAGTCCCTGTCTTGGACATGGAGTGACCTCCATGTGTCTTACTTGCAAATTACTTAATAATTTCTTAACTCTTCGTATTTTTGTCAGTGAGAGATATGATGCTCCCCTGGACGTGTCCAGGAGCGGGTCTAATACGAGATTTAGGTCTCCTCCTATCACTAGAATACCCTCCTTGTGTTGATGTATCATTTGTAGGCAGGTTTCGAGGTAACTGACCTGTTCTTCATTTGGGAGGTATAGGTTCACCAATGTGATCCTCTGTAATCCAATTTGTCCTTTTACAATTAAAAGGCGGCCCTCCTCGTCTGTGACTACCTTTAATTCCTTCCATGGGATCTGTTTTGAGACAATGATTGATACTCCATTGGTTTTGGCACTAGGAGATGCACTGTGATAAGCTATTGAGAATTTATGATTTACAAGTTTTGGTATTCTGTCCCTTCTAAAATGTGTCTCCTGGAAGAAGCCAATCTGCGTCCCCAGCCTTCCCACTTCCGCAAGTAATCTGATCCGTTTCTCCGGAATGTTCAGTCCCTTGACATTGTATGAGGTAAATTTTATTCTAGTCATATTTTTTGGGATCTATTGGAAACTACGAGGAGAGGGGCCCCCCAACCAGAACCCCAGAAAGAAAGAAAAAAAAAAAGAACACCCACTTCCCCCTACCCCCCGTTCCCCTGTACCAGTTAGGGGGTACGAGCCAAACGGCGCGGATCCTCGGTGCCGTTGGAAAAAAAAAAAAAAAAAACAACCCACGTTATAAACGCCTCCGACTTTTCCTCCACTCGGAGGGGAGACGTCTTTTGTAGGGGAATGCCCCTGAGCACGAAAAGTTTGAGTGTATATATATCAAAAATAGCAGTGGCACGCCCTTTGATAATAACTAAGAGTGAGATAACCAAGGAGAGTACAACAAAAGTAATATCAGGAAGAGAGAAGGGAAAAACGTGAGGGAGACCTCTTCCTTCGGCATGTTTGTTCTCCCCAATCCTCAGGACAACGCCCTGTGTCTTCCCTTTGCACAACATAATGAAATCAAAGCTACCTTGTACAGTTATGTTTACATTTCCATACTTATTTTATAATTGTTAACATATAGCCCCATCTATCCCCCCCCTCACCCCCCCCACACCCCCATCCAACCCCTTTCCTACCCCTTACTCCTAAATAGCCCATGCATCCCCCCACTCCACCCCTATCCTCCCCATCCCCCTCCCCCAGTGCCCCCACCCCCCCACCATCCCCAGAAAGACGGGGTGATGGAAGGGGGAAAAAAAAAAAAGAAAATACAATTTTCTCGTGTCCTCCCCCTACTCATCTCCCTCTAAATCATAGGGGCCACTGAGTGCCCCTGTCACTTAGTGTAGGAATATTTGTGCTGACAAAAGATGTGATATTGGTATCTTAGTTCCCTCCCCCCTCTCCCTCCCCCCTCCCTCCCTTCTTGCCCCTCCCCCCACCTCCCCACTCCCCTCCCTTTCCCACCTTAATTTACACCCAACCCACCCCCCCCTTCCCCTCTCCCCTACGTGTACCACCCCCACCCCTCCCTCCTTCCCCTCCCCCCTTTATGCCCTCCCCCTCTCTTTCTTCATGTGCAACCGGTGTATCATGTGTTTCCACAAAGTCCCCGTGCTATATATCCATAACACAGCAATTAAATTTTCCCATACCACAACACAACCCAAATGAAAAAAAAAAAAAAAAAAAGTGACATTTCTTCAAATACATCATGTGCTTCTGAATACCCAAGTGCTATCCCTCCAAAACACAACAATAGTTCACCCACTCCCTGTGACACACAAAAAAAAAAAAAAAAAAAAAAGAAGTGGGAGTAGCAGCGAGCCTTCCATTAGTATTGCTTATAATGCATCACAATCCTATGGGATACCTTCCATTAAACATGAAAAAATAAAAAAGTACAAACATGAAAAAAATATTTTTTTTTTTTTTAAGGGGGCAGAGCAAGGGGGGGCACCCCAGGGGGGGGGGGGAGAAAGTCCTAGGAGCCTTCCAACAAGTCCAGGGTAGCGAGAAATTGAGGAAAATCAAAGACAGGGTACTAAACAAGAAAAAAAAAACAAAAAAAAAACACAAGTCCACCAATGAGTTATAGTTCTGCTTCCTTCTCCTAATTTCTACTCCTCTGCAGTTTCTTCTGTTGAGTATACTCTCCCTCATTCTCAATAGGAATATCAATCCAGTCAGGGATCTCCACTACTTCTGAGTCTAAGAACTTAAATAAGTCCGGTAGTTGCTCTGGCACCATCAGGGCAAAGGTGTGGCCATCCTTTTTTATAATTAATGAAAATGGGTGCCCCCATCTGTAAGTTGCACCTTTTGCCCGTATTTGATCCAAAAGTGGTCTCAGTAACCTTCTCCTTCTTTTCGTCTGCCAACTAAGGTCTGGGAACACCTGGACCCCCTGGCCTGCGTGCTCCAACACCCCTTTCTGCCATGCTGCTCTCATTATATCCTCTTTCACCCTGAAAAAGTGAACACGGCATAGCACATCTCTGGGGGGCCCTAGTTCCGACATAGGCCCTGCCGGACTCCTATGAACACGGTCCAACTCAATATGGGTATCAGGTGTTTTTCCTAGATATTTGTTAAAGATATCGGTTACTGTTTTCCTCAGCTCAGGTGATTTTATTATTTCTGGAATCCCTTTACATTATTTCTCCTGCTTCTATTCTCAAATTCCTCTGCTTGTAGCTGCAACATTAACAATTTTTGATGTTGTGTTTTAAACTTCCTTTCCAGCAAATCTATACGGGCGTCTGCCGAGGACTGTGATGACTCACAGCTACACAGTCTTTTATCCATTACCTCTAGCTTGGCAGTTACTTCACACATTTCTTCCCTTACCGCCACTTTTAGGTCGCTCAATAGGGCTTGTAATTCCTCTTTGGTTGGTAACGCCTGTATGAGCTTCCTAATGTCCTGTTCGCCATCAGCAGCCAGTGCAATAGTTTCCCCCCTATTAACAGAACATACCTGAGTCTCTGTAGTAGCCCTGGTCCGGGGCATGATTGGGGGGCTTACTTCAGCGGTTTCTGCCAGCTCCGTGCGGATGTTCCCGGCTGAATCGCTTATGGTGATCGGGATAGTTGGTTCCTCCGTGGCCGCTTGCTGTCTCTGGGCGGCCCGGACAGCACGCTGTGAAACGGCCCCAGCCTCCACTGACATGGCTGGCTCTATCTTTGCGGCAAGGTACTTGGTAATGGACGGGTATCTGGATGCTTCAGCCCGACCTATGCCCTTCTCTCGTCTGCGTCCCGGCATATACTCGCCCCTGCATCTACTCGTGGTTCTCCTGGCGTCTCTCACTCAGCCCGCCAAACCCGATCTCCTGCTCGAGCGCGCCACTGCGAAGCTCCGCCTCTCACTCCGTCATGCTCAGACCGCACCTCCCTGCGTCGGTCAGTCGACTCTTTGTATTTCTTAATGTTTATTTTATTCTATTTTTAGGTAAGCGTCTTGTTGTCAGTTTAAGGTTATTCCCCTCGTGCGTTCCATCTATTCCCCAGTCATTACGAGGCTTGGGAGACATGCTGCTTACTATAGGAAGATGCGGTTCATACCAGCGCCTTGGAAACGAGTCGTGGAGCGCATGAGGTCGCGATCCATGCATTGCATCCCATCTATCTGAGAGTGAGGCTTGAGGTGCATGCGGCCCGCGCCATCTTGCCTACACCCGGAAGTTACTCTAAGTGTTTGGGGTAGTGCAGCACCCCAGATGATGTCCCCTAGGACGAAACACGTCGAACGAATTGCTGACACCACCAACACTGCCAGATCTCTACATTTTAAAGCGCTGTTTTTCTTCTGAAATGTGAGTGTTTTTACTTTCAATAAATGAGTTTTAAGCACTTTATACAGTATCACGCTATGTACTCTCACGTTTTTTCCATATATACTCTGGATGCCTGAGTGGATTTGTTCCCTTTGCCATACATATATTCACGTTACACAGATACCACCGTGGATCCCCACATTTACAAGCTAGATTGGCTCAGTGGGTGTACACCCATCTGAGTCCAATCTTTCCGGTAAGCCCCCAATTTAAATGGTGGTGGATCTTCTATCAACACTTTTACAAGTCTCATTACTTTTTTGGTGTTATATACCTCCTAAGACTTTCACTCTTCAAGGATTATTTTATTACAAGTGTGTCAAAAATACTTTTTGGATTACGGACTTAATGTGTATTATTTAAAAGGTTCACTATATATATATACATACCTATGTAATTTATACACTGGGTTATACCATTTATTGCAGGATATGAATATGGGTATTGATTATGTTTATAGTTGTTAGCGCTGCACTTTTCTTTATATGGTTTTATTTACAGGATTAGATCACTTGTATGTGCTAGCTGCTTACACACGTTTGTTTCTGACAGCGCGATATTTCTACATATATAACCTTTTATATAATCCTAGCTCGCAGGGTGGGTTCTTGTAGACAGCCTCTTCCTTCCATTGGGCCATGAAAGCATTAGCAACACCCGGGGCGAATTTAACTCCCATAGCAATTCCAGTAGTTTGCCTATAGTATGCTTGATCAAGCCAAAAGTAATTTTTTTTCAGGGAAAGCTCAATGCATTTTATAAGGAACCTCCTTTGCATGCATTTAAGATTACTATACTTCCTTAAAACCCACTTTGTAGCTTCGCATGCTTGGTGATGTTTGATAATTGTGTACAAGGATGAAACATCCGCTGTAGCTAATATAGTTCTTCCTTCCAAGATTGGTGGAAATTCCAAAAGCTGTAAAACATGCTTTTTGTCTCTCAGGTAGGAGTTGTATGGCGGGTTGAATAAAATTGTTGATATACTGCCCCATTGTTGACGTTAATGAGTTAATCCCATTACCATGAGTCTCCCTGGTGGATTTTCTCTGTCCTTATGTATTTTAGGAACAGTGTAGATCACTGGAATTCTACATGAATCTGGGACAAGATATCTAGCTTCCTTGGGGTTCAGTATGTTTTTCTTCACTCCTAGGTGTACCACCTGCCCTAGTGCTTTTTTGCATTGCGTTGTTGGGTTTCCTAATAATTTAGTATATGTAGTGGAGTCTTGAAGTTGTCGTTTAATTTCCTCTTGATACTTATCTTTAGTTTGAAGCATTACTCCACCCCCTTTATCCGCTGGTCTGATTACTGTACTAAATCTTTTCTGGCAATCAGAAATTTTGTGCCTTTTTTGATATGTATAGGGTCATTGACTTTCTTGATCTTTAATTTATCTAAAGCTTGCAGTACTAAGTTCTTGAAGACATCAATATGTTGATTATCATAAATATGGGGGTTAAAGAGAGATCGATTTCTGAACGAGCTGTGTTCCACCATACTCCGATTTAATGGTGGAGCAATAGCCCTAACTTTAGAGTTGCTCAAAATAGCCTTCTTAATGTTGATTTTTCTTACATATTTGCGTATTCCAATGTACGTGCCAAATTTATTTAAGTTTTTTGTTGGGGCATATTTCAAGCCCTTATCCAATACGGCTAGTTCTTCTGTACTTAACGTCTGTCCACTTAAATTAAAAATACCTTCACCAATTATTCCCACTTTTTTCTAAGTCTCTTTCCCGCTTGGCATCCCCTCTTCGTTCTGGTGATCTTCTTTGTTTTTCTTCCTGTTGTCGTCTCTTCGGGGAATGTGGTGCTTCTTGTGGCGGTCTTCGTGGAGAGTGATAATTTTGATCTTGTCTCCGTCTCGGGGATAGATCCCTCCGACCAAGGTCTAAAAAATCAGACCTAGGTTTAGCTTGATCATAATAGGATTGGGCAGTAGTCAGGGGGTCACCCAGGATGGGTGAGGAATTCCCGGGAATAACTTTAATCAGGAGAGGACTGACTCGCAGTTCTCTCTGTGTTAATAGAGAGATATTTGGGACTCGGAATTTCGGAGGCTCTGAAGTTATATTCGAGTGGGAAATAGCCTCCACCCCTGACTACAGGGATTCCAGCACACACGGGGTTAAGAGCCTCCAGGAAGCAGCTCTTAAAGGCAGGAAGTAGTGCTAGGAGTGTTGGTGAGGAGGAGTTGGTGAATACAACGGTCTTGGAGAGCTGTGAGTCAGCTGGAGGCTGCTAAAAGATTTAACAGGGACTGTTAAAACCTTGGGGTGAAGACCCATCCACAAACTGTATGTGCCTTTTTACCTTGTGCTGAAGGTAAGCAGACTTTATTTTGTATTTTTGTTTGTGTGCTGCTGGAAGCCTTATTTTGATTTGCTTGCTGAAAAATAAAAGCCTTTTTGTGTAAAGTTTATCGGTTTTGCACTCGGTCCTGTTACATAGTTACATAGTAGGTGAGGTTGAAAAAAGACACAAGTCCATCAAGTCCAACCCATGTGTGTGATTATATGTCAGTATTACATTGTATATCCCTGTATGTTGCGGTCATTCAGGTGCTTATCTAATAGTTTCTTGAAACTATCAATGCCCCCCTCTGAGACCACTGCCTGTGGAAGGGAATTCCACATCCTTGCCGCTCTTACAGTAAAAGATCAAAACCCACTGTTTGGGGGAATTGTAGCTCCACAGCATATATTGGGATAAAATCTTAGGAACAAAGAACATGGAGGAGAGATGGGTTTGCTTTAAGAGCATATTAAATAAGGGCATTAGCCAATGCATCCCATTGGGTAATAAATATAGGAGGGCGAATAAAAGTCCTGGATGGCTTAACTCCAATATAAAAATGCACATAAAAAGCAAAGGAGAAGGTCTTCAAAAAATCCAAGGTTGAGGGATCATCATCAGCATTCAGACTTTATAAAGAATGCAACAAGAAATGTAAGGGTGCAATAAGGATGGCTAAGATAGAACATGAAAGACACATAGCGGAGGAGAGAAAAAAAATCCCAAGAAATTCTTTAAGTATGTAAATAGTAAAAAAGGGATGACAGACCATATTGGCCCCATAAAGAATGAGGAAGGACATCTGGTTACAAAGGAGGGGTAGATGGCGAAGGTATTGAATTTATTCTTCTCCTCAGTCTTCACGAGGGAATCGGGGGGCTTCAGTAACCAAAACTGCATCGTTTATTCTCGTGACACATCACAGGAAGCACCTCCATGGTTAACAGAGGACAGAATTAAAATTAGACTTGGGAAACTTAACAATAATAAATCACCGGGACCAGGTGGCTTGCACCCGAGGGTACTTAGGGAACTCAGTCAAGTAATTGCCAGACCATTGTTCCTAATTTTTACTGACAGTCTACTGACTGGAATGATACCAGCTGATTGGAGAAAAGCCAATGTAGCACCAATATTTAAAAAGGACCCAAAATACATCCCTTGGAATTACAGACCAGTTAGCCTAACATCAATAGTATGTAAACTCTTGGAGGAGATAAGGGACTATAAACAAGATTTTAGTAATGAGAAAGGTATCATTAGCAGTAATCAGCATGGATTGCCATGAGTTGCCATCTAGATAAAGGAAGGCCCGTAGACGTGGTGTATCTGGATTTTGCAAAAGCATTTGACACAGTTCCCCATAAATGTTTACTGTACAAAATAAGGTCCATTGCCATGGACCATAGGGAGAGTACATGGATTGAAACTGGCTAAAAGGGCAAGTTCAGAGGGTGGTGATAAATGGGGAGTACTCGGAATGGTCAGGGGTGGGTAGTGGGGTCCCCCAGGGTTCTGTGCTGGGACCAAGCCTATTTAATTTGTTCATAAACGACCTGGAGGATGGGGTAAACAGTTCAATTTGCGGACGATACTAAGCTAAGCAGGGCAATAACTTCTCCGCAGGATGTGGAAACCTTGCAAAAAGATCGGAACAAATTAATGGGGTGGACAACTACATGGCAAATGATGTTCAATGTAGAAAAATGTAAAATAATGCATTTGGGTGGCAAAAATATGAATGCAATTTATACACTGGGGGGAGAACCACTGGGGAAATCTAGGATGGAAAAGGACCTGGAGGTCCTAGTAGATGATAAGCTCAGCAATGGCATGCAATGCCAAGCTGCTGCTAACAAAGCAAATATTGGCATGCATTAAAAAGGGGATCAACTCCAGAGATAAAACGATAATTCTCCCACTCTACAAGACTCTGGTCTGGCTGCACCTAGAGTATGCTGTCCAGTTCTGGGCACCAGTCCTCAGGAAGGATGTACTGGAAATGGAGCGAGTACAAAGAAGGGCAACAGAGCTAATAAAGGGTCTGGAGGATATTAGTTATGAGGAAAGGTTGTGAGCACTGAACTTATTCTCTCTGGAGAAGATACGCTTGAGAGGGGATATGATTTCGATATACAAATACCATACTGGTGACCCTACAATAGAAATAAAACTTTTTCGCAGAAGAGAGTTTAACAAGACTCGCGGCCACTCATTAAAATGAGAAGAAAAGAGGTTTATCCTTAAACTACGTACAGGGTTCTTTACTGTAAGAGCGGCAAGGATGTGGAATTCCCTTCCACAGGTGGTGGTCTCAGCGGGGAGCATCGATAGCTTCAAGAAACTATTAGATAAGCACCTGAATGACCGCAACATACAGGGATATATAATGTAATACTGACATATAATCACACACATAGGTTGGACTTGATGGACTTGTGTGTTTTTTCAACCTCACCTACTATGTAACTATGATCACATGACTGCCATGGCACCACTCTAAGAACGTGCGGAGGAGAGAAGGAGAAGGAAAGATCCAGTTTTGTGGTGGAGAGTTACGTGTACTGACCACTCAGAGAAAAGCCTTACTGAGCAGAGGTGCCCGGCATCCACGAGAAGCAAAATTAACCTTGGCAATGAAAAGAGCAATACAGAACATTACTATGCTACATAGATTAGATACTTAGATTTAGTTAACAACAACTAAAAAAATTAGAAGTACCTTCTGACTGGTGGCCATGTTTTACGGCAATTTACACACTGCTGTTCACTTTATTTTTACCATTACTTAATTGTCATGATCAATACACCTGTCCTACATAAATTATTCATCCTCAAAACCTGCTACCTCTGTCTTTGTTGTAGAAGATAATGTATAGTTTGGGGGCACTCACACCAGTACTCTAAACTGGTCCATGGTACTGTCCCTTGAGGCAGTTTTGTGTAGAGAGAGTGCTGCAAACTGTGCTTAGGACAAGTTAAGTACACCACACCCGGGACTACTTGGAAGAGGTGGTCCTAGCTGCGGTTCAATGTGAGTACAAACTGTGCCAGATTATATTTCTCTCCATAGAGGACTACAGTCAGGTCCATAAATATTGGGACATTGACACAATTCTAATCTTTTTGGCTCTATACACCACCACAATGGATTTGAAATGAAACAAACAAGATGTGCTTTAACTGCAGACTTTCAGCTTCAATTTGAGGGTATTAACATCCAAATCAGGTGAAAGGTATAGGAATTAAACAGTTTGTATATGTGCCTCCCACTTTTTAAGGGACCAAAAAAGTATTGGGACAATTGGCTGCTCAGCTGTTCCATGGCCAGGTGTGTGTTATTCCCTCTTTATCCCATTTACAAGAAGCAGATAAAAGGTCCAGAGTTCATTACAAGTGTGCTATTTGCATTTGGAATCTGTTGCTGTCAACTCTCAATATGAGCTACAAAGAGCTGTCAGTATCAGTGAAGCAAGCCATCAATAGGCTGAAAAAAACAAAACAAACCCATCAGAGAGATAGCAAAAACATTAGGTGTGGTCAAATCAACTGTTTGGAACATCCTTAAAAAGAAAGAACGCACCAGTGATCTCAGCAACACCAAAAGACCAAGAAGACCATGGAAAACATATGTGGTGGATGACTGAAGAATTCTTTCCCCTGGTGAAGAAAACACCCTTCACAACAGTTGGCCAGATCAAGGACACTCTCCAGGAGGTAGGTGTATGTGTGTCAAAGTCAACAATCAAGAGAAGACTTCACCAGAATGAATACAGAGGGTTCACCACAAGATGTAAACCATTGGTGAGCCTCAAAAACAGGAAGGCCAGATTAGAGTTTGCCAAACAACATCTAAAAAAGCCTTCACAGTTCTGGAACAACATCCTATTGACAGATGAGACCAAGATCAACTTGTACCAGAGTGATGGGAAGAGAAGAGTATGGAGAAAGAAAGGAACTGCTCATGATCCAAAGCATACCACCTCATCAGTGAAGCATGGTGGTGGTAGTGTCATGTCATGGTATGGGCATGTATGGCTGCCAATGGAACTGGTTCTCTTGTATTTATTGATGATATGACTGCTGACAAAAGCAGCAGGATGAATTCTGAAGTGTTTCGGGCAATATTATCTGCTCATATTCAGCAAAGTGCTTCAGAACTCATTGGACGACGCTTCACAGTGCAGATGGACAATGACCCAAAGCATCCTGCGAAAGCAACCAAAGAGTTTTTTAAGGGAAAGAAGTGGAATGTTATGCAATGGCCAAGTCAATCGCCTGACCTAAATCCGATTGAGCATGCATTTCACTTGCTGAAGACAAAACTGAAGGGAAAATGCCCCAAGAACAAGCAGGAACTGAAGACAGTTGTAGTAGAGGCCTGGTAGAGCATCACCAGGGATGAAACTCAGTGTCTGGTGATGTCTATGCGTTCCAGACTTCAGGCTGTAATTGACTGCAAAGGATTTGCAACCAAGTATTAAAAAGTGAAAGTTTGATGGATGATTGTTAAACTGTCCCATTACTTTTGGTCCCTTTAAAAAGTGGGAGGTACATATACAAACTGTTGTAATTCCTACACCGTTCACCTGATTTGGATGTAAATACCCTCAAATTAAAGCTGAAAGTATGCAGTTAGAGCACATCTTGTTCGTTTCATTTAAAATCCATTGTGGTGGTATATAGAGCCAAAATGATTAGAATTGTGTCGATGTCCCAATATTTATGGACCTGACTGTATGTCGTGAAATAGATGATGATCTGGTTAGCAGGAGAGTGTGCCCAGAAACACTTGTAAGTGTTCAGGGGAATACCGTACTTCCTTATCCCCTTCACACCTAAGGGTAAAACAAATCTAAAAACCTAAGCTTAGTTTTGCAACTTTGACATGTGCTAGTAAAACTTTAAATATCATCACAACTACTTAGTGTATCCAGGTGAATTATACCTTGTTTTTTCAGGACAAATTGGGCTTTCTTTTGGTGGTAAATGGTAAGGTATTTTTCCTAATTTTGTTTTATTATCAAAGGAAAACTGGCCCAAAATAGTAAAAAAAATATATATAATTTTTTTTTTTAACATTTAGCTGTATATTGCTTGCTATTATCATAATTTACCACCAAAGAACAACCCAAAATTGATTATCTTGCTCCTGACGATTTCAGTGATACCGCATATGTGTTGTTGTTTGTACCCGTATTACAGCCCAGAAAGAATGGTGCGTTTTTTGCATTTTTTTTATCCTGCCTAAAACACACTGACACTGATATCATAGTATCATAGTAGGTAAGGTTGAATAAAGACAATAGTCCATCCAGTTCAGCCTGTGTAGGTGCAAATGTGTCAGTATCTATAACTACTGTATTTCCCATATCCCTGTATGTCGTGTTCCTTAAGATGCACATCTAAGAGTCTCTTAAAACTATCAATACTCCCCGCAGCCACCATCAATTGTGGAAGAGGGTTCCACATCCTTATTGCTCTGATAGTGAAAACCCCCTTTGCATTTTAAGGTTAAAACGCTTCTCGTCCACTCTCAATGTGTGGCTCCTTGTCCTCTTACACTCCTTGAAACTGAATATTTTTTTTTCCTAAGCTGGGAATGCCATTGAGGTATTTGTAAAACGCTATCATATCTCCTCTCAAGCATCTTTTCTCCATCTAGAATATGTTTAGTGTTTGCAGTCTTTCCTCATAATATAGGTCCTCCAGTCCCCTTATTAGTTGTGTTGCCCTTCTTTGGACTCTCTCTAGTTCCAGCACATCCCTTCTGTGAACTGGTGACCAGAACTGGACAGAATACTCCAGATGTGGTCTAACAAATGTTTTATAAAGTGACAGGATTATTGTTCTATCTAGTATATCCCTTTTTTATGCATGCTAATATTCTGCCTGCTTTGGTAGCTGCAGCTTGACATTGCATGCTATTGCTCAATCTGTCATCTACTAGGACCCCCAGATCTTTCTTCATCCTTGATTCCCCCATCAGTTTTCCCCCTAGTCAGTAGTTTTCATTTATGTTTTTTGCCCCCAAGAGCATTACTTTACATTTCTTCACATTAAACCTAATTTGCCATGTAGTTGCCCACTCCATTATTTTATTCAGGTCTTTCTGCAAAGTTTCTATATATCTTGATGTGAATTGGTCCCAAGACAGAACCGTGAGGCACCCCACTTACCACTCCAGACCAGTCTGAGTACACATTATTTATCACCACCCTTTGGACATGCCCCTGTAACCAGTTTTTAACCCAAGAACAAACCTTATGGTCCACGCCTGCAGACCTTAACTTATAGATTGAGGCCAGGTTCACACTGGTAAGACAAATGCTCCGACATTGGGAGCCTATGTCTCATGAAGTGTAAAAATTAATGTTTCCCTATGGGAGCCATCTTAACTGGTCCGACACAAGTCGGTCCGACTTTAAAAATTATCCCTGCACTACTTTGGTCTGACTTTGATCCTACTTCAGCCCATTGAATATCACTGAAGTTGGATCAAAGTTGGGTAACTGTCTTGACTGATCCAACTTTGGCATGCGACTTGTGCTCTGATGATCTTGAAGGGGAACTCCACACCAATTTAAAAAAAAAAATGGCATGAGTTCCCTCTCCAAGAGCATACCAGGCCCTTCGGTCTGGTAGGGGTTTTAAGGGGAACCCTGACGCTGTTTTTTTCCCCCTCAAAATCCATACTAGACCCTTATCAGAGCACACAGCCTGGTAGGTTAGGAAAGGGGTTGGGGACGAGCGAGCACCCCCCTAAACCGTTCCAGACTGCATGCCCTCAACATCAGGGGTGGGTGCTTTGGGGCAGGGGGGCCCTGTGCCCCCCACCCTAAAACACCCTGTCCCCATGTTGATGAGGACAAGGGCCTCTTCCCGACAACCCTGGTCGTTGGTTGTTGGGGTCTGCGGGTGGGGGGCTTATTGGAATCTGGAATCTTGGCATGGGGCAAGGTCACCGCAGGCACACCTCTTATGACTTTACCGCCCATCATGCCCCGGGCTGTGTTGTCATAATGAGCTGGGCCTCTGGATGACGTCACATGGTGATCCCGCCTCATGCCAATATAAGTAGTGGCACACCGTGCACCCGGCATTAGAGCGGAAGAGAGCATTGAGTCAACACTGGAAGAAGAACAGAGAGAGAAGACAGCGGAGAAGACTGGGCAAAAAAGTGAGCAAAAGAGCGAGAAGATAGTGAGAAGACAGTGGAGACCCGGCAGAAGACAGCGGACAGAGGGAGAAGAACCGGAGATAGAGCAGAGAACAACCGGGTAGGGGAGAAGAACCAACAGAGGCAGAAGACATCAGCGGAGGACACAAAAGAGCCAGAGAGGGGAGAAGAGATTGGAAGAGACGACGGAGCTGCCATAATAAATTACTTTAAAAACATGTACTGTGTTTTATTTTTGACACCTTTTTTAGATGACTGGGTAGGGGCATCCACCCCCCCATGCTGAGGGCATGCGGCCTGGTACAGTTTAGAAGAGGGGGGGCGCTCGCTCTTCCCCACCCACTTTCCTGACCTGCCAGGCTGCGTGCTCGGATAAGGGTCTGGTATGGATTTTGGGGGGACCCCACGCCATTTTTTACACAAGTCGGTCCAACTTTAAAAATGCTCCCTGCACTACTGGTCCAACTTTGATCCTACTTCAGTCCATTGAATCACTGAAGTCGGATCAAAGTCAGATCACCGTCTTGACTGATCCGACTTTGGCATGCGACTTGTGCTCTGATGATCTTGAAGGGGAACTCCACGCCAATTTTTTTTTAAAAACTGGCATGGGTTCCCGGGATACCAGGCTGTTCGGTCTGGTATTGATTTTAAGGGGAACCCCCACGCTGAAAAAAACTGAGTGTGGTCCCCCCCAAAATCCATGCCAGACCCTTATACGAGCACACGGCCCGGCAGGTCAGGAAAGGGGGTGGGGACGAGCGAGCCCCCCCTCCTGAACCGTACCAGGCCGTATGCCTTCAACATGGGGGTGTGTGTGCTTTAGGGCTGGGGGCTCTGCGTCCCCCCACCCCAAAGCACCTTGTCCCCATGGTGATGAGGACAAGGGCCTCTTCCCGACAACCCTGGCTGTTGGTTGCCTGGGTCTGCGGGCAAGGAGCTTATTGGAATTTGGAAGCCCCATTAAACAAGGGGGGGGCCCACCATATGTGAATGAGTATGGGGTACACTGTACCCCTATACATTCATCCCAAAAAAGTGTCAAAAATAAACACATTACACGGGTTTTTAATGTAATTTATTAAGGCAGCTCTGCCCTCTCCTCCGATCTCTTCTCCTCTCTCCGGCTCTTCTGTGTCCTCCACTGACGTCTTCTACCTCTGTCTGTTCTTCTCCACTCTCCGGTTCTTCTCCTCTCTCTCTCTGGTTCTGCTCCCTCTGTCCGCTGTCTTCTGCCGGGTCTCCTCTGCTGTCTTCTCACTCTTTTGCTCGCTCTTTTGCTGGGTCTTCTCCAGGGTCTGCCTCTGGCTGTTCTTCACCCCTCTCCAGGTCTTCTCCGCTCTCCGTTGATGTCTTCTAGCCCTCTCCGATTCATCTCCCTCTGTCTGCTATCTTCTCCGCTGTCCGGGTCTTCTCCACTATCTTCTCGCTCTTTTGCTGGGTCTTCTCCACTGTCTTCTCTCTCTGATCTTCTTCCGATGTTGACTCAACGCTCTCTCCCGCTCAAATTCCGGGTGCACGGTGTGCCACTACTTCTATTGGCATGGGGCGGGGTCACTGGAGGCCCCATCATTCCCCGGGCGGTGACGTCATAAAGGGGCAGGGCCTCCAGATGACTTCACACGGTGACCCCGCGCCATGACAATATAAGTAGTGGTACACTGCACACCCAGCATTAGAGCGGGAGGGAGCGCTGAGTCAACATCGGAAGAAGAACAGAGGGAGAACACAGTGGAGAAGACCCAGCAAAAGAGCGAGAAGATAGCGGAGAAGACCCGGACAGCAGAGAAGATAGCGGACAGGGGGAGAGGAATCGGAGAGGGCTAGAGGACATCAGCGGAGAGCGGAGAAGACCCGGAGAGGGGTGAAGAACAGGCAGAAGCAGAAGACATCAGTGGAGGAGCCAGAAGAGCCAAAGAGGGGAGAAGAAATCGGAAGGGACGACGGAACTGCCTTAATAAATTACTTTAAAAACCTGTATAATGTGTTTTTATTTTTTACATTTTTTTTTAGGTGAATGGGTAGGGGCACAATGTACCCCAAACTCATTCACATAGGGTGGGGGGGTGGAAATCTTGGGGCCCCCTTGTTAAAGGGGGCTTTCAGATTCCGATAAGCCCCCCCGCCTGCAGACCCCGACAACCGACGATGAGGGTTGTCGGGAAGAGTCCCTTGTCCTCATCAACATGGGGACAAGGTGCTTTGGGGTGGGGAGGCGCAGGACCCCCCCTGCCCCAAAGCACCCCCCATGTTGAGGGCATGCAGCCTGGTATGGTTCAGGGGGGGTGCACTCACTCGTCCCCACCTCCTTTCCTGACCTGCTGGGCTGTGTGCTCGGATAAGGGTCTGGTATGGATTTGGGGGGGACCCCCACGCCGTTTTTTTCAGCGTTGGTGTTCCCCTTAAAGTCCATACCAGACCGAAGGGCCTGGTATGCTCTTGGAGGGGGAACCCATGCCATTTTTTTTATCATTTTTCATGACGTTTCCCCTAAAGATTCATACCAGACACAGTGCCTGGTATTGTCGGGGATAAAAGTCGGATCCATGTTCATTGAAGTCGGACGCATGTGGGACTTTAAGTCGCAGGGAAAAGTCGGATCCAAAGTGGTACGACTGTCATGTCATACCAGTGTTAACCTGGCCCCAGCATTTATGGGAGACTAAGCATTTGTGGGGGACTGTATCGAATTATATCAATTCAAAAAAAATTTTTGTAAATTCTACGCAAAATATGTTGACTGTGACCTTTGACCCTGACCTTGACCCTAAAATAACCCTGGCGACCTTGATCTTGTTATTTTCTTTTCTTTATTTGATTAATTTTTATTTGTTTTTTATCCCTTTTACACACTTGGATTGTTTACAATTCCTCTCCTGCAAGAAGAGGAAGATACAATGTATCATTCTCTTCATTCAGAATAGGAAAGAAACCCAGGGGCGGGTGTGATAGCCAATCAGAGGCTGACAGTCCCGGGTCCCGATCGTTGGTACGAGACCCGGGGCTCTCTTGAGACCCCGGTCTCTGTGCTGGGAGTGCGCTGTGCGGTGCACTTCTAGCTCAAAGGGAGGTATGCATAAATGCAGCTCCACTGAAAAAAGCCCACTTCTTTGAGGCTGCATATATACAGTATATGTGCGGTCAGCACGAAAGGATTAAAAAAACTTCCAAAAAATATGTAGAAGAATATATCGGCCTAAACTTATGAATTAATTTGTTTTTTTATATATATTTTTTGGATATGCATTATAGTAAAAAAGTTTTAAAAATTGTCGATTTTGTTTGTTTATAGCGCAAAAAAACCCAAAAAAAAAACCACAGAGGTGATCAAATACCACCAAAAGAAAGCTCTATTTGTCGTAAAAAAAGAACATCAATTTTGTTTGGGTACAGCGTCGCACAACCGTGCAATTGTCAAAGCGACGCAGTGCCATATTGCAAAAAGTGGCATTGGTCATTAAGGGGGCAAATCCTTCCCGGGCTGAAGTGGTTAATGAGCATGTAGCTAAATGTATATATGTTTTTTAATAGCTGTTTTGAATTCAGCTTTAAAGCATAACTAAAGCTAACAGAACAAATTTCAGGTTTTTATTGTTATACTGTGTCCTTATTAGGAAGATTCACCTTCTCTATTTGTCTGTGGTGCTAAATTATGAATGTCGCTCAAGCTGGGGAAGCCAAACTCCCGCAGTCACCAGGGAGTAACATGCAGGCTGCCAAAGGTGCTCATCCAAAGCGATGCATGTATAAAATCAAAGAAGCGCGCACTCCCATCCAGCCAGCATAGTGTAGACTTGAAAATGGCCTGAGCCCCTAAGTCTTCACCAAAGCAATGTCCATAGAGGGCATGGCTTTGGCAGGGACTCATGGGCTGAGGCCGTTTTCAAGTCTACACTAGGTTTGCTGGACGGGAGTGTGGCGCTTATTTAATTCTCTATTTGTGTGTTTATCATCATCACTGAGCGTAAAAGTAAAATACCATTCCAAATTTTGGGCTGTCACCAAAACATGAACAGAGGGGAAATCTTCCAGTGTAGACACTGGTGACAACCAGGGATTTCTCTCACTTCCTGTTTTGGTCATTGGACAGGAAGTGAAGGGAAATATCCCTAATGGGACACAGATGGCAAAATAAAATAAAAAAAATTACGGGAGTTTTACCCTTCCTTATGGCATTTAAAGTTAAAAAAAATATTTTGCCTTTAGTTATACTTTAAAATGCTAATTTTATCCCTTGGAGTGCTAAGAAAGTTGCATTTAATGAAAACCATTAAAAAATACAATATTTTTTTGATTTTTACAAAATTAAAAGCAAGACTTGACAAAGCACTTAAATAGTTTGGAGAGATAAGTACACAATAAGAGCACAATCTTAGCAGAAAGCAGAACTTCCTGTCCCTTGCAATGACCAACTGAATTAAAGAATTAAAGAAACATATTTTTCCTGTTATAAAAAAAGATCTGACCTTCATATAACTCTTCAGTGGATTGTTTTCAGTTATGATAATGTTTTTACTTTACCATTGTTTCAAATTATCTTTAGGACCATAGATTAGTAATTTAAACATGGCTGTTTTCCCAGAGTAGAGCTAAAGCACCAAGCTTGGCATGTTCTTTGTTAAGGGGATAGACTGATGAATGTGTGTGGCACTTGTGTCTCTTGGCCTGTATTTAAGGTATAACTAAAATCAAAACTTTTTTTCTAAATTCTGATAGAGTGGAGGGTCTGGAACCACTGTCAGTTTTTTATTGTCGTTTGTGTCCCCGTTGAGGAAATTCACTGTCTTTAGTTGTCCTGATCAGCAATATCTCTGGGTAAGGGTAAATCCAAAATTTTTAAATTGCCACCAGAACAGGTACAGAAGGAAAATCTTTCTATGGGGACATTTGTTCAACTGTCTAAGAGGGGATTTCTTTGGACGCCCTGATTCTCCTGGCCCCTGGGGAACATGTCGCCGCCGAAACAGAAAACAGATCCGGCTGCAAAGCTAGCCAAATATAGGAACACGGACAAGGAAGCTGGGGGGAGAAAATGGCGCCGGCTCCTCTCCTCATGCAGACTCAGCGGCGGAAGATACGGCACGCGTGCTGGAAGCAATATCAGACTGTAAGAGCACCTTAACCAGCAAGATTGAGGAGGTTAAGGTGGATGTATCATTAATACGCCAAGATTTGCAAAAATTAAGAGAAAGAGTCACAGAGACTGAAGCTCGTATTAGCCGCGTTAGCCGCATTAACATGGTGCTGTTCAAGCAGGACGACATGGAAAATTGCCTGAGAAGGTGTAACTTGCGATTCAAAGGCCTGCCTGAGGGATCAGAAGGCTCTGATCCCCCCTCATTTCTAGAGAAATTGCTGATCGACACATTCGGGAGAGCTGAGTTCTCCACCTCCTTTGTGGTTGAAAGGGCACACAGGCTTGCGGCTAAACCTCCCCCTCAGGGCGCTCCGCCGAGGACATTTATTGCTAAACTACTCAACTTTCGTGATCGAGACGCTGTTCTTCGTCTGACCAGAACAAAGGGCAACATACCCTTCAAAAATGTGGAGATTAAAGTATTTCCGGACTTCTCGGCGGAGGTCCAGAAGAAGAGGGCCATGTTCACAGAAGCGAAACGCCAGCTACGGATCCGCCATTACTCCTATGCAATGCTCTTTCCGGCGCGGCTGCGAGTTGTTGGCGAAGACAGGGCACACTTCTTTGACACGCCTGAAGCTGTCTTTACATGGCTAGAGAACAAGGAAGCTCCGCGTCATGACCCTGCCTGAAACTCCCGCTTGATTTCCATCAAAGGAGGGAATAGGATCTGCAACAACTGCACATCTCCCTGAACCCTGCGACTTTACCATCCTACAGGTACTCTTGCAAGAATACATGTTAACTACAATACCGTCCTTGTGTTTGGCTCAGTTACACCCACACTCCCCCTACATAAGGACTATCTGTTTCTTGAAACCTGTGGATGTTGTCACGACGAACCCTTTTGTGCCATATGGGCAATTCGGCCACTGAATATACCCACAGGACATGTGTGAGTTTCCATACGGAAGGGCCTGTTCGGGAATTTACCAGAGACACAGTTAGTATACCTCACAAGCTTTACTGCCAGTGGCAAGCGGTTACCTGGTAAGACACTCGCAATGGGGAATATGGAACTGTCCCCCAGTTCGGTGCACTGGCTCCTGACGCTCTTGCTTGCCTTACAGCGAATTATCGCTCCCCTAGCCGCGGGGGTCCGGTTGGATCCCGCGTGCTCTAATTTTTTGTTTTTTCTTAGCAACAGTTGCCTTAGGGCACAAGTGAAGTTTCCCTGGCATGCCCGGCATCAGCAAACTGCATGTATATTTAAATGGATGCATTGCTTACCCGGGTATGCTAGAGTGTTAATGCAGCTTATATCAGGCTGCTCTGTTTGGGTTAATGTTCGGTTACAATATTTCATATTGAAAAATAATAGCTCGTGGTGTCCACTTCCTACTATAACGTCCATGCATTTCAAGCAACATATCAAAGGCTCTCACATGCAAAAAGCTGGGATCTCCCATCTATTTGGCCCTATATGTTTAATAGTGAGGGGGGAGGGGGAACGGGGACCTCTTTACATATGGAAATGTTGTTAAAGTCATAGTAAATGATTATATGGCATGCAAATATACAATAAGACCATGTTGGATATTAAATGTTTGACTTGGAACGTGAGAGGTCTCAGGGCCAAGCCCAAACGAAATGCAGTATTGGCATATCTCAAGTCCCAACATGTGGACATTGCGGTGCTCGTTGAGACTCATCTCACGGGGCAACTTCAAACGACACCTAAGAAACCCTGGGTGGGATGGCTAAATCAGGCCCCATATTCCGCCAATTCCAGAGGCGTAGCCATACTTGTGGCCAAAACGGTACAATTTGTGCTTCTTGCTCTTAGATCTGACCCGCAGGGTAGGTTTTTATTTTTACATGCTAAGGTGAATGGGCTAGAAATGTTAATCATGGCATTCTATGTACCACCTCCCTTTCAACTAAGTATTTTACACGAGGGGATAGGGTACATGTCTCAATTCCCTACGGTTCCTGTATCGTGGCTGGGTGATTTCAACAACATAATGAATAGGGAGTTAGACCGCATATCAATGGCACCCCAAGATGGTATCGCCCAGCCACATACTAGGTTTAGTAAGATAATAACAGACCTGGCCCTTATAGACACGTGGAGACACTGTAATCCATCAGAAAAGGCATACTCCTGCTTCTCCGCATCCCACAACACCATGTCACGTATTGACCTAATTTTTATTTCTGTCAATCTCATCCCCTTTACTTAAAAAAGTAGGATTTAACCCACGCATCCTGTCTGATCATGCCCCATATTGGATTATGCTTAGAGTTGACGCTCCCCCCCCGGACATACAGCTGGAAGCTAAATCCGGTTGTCCCTGACCTTGAGGAGGCGGCCAGTGAATGGGAGTTCTTCTTTCACACAAACAAGGGCACAGCACCCCCCGAGATCATATGGGATACTTTCAAAGCCCATGCCCGAATGATTTTATCGCAACGTATTTCCCAGTATCGCAAGACTTCCTCCCAGATTCTCACACAGGCAGAACAATCTCTGGTGGAGGCAGAAAAGAACTTCACAGATGACCCTTCTGCACTAACAGCAGACCAATTAAAACTACAAGCAAGAATAATGAACAATTTATATTTTGAAAAAGCTGACAGGAAAATCTTTTTTAATAAGCAAAGGCACTATGAATGTGGAGAGTGGGCGGGTCGACTCTTGGCATATTTAGCACATCTGGATCACAGACCTCCCACGGTGGTAGCACTTCGGGCTGCGGCCGGTGGGATGTTGACTGATCCTGATGAAGTAGCCGGGGAGTTCTGCGCATTTTACACATCCTTATACTCATCCAATGCTGATGCTTCTGTGGAGGCAATAGCGCTACTGCTATCCAACATAGAGCTCCCTCATCTCATGCAACTCCAGATAGATCAACTAGAGGCCCCCATTAATGAAAGCGAAATATCTAAGGCAATCTCATTGCTTAATACTTCAAAAGCTCCGGGGTCTGACGGATTACCTCTAGAGTTCTATAAAACATATAGTGAGGTATTGACTCCCAAACTATGTGAACTATTCTCTCATATATTTAAATCCGAGACCCTCCCCCCATCTATGCACAAAGCCAACATAGTGCTGATACCCAAGCCAGGGAAAAACCCAGAGCTCGCGGAGTCTTATCGCCCGATATCCCTTTTCCAACTAGATGTAAAGATACTGGCCAAGATCCTGGCGCTTCGCTTAAATGCGGTGATCCTTTCACTAATTCATCCGGACCAAAACGGTTTTATGCCAGCAAAAAACACGGCATATAATCTACGTAGGCTTTACATGAACGTCCAAGCTGAACATGACACCATGGGCTCTAGAGTGGTGGTGTCCTTAGACGCCGCAAACGCGTTTGACTCCATTGAGTGGATGTACTTGTGGGAGTGCCTCACAAAATTTGGGTTCGGACCCCGCTTCATTAAATGGATCCGACTACTATATCAGAGTCCATGCGCCAGGATCTTGGTCAACGGAAAGGTTTCTGAATCGTTTCCTCTTTCCAGGGGCACTCGGCAGGGGTGCCCACTCTCTCCCCTGTTATATGCACTAGCGGTGGAGCCTCTCGCCGCATCCCTTAGAGCACACCCAGGCGTTATAGGACTTACTCGTGGTAACCTGCTGGAAAAGGTTAGCTTATATGCTGATGACATGCTTTTATACCTCGCAGATTCAGGCACGTCTCTACAGATGGCCCTAGAAGTAATTCAAAATTTCGGCAATTACTTAGGATTGAAAATTAATTGGGATAAATCCCAGATCCTCCTGATAGACATCAGTGTGCCCACCAGAGAACAATCTAACTCCCCACTTCTTAGGGTCAGCGAGATGACATACCTAGGGATAGTGATAACCCGATCACCAGAAGACTATGTCCGCCTCAATTTAGAACCCCTAATAGCAGTATTGAAACGCAAAACACAGACATGGGCCAAACTACCCCTAGGGGTGATGGGTCGAGTTAACCTAATTAAAATGGTCCTCCTTCCTAAATTCTTATACGTGTTGTGGCATGCTCCGATCTACTTACCTTTGCGAATATTTAAATCCATTGAGGCTATTCTTAACTCATTTGTTTGGGGATCGGGCCGTCACAAACTATCCTGGCAAACGATAAAAAACCCGACAGAACTGGGGGGTGCGGCTTTGCCAGATTTTAATCTCTACTACCTGGCAGCACAACTGTCTCATTTTTTCCACCTAGATAAACATGACAAAAATTGTTGTTTATCCCTGCTCTATGCTCCACGGGGACGTCGAACCTCACACCCTTTCCAGATTCTTTTTCTAGGCCCTAATAAAATAGATAACAGGAAAGGAATGTTATAACATTACTGTAGGGTTTGGGAAGTGGTAAAACACAAACTCAAATTGCCACCTACGCACTCTCACACGCCCCTATGGGATAATCCTGAATTGGGAGAACTCCACAAGGTGCCAAATCCCGAAATATGGCTTCATTACGGTGTAGGATTTTTGTCAGATGTCTACCAGGACAGCATCCTACAGTCATTCCAACAACTCAAAACAAACTTCAACCTCCCAAATAATATGTTCTTTCATTATCTCCAGCTCCGTCATGCCCTTAATGCCCAATTCAGTGGGACTCCTCCTGATGTGGAACGTGTAGATGTCTTACACATCATGTTGAGCACCGAACATCGCAAACTCATTTCAGAATTTTACAACTCGCTGCTAAGACCCGCAGCAGTCTCAATTGCATATAAATTAAAAGACGTCTGGTCGGGGGACATGGGGGAGCTGGAGGATGATGAATGGGAAGACGCCCTGGAAACTTGCAAAAAAGTCTCTACCAAGCTGTCGGACTGCCTCACACATCTGTACATTTTACACAGGTCATAGTTGACCCCCCATCGTATAGCCAAATACAAACCCGATCAAAATCCTAATTGCCCCCACTGTGATAGTCCGTCTAGTACCTTCTTCCATCTTCTGTGGCAGTGTCCAGTGATACAGGAATACTGGTCCCAGATAGTTAAGTTTATCCACGATGAAATGGGATCCCCACTCTCACTATGCCCCAAACAATGCCTATTGGGAATATTTCCGGACCCTGACTCGGATAAATATCACAAGATATTTCTCCAAGAAGCGTTATTCATAGCTAGACTACTAATAGCCAGAAAATGGTTGCAAATTGCTCCTCCCACACTCCACAAATGGATATCCAACATTAACAATGTTCTTCCGTATAAAAAGGAAATCTATGCCCACAGGGGTTGCCCAACCAAATACGGCAAAGTATGGGATGCCTGGTTGGAAAATGCTTCCACCTGCAATACACCTTCAGAATAATACATCTCAAAATAAAAAACTTCCTCTGAAGTATCAAATTGTGGATGGAAATGATCCCCTTTTCACACCATGGCTTGTGTAGTGGCTCGATGTGGGAGGGTACAGGAATACATGGCCTACCATCCGTGTCATATAGATGTGATGTAATACACCATTATCTGATGCCTGCTCTGTATCTTTTTACATTTATATGTTCTTTTATTTGCCTTTTTGTTTGTTGCCCAAGTTATTATTAGTTGTAACTTGAATATTATTCTACTGTACCATGGATGTAGATGACCTGTATGTACATTACCTTTTTTAATAAAGCACCACGTTGAATGTAAAAAAAGAGGGGATTTCTTTCACATTGAAAAGATATCACTGTATGTTAAGTCTACAGGACGGTAATGAAAATCTCCCTAATGAGACATAGATAGCAATAAAATAAAACACTCCCCTACTCTATCCATAATAAAAAAAAGTTTTGGCTTTAGATATTCTTTAATGCTGGGAAAGTATATCACTGTTATTCACCGTTCCCGATACACATGCACATTATTTGCAAAGAATGTATGAGTGGAATGATTTTAGGAAAATTTATTTAATCAAAAAGTACTGAATTCAACATAGGTAATATGTCACCAAAGAGAAAACTCTCAATTCCACTTAATGAGCTACTTAAATACCAAAAAAAAGGAAAAAAATAATCTACTCTACTTTTTAAAAGTTGCAGGTTTTTGGGGGTATTTTTAGTTTCAAATTTCAACTTCGTATTTGCATTTTGTATTTGATTGCCAATTGTGGACTGTCAATTAATTGCTTCTTTTCAACTGTCTTTTTTTTGTCATAAATTAATAGAGCTAATGATGAGCCATTTTTTAGCGTAAGAACAGGTTTAGGATAATTCAAAGGGGCTTCTGTAACCTTCAGAAACCATTTAAAGACCATTGCACTTTTAAAATCCAGAGGTTTAACCATTTGCCTCCTGGGACTTCCCGATCATGTGATCACTGTAATTGGCAGTCATGATGGTCACATGATCAAGAGTTTGTGCCAGCAGCTTCCAATCATAAACAGGGACTTGGAGCTGTTGGTGACATCTTGGTCACTGTGCCAGGAGTGTGTTCTAAGCACAGAACAGCAGAGCTGACATACAGTATATGTAGTGGCTGGTCATTAACGCCCACCCGCTGTGCTGCTACATGTGTTATGCTGTAAGGAAGTAGTTAATTTCATCTTCCTCACTGCATTTTAGCAAAATTACATTTTTTGGGAATTCTCCTGATTTTCAGTGGAGTTTCGGTCAAATAAAAAAATATAAATTTCACTCATCCCTATACTATACCCAATTCCTGACAATAATAGGCACTACCAACTTTCTTGCTTGATAGCTTTTGGCTTGGGTATCATTCAGGAAAGAGAGAAGGCATAATATTTTGTGAGCTGCTTCCTTTACCCATATACACAATGATATCTAATTGCCTTTCTAAGATAAAGGTGATCACATGCACATAGAATGCTTGTAATTAACATAGAAATCATAAGAGCTTTGATTTCTGCAAAGCCAACATAGACCATGGCCTATGTTGTTAAGGCTGACAGGTACTGCACACAATGCACTGTCAATAACACATTCTAATACAAAATAAGGGGTTCCAGACAGCTGTCCTGGTTGCCATTTCAATCCAGGTAGGCCCTAATTATTGCTTGTCCTGAGCACTGTGTATATTTTTGTTGGTTGAATAGTGTACTGTGTACTTAGTAGGGATGCTGAATTTAATAGCAGCATCATTGCATCGCGATTCAGCAATCCACCATGCGGCATCGATGCTGCGACTGACATAATCGACTGTTGGTGATAACGTCATACGCGTACTGCGCTGTGCCCTGCCTCTCTCCTAATGGAGCCATGCCTCTCTGAACAGAGTCGAAAGCAGAGGTAAGGAGCCATGGGCATTAGCCACACCCTCTTTTCCTGCTTCCTACTGACGTCATCTCCAGCCGCCCGGTGTTACTGTGTTGCAGGCTGCTGCGGGAGACCCGAGTCCCGGAATACAGGATGCGCCTTCCCCTCCTCTCTGTTTACATCTACACAGGAGGAGGAGGGAGTCTGAGACACACACCACTGTGCCTATCCCGCCCTGCTCTGGGGTCTGTACAATTTATTGTAATGCAAATGGACATGTGCTGGGGGCGCTAGGGGAGGGAAGAGGGGGTTCTGCACTGAAGGGAGGTCTGCACTGAGGGGAGGTCTGCACTGAGGGTTGGTCGGCACTGAGGGTTGGTCGGCACTGAGGGTTGGTCGGCACTGAGGGTTGGTCGGCACTGAGGGGAGGTCTGCACTAAGGGGAGGTCTATAATTAGTGTGAGGGGTCTGCACTGAGGGAGGGGATCTATACTGCAGGAGAGGGGGTCTGTACTTAGTGGGGGGGTCTATACTGAGAGAGACTATAGTTGATGTAGGGGGGGTGACACCATTTTTTTTCCGCACCGGGTGACACCAACCCTAGTGATTGTCATTGCTAAGTAAGGACAATAACCTCCCATGGATCTCTTTCTCTCTATTTAAAAATGGCTATGGATTTCTTTCTCTCTATTTAAAAATGGTTACGGATCTCTTTCTTTCTATTTAAAAATGGCTACGGATCTCTTTCTTTCTATTTAAAAATGGTTACAGATCTCTTTCTTCCTATTTAAAAATGGCTATATATTAACTGTCATTTAACCAAGGATATAGTAGCAAGTAGGTACAGAACTTTCAGCTTCATATTTCATCTAGCATTGTGTTTCTCTATCATCAACATATGTATCTCCAGCAGCAAATACCAATCTCTGACCATCTCAAGCAGTATGTCTGCAGTCTCTGACCATCTCTGGCATTATGTCTGCAGTCTCTGACCATCTCTGTTAGTATGTCTTCAGTCTCTGACCATCTCTGGTAGTATGTCTGCAGTCTCTGACCATCTCTGGTAGTATGTCTGCAGTCTCTGACCATCTCTGGTAGTATGTCTGCAGTCTCTGACCATCTCTGGTAGTATGTCTGCAGTCTATGACCATCTCTGGTAGTATGTCTGCAGTCTATGACCATCTCTGTTAGTATGTCTGCAGTCTCTGACCATCTCCTGTATCATGTCTGCAGTCTCTGACCATCTCCTGTATCATGTCTGCATTCTCTGACCGTCTCTTGTATCATGTCTGCATTCTCTAACCCTCTCCTCTAGAATGTCTGCATTCTTTGACCCTCTTCTGTAATATGTCTGCAGTCTCTGACCATCCCCTGTATCATGTCTGCAGTCTCTGATCAGCTCCTGTATCATGTCTGCAGTCTCTGATCAGCTCTTGTATCATGTCTGCATTCTCTGACCCTCTCTTGTATCGTGTCTGCAGTCTCTGACCCTCTCATGTAGTATGTCTGCATTCTCTGACCCTCTCTTGTATCATGTCTGCAGTCTCTGATGTTCTCCTGTAGTATGTCTGCAGTCCCTGACCCTCTCCTGTAGTATTTTGGGGGGAGCGTGGAGCTCCTCTTTAAGTTGTCTGGTGTGTTTAGACATTGCTACATGTGTTTAGACATTGCTACATGCAGAGAGTGTTGTCTTTTTTTAAAGAACAGATAAAATAAAAAATGGAGTTCTTCCGACTGCTTGAATTTTTTTGATGAAAACCATGGGCAGTAATCGTGATGCATCGTGATGCATTGCGGAATCGAATCATTGACACGATAATCGCAATCAAATCAAATTGTGAGACCAGTGAAGATGCACACCTCTTGTACTTACAGTTAACCCAATCAAGTCCTAGAACCAAACTACTATCATAGAAAAGTGATAGTTTGTCTACCATTCTCATCTTCAGTTCTGGGTGAACTGATACAGAAGAGACAATTTATCTCTTTTATCATTTCATTTGTGACTAAGATGTCTGCTATTGTTCATGAGATTTTTAAAATTACACAAAATTCTGGTTAAAAAAAAAAACAAAAACTATTCAACTCAAAGAACACATTCTGTTACTCTCAGCCCCCTCCACATCTCCAATTCATTTTTTTTTGTTGTTGTTATCCGACTTCCTGTTAGAGGGTGGCTACATTAATTCTCCATGGTCCCACTTTATGTAGTAACGTAGTTACCCTTTCTTGTTCACTCTTGAGATGGACTGTGGACTATGGAATTTGTAGTGGGCATAGAGAAGTGCACATGAATGCAACTAATATGCACTGCTCCTTAGAAATGTGAGGAAGGAAAAGAAGTGGTTTGAGAGCTCGTGGAGGACTTTACAAGAGGGCAGAAAAAGGAACACAGCAAGAAACAAAATCATTAAAAATAAATTACAGGACCATTAAGTAGTTGAAGTGTATGCATATGTTTTGGAGTATAAGGATATAGCTTATAGCCGCTTTAAGGCTAGCCAGTCCACAGGGGTAGGAGTGTGGCAGTGCAAAACAGCTGAAACATCTCCAGAGTGTTTAAGGAAAATTTATGATATAATGACCCAGCTTCTGTAGACTAGCTGAACACAGCTTTCTGGAAAGACAGCATAACAAAGCAGCAAAAGAAAAGACGGTGTAAGTCATAACAGACCTGCTTTTTTCACCTTTTGACCTAACGGTAGATGTATAGACAAACCGAGACTTTACATTTACATTCCTTAGGGTTTTACATTACATACCATTGGTACAAAGAATTTTTATGTTGATTATGATTGTTATCAGAACATGTTGAAGTTTGAACGATGTAAAAAAACAAAAAACATAGCCATTTACCTGTACACATAGCAGTATAGGCTATTAGGCCATGAATTCAATAAATGTAGGCATCTTTGGTTCTTTTCCTAACTGAGCACATGATTAAAAACTTTCAGATGTGGTTTCAGATAGTCTTAAGAGGAAAATCACATCTACATTCATAGTATTCTGCAAAAATTCTGGTGCTAGTGTATAAAATAATGTACAAAATGTTGATACAGTGAAAGCCATATAATGCAGTAAGCAGTGCTAGATTTATAAGGGGAGAAAAAGGGACAATTGCCCTGGGCCCCCCTGCCAGAGGAGGCCCCAGACTTCCTTTATAAAAAATGAAACTTATTTTACCTATAGTAGTGTGTTTGTTAAGGAAATTGTCCAGCTTCCAGCCTTTGCCAAGCTCCGGTCATGTCTCCCTCCATCTCAACAGGCAGTTTTATTACATAATGAAGGGCCTGCTAATATCTTTCCAGGTGCTATTGTAGCTCTTATGCCCTGTACACACGACTGGTTTTGCCATCGGAATAAACTCTGAAGGTTTTTACGACGGAGTTCCGACGGAATTCCGCTCAAGCTGTCTTGCATACACACGGTCACACCAAATTCCCACTGTCCAGAATGCGGTGACGTACAACAGGTACGATGGGATTAGAAAATGGAAGTTCAATAGCCAGTAGCTAATAGCTTCCATCTCATACTTGCTTCAGAGCATGCGTCGTTTTTGGTGCGTCGGAACAGCATACAGACGAGCGTTTTTTCCGATAGTAATTTTTTCCGATGTTCTCTAAGTCCGTCTGAATTTTCGACAGAAAAAGTCCGATGGGGCATACACACGGTCAGAATATACGATGAAAAGCTCCCATCGGACTCTTTCTGTCGGAAATTCCGCTCGTGTGTACGCGGCATTAGAATATGTTTGGGCATGATGGCCACTAGTTGTTTGGGAGAAATGTCGTTCAGAAAATTGGCACTGATAAAGAATTATCTGAGAACCACGATGACCCATGAAAGACTAAGTGCTCTGTGCCTACTGGCTGTTGAGAGCAGTGTCCTCAAGATGATATAGTCTGGTGAGTTAGGCAGCCCATAGATTATGCAACTTTCCTTCTATCCATCATGCATGGAAGGAAAGAAAATCGCTTGATTCCTCCATCAACACTGTCAGTGTTGATGGGGGTATATCTCCCGCAGCGCTATTAAGTTCTGCCGGTGGGGGGGGAGCCTTCCCGGCAGCAGAACACAATGATTACTGTTAGCAGCTATATCCGCTGGCAGGAATAGCATGTAAAGCCTGCCCATAGATGGATCAAATCGTGGCCGGTCCAATGCTAAACTGGTCAAAATTTAATCCATCTATGGCCAGCTTAAGTTAAAGATTTTGAAAATGCTAAGTGTAGGAAGACAGACTTTTTTTAAATATTGTAGTGTGATGCATAACTGTGATGTAAGACTTGCCAGTTCCAATTACCTGTGTATGTGCATTTTTACAGTCAATAAAATTGAGAAAAAAATTCAGACAAATGTCTTCTTCAGAACCTAACATATTTCTTTAGAATAAATGCGGTTTATGTTTCATTTCAGTACACCTTTTTAATTGTCATATAATTTAACTTCGATGTGGAGGGGCCCTCGAACTTAAAGTACCTCGGGCCCCTCAAGGTCTGGCAGTGGCACTTGCAGTAAGTATGTTTAAATCAAGTGCTAAACATGAAGATAAACTTGAATTTGCAGCTTGATATTTTAGAACATGCTAGCTGCAGAGCGAGCTTTACATTTTTTAATAGATAATCATATGGAACAGGAACAGAAAATAAATGGGTACAGTATAATTCCCTTATCTGCTGATGCTGTCAGAAGGATACTGTATTTCTTATGTAATTATATAGTTGAACTTGAAATGTGAAATTATACAGTGTTCAGGTTAAGAGATGCATTGTAAAAATATATATCAATTTTCTTTGTTTTTTAGATTCAAGGTGCAATTATTGTGGCTTCTGTCTTGCAATTGTTGCTGGGATTTACAGGACTGATTGGACTCTTACTGAAGTTTATTGGACCGTTATCTATTACGCCAACCATAACACTTATAGGGCTTTCGTTGTTTCAAGAAGCAGGAAAAAAATGTGGTTCACACTGGGGCATCGCTGCATTGTAAGTTGATCTTGAAATATTAGTAACTAAAGACTTAAAGTATTGCATGTAGTCTTGGTGTGTGGCAGAATCTATCTATCTATCTATCTATCTATCTATCTATCTGTAGCGCACCCCCAAAGGATCCCCCACCTTGCACAGCCAGGCACAACAAATCTTCACAGTCACTCCAAGTCAGATAACAGTCCAGAGCTTTGGTTTTTTTTTTGTGTTTTATTGAGGGATTAGAACTTGGATAGGAATTGGGAATTATGGGTTGTTCACCTTACTTCAAAGAAATTCCAGGGACAACTTTTCAAATGTACAGTCTATATACACTCCTCTGCTTCCTCTAGCACACTTGCTTGCAAAACTCAGTTGGCACACTGATAGAAATGACCTGACAAAGCACTCAGTCAGATTTCTTTGAGCAATAGCCTGTTATAGGCAGGAATCGGAGGCCCCTCAAGGTGTGTATAAAAAGTCATTGTCTGGCTTACATTCCTGTGGCTACTGATTCCAACACCGCCTCTTCAGGCACTGCCAGCCCACTTGCCTGCAGCTGCCCCTTTGTCTAGCCCTCCTGGCTAACTTTCTTCACAGTCCTCCCAGACTGTACACTCACCAGCCCACCCTGTCGACTTCTCAGGAGATCTCTCAGATTCCCCTTCTGGCATGACTATTGCCTATTTATGGGGTGCCTGTCCCCTGCCAGCCCATTTGCTCGGGATTGGCTGGGGCCCTCATAAATATTCCAAGCAGCTCCTCCTTGCTACTACATCTGGAAGCTTCTTCAAGGTTCCAGAAACAAGGGGAGGCACCAGAGATGCTGCCTGCTGAGTCATCCAGCCTCCCTGAGTCACTCAACCCTGACCCAGATTCAACCCAGGCCTGGCTCTCAGCTAGACCAATTTACCTACACTAATAAACCTATTTACATCAAGCACACTAGCTAGAGGGTGTTACATATCTATCTATCTATCTATCTATCTATCTATCTATCTATCTATCTATATTTGGTTGATTATACATTCTGTTAAATATCTAAAAATAAACGTATTTTTTTATAAAATGAGGAAGGTTTTTTTTATTATTTTACAGGATTTATATAGCATAGGTAAACAATATCCCCACACTGCAAGATTAAATCAGTGTGTTTGTGTGCTTGTAAGCAATAAACCCAAAATGTGTGTATTCACCCTAGTATGTGCACGTATGTATGTATGTTTGTATGAATGTGGGTTAGGGACCTTAAATTGTAAGATTCTTGAGGGCAGGGACTGATGTGAATGTGCAATATATATGTAAAGTGCTGCAAAAAGTTGATGGCGCTATATAAGTACCTGTAATAAAAATAAATAAATATGTGCTCATGAGCTAGCTAACACGCATTTTCATATATGCGTAGCGTAATGTCAGGCCACCCGTCTGACAGGGATAGCGATTAACGGCAGGCAGAGGTTCCAGACAAGTGGGGAAATGATAACGACACGCCATCCTTCCTGGAGACCTCCCCATTTGGGTACGGATTGGCCAGGCCACATTCCACCCCTAAAAACAGACACTGTAAGCACATCTGGGACCTGCTTTGCTACACATTACTGTTTCATGCTGTGAGTGTTCCTGGCTGGGTGTCTTCCCACTGGGGTTGTTGTGAATTACTGTATTCTACATTAATGCAAGTTCTGTTCTCTGCAACCGAACTCTGTGTGTTTACTGCTGCTGCATCACGCTGCACCTCCCCACATGTCTAAGTGTTTACAAAAATCAAAACAAATTACCGCTAACACCCACGCACGCAGCATACACCTCCCTTAGTGGTATAGTATCTGAACGGATCAATATCTGATCTGATCAGATCTATGCTAGCGTCCCCAGCTGTTTAGGGTTCCCAAAAGTGCAGTGTTAGCGGGATCAGCCCAGATACCTGCTAGCACCTGCGTTTTGCCCCTCCGCCCGGCCCGGCCCGGCCCAGCCCACCCAAGTGCAGTATCGATCGATCACTCTCACTTACAAAACACTAAACACACATAACTGCAGCATTCGCAGAGTCAGACTTGATCCCTGCGATCGCTAACAGTTTTTTGGTAGCATTTTGATACAGTCGCTAACAGTCAGGAGCTTTTTTACTGTACCAATAAATTTAGCAACCAAAATGTCAAATCGAAGGTACAGTAGTGAAGAGGCCTACACGTTTCTGAGCATGACAGATAGTGAAGAGGAAGTCACTCCTCTGTCAGATGCAGGCTCAGAATATGATCTTGTAGACGACAGCGGCTCCATGACAGATAGCTCTGACGACGGAGTTGTGGTCCCTGCCAAGGTCAGGCGTACCAGACCCGATCTTCTTCTTCTGTCATTGAGGTGCAAGAAGCGCAGGTCCCTCATATGGAGCAGAGAAGTACTAGTGCCGCTCATCCTTCTGGTGAACTGGCAAGCACCAGCGGCCTAGTACACCCTGGTCGTAGTCAAACCAGCACTGCAGTAACACTTGGTAACGTGGCGAGTCCCATAAGTGCAGTTCAAGCTGGTGAGGTGGCAAGCACAAGTAGTGTCCCGCTGCCACCAAGAAGAAGACAAACACAGGCCCGTCGTGCCCATAGTGCCCTTCCTGCTGCATTCGCCAATCCTAATTGGGAACCCACCACTTCTGCAGCACCCGTACTTCCCCCATTCACTGACCAACCCGGCATTCAGGTGAGTTTACGTCACTTGATTTTTATTCGCTGTTTTTCACCGAAGATCTCTATAGATCTATTGTGGACCAAAGCAATTTGTATGCTGGTCAATACATCGCCACTATTCCCCAGTCCTCCTTTGCCAGAGATTGGAAACCAATTACCAATTTCCGAATTTAAGCTCTTTCTGGGCCTATCTCTCAACATGGGCATAACTAAAAAGAGTGAGTTGCGGTTATATTGGTCCACTGACCCAATTCACCATATGCCCTTGTTCTCTGCCTCCATGACCAGGGCACAATACGAGCAGATTTTGTGGTTCATGCATTTCAACAACAATGAATTCTGTCATCCTCGTGGAGACCCTGGATACGATCGGCTCTACAAAGTTCGGCCCCTCGTAAACCACTTCAACCAACATTTTACAGACTTGTTTACTCCCCATCAAGTTGTCTGCGTTGATGAGTCCCTGATTAAGTTTTCTGGCCACTTGTCATTCAAACCGTACCTTCCCAGCAAGCGTGCCAGATACGGGGTCAAGATGTGTAAGCTTTGTGACAGGGCCACAGGCTATACATGTAGTTTTATGATTGTGTGGGACTTGGTGTCACCCTTATTCGGAAAGGGGTACCACTTGTACATGGACAATTATTACACGAGCGTGCAACTTTTTAGTCACTTGTTTGATCATCAGATTGGAGCATGTGGCACCGTGCGACCTAATCGCTGGGGCTTTCCCCAGCAGCTTGTGGATTCCCATCTTAGGCTGGGGGAGAGAGCGAGCTTCAAGTGTAATAATTTGCTCGCTGTGAAGTGGAGGGATAATAAGAATGTTTTTGTTCTTACCTCCCTTCATGCAGACACGACGGTCCAAATTCCTACGGCAAATGGTGTTGTGGAGAAACCCCTCTGTGTCCACGAATATAACCTTAATATGGGAGGGGTGGACCTCAACGACCAGTTGTTGGCACCGTACCTAGTTGCCCGTAAGGACAGACGCTGGTACAAGAAAGTGTCTGTTTATTTATTTCAATTGGCTTTGCTGAACACTTATGTGCTATACAGAGCTTCAGGACGGACTGGATCAATCCTTAAATTCCAGAAAGGGATTGTCAGAGCCCTTCTGTATCCAAACCGTGTTCCACCTCACCTTCCCAATCCAAATGCAGTAAGCTGACTGCATGAGAGGCATTTTTCTTATGTCCTCCCGAGTACCCCTACCCAACGAGCCCCCCAAAGAAGATGTTGTGTCTGCAGCAAGCGCGGATATAGGCGTGACACCCGCTATTATTGTCCATCCTGTCCTGACAATCCTGGTCTTTGCATTGGTGAATGTTTTGAATGCTACCATACACTAGTTGAGTATTAGCGTAGGGTACAGCACTGCACAGACTAGGCACCTGGAACCGTAAAAGTTACAACAGTTACAGTTACAAAAAAAAAGTGTATAAAAAAAAAAAAGTAAAAAAAAACACAAAAAATATATAAAATAAAAAAAAACAAAAATAGTTGTTGTTTTACTGTTTTCTCTCTCTCTATTCTCTCTCTATTGTTCTGCTCTTTTTTACTGTATTCTATTCTGCAATGTTTTATTGTTATTATGTTTTATCATGTTTGCTTTTCAGGTATGCAATTTTTTTATACTTTACTGTTTACTGTGTTTTATTATTAACCATTTTTTTGTTTTCAGGTACGCCATTCAGCTGCAGCGCGGATTTATTTATCTTGACAGCAACAGCGTTTGCTCCCACGATACATAAAGCCGTGACTCCAGTGCTGTCGGAGGTGACTTCACCACCACAGTTAAAAAAAGAGCATATATGCCGAAGCATGGGGGCAGCAGGGGTGGAGGAGCGATTTGCTCCTAACTTTTGCGGGCGGATGCCGACATGCTTCGGCATATTTATATATTAGGGACAGATTGCGTTAAAAAAGGTTTTATTTTTTACTATTTTTTTTTGTATTTGCTTTGCAGGTATGGTATCTCTTATTGTTATACTGTAATGTTACTTTGTATTGTTAACCACCATTTTCTTAGCAGGTACGTCATTCAGTTGCACCACCACAGTTAAAAAAAAAGAGCATATATGCCGAAGCATGGGGGCAGCAGGGGTGGAGGAGCGATTTGCTCCTAACTTTTGGAGCGGATGCCCCCATGCTTCGGCATATATAAATGGTGCATGTATGCCCATCATTAGAAGTGGGTGGATAAAGCGAGGTATTCTAATGGTGGGCATACCCACCGATCAATCTCTTTTTTTCGTTCAGCCCACAGGCTGCATGAAAAAAAAGATTACAATATATGCCCAACAAGGACCAACAACGTACTGGTTTGTTGCTGGACTGAGTGGTTATACCAAAATGATGCCTGCAGGTTTAGGTATCATCTTGGTATTATTCTTTTCAGCCATCAGTCGGCTTTCATGTAAAAGCAATCCTAGCAGCTAATTAGCCTCTAGACTGCTTTTACAAGCAGTGGGAGGGAATGTCCCCCCCCACCGTCTTTCATGTTTTTCTCTGGCTCTCCTGTCCCAACAGGGAACCTGAGAATGCAGCCAGTGGTTCTGCCAGCTGACCATAGAGCTGATCAGAGACCAGAACAGCTCCAATCATCTCTATGGCCTAAGAATCTGGAAGCTATGAGCCATTGGGAAATTGGGAAAGCATTTTATCACACCGATCTTGGTGTGGTCAGATGCTTTGAGGGCAGAGGAGAGATCTATGGTCTAATAGACCCCAATTTTTTCAAAAAAAGAGTACCTGTCACTACCTATTGCAATCATAGGGGATATTTACATTCCCTGAGATAACAATAAAAATGATTTAAAAAATTAAAGGAACAGTTTAAAAATAGGATAAAAAAGCAAAATAAAAAATTAAGAAAAAAAAAAAAAGCACCCCTGTCCCCACTGCTCTCGCGCAAAGGCAAAAGCATGCGCAAGCGTCGGTCTGGCGTCAAATGTAAATAGTAATTGCACCATGCATGTGAGGTATCACCGCAAAGGTCAGATCGAGGGCAGTAATTTTAACAGTAGACCTCCTCTGTAAATCTAAAGTGGTAACCTGTAAAGGCTTTTAAAGGCTTTTAAAAATGTATGCAGTTTGTCGCCACTGCACGTTTGTGAGCAATTTTAAACCATGTCGTGTTTGGTATCCATGTACTCAGCCTAAGATCATCTTTTTTATTTCATCAAACATTTGGGCAATATTTTTTCAATTCAGTACTTTTTTAATTTTTTTTCATAGCAGTACAAGTTATACATTTTATACATTTATACATACATTTTATTCCAGATACATGATCTTACTTCTAGCATTCACCCACCCCAAAAACAAACAGAGAACACAAAACAAACAAAAAAAAAAAACACAAAACAAAAACTAAAAGCAAAAAAAACAAAACCCAACAACAAAAAAGATTTCCTCCCCCTACTGTATCTCCCCCTACCTCGACCCCAAAAGCCCTCCCAATATTGTCCCTCTTCCATATTGATTCATCTTTTATTTTCATTGTCCCAGGCCTATACCCAGCTTTTCCACATAGCATCAAATTGATCTCAGCTCCCTCTATGTGTATAAATAAATTCCTCCTTTATTATGGTTCCTTTTATTTGTGTTCTGCATTCTTCGACCGTTGGGGGGTATATAGATATCCATTTCTGAGCTATTAGCTTTCGTGCCTGAAACAAGCCTCTCGTCATTGCGATATGGGTATGTTTTAAAATATTTGGTTCCTCCACTATATTTAATAAACATAAATTTGGGTCTAGTGAAATTTCTATACCTAATGCGCTATTTATGTTTTTAATTATATCCTGCCAATATCGATGGAGTTTGAGGCATTTCCACAACATGTGTATTAGATTAGCCGGTGCACCACTACACCGGGGGCATAAAGGGGATTCCCTGCGTTTCCACTTAAATAGTTTTTCGGGAGTATAGTATGATCTATGTGTAATAAAAAGTTGTGTTAATTTTTAAGTAGCTGACAGAGATACCTTTGGGATCGCAGACAAGACCTCCGACTACTGAGCATCAGTCAGTGCTCCCAGGTCTCGTTCCCACTGCGCCCTGGCCGGCACCGCTACCGCTTCCTTAAATTTACACTGCAATATTTCATATATTTTAGAGATAAGTCCCTTCTTTTGATCCCTTTTCTTCAACAATATTGTTTTTTAGAGACATTAAACTTAAATACAGATGTACGGGCCTGGACATGAAAGGCATGTCTAAGCTGGAGGAAAGAACCTACTGAAAGAACCTCTGTCTTGGAATCCCGAATTCCTCAGATATTTGCGCAAATGATTTTATGTTATCGTTCCAAAACAGTTGTTCCACATATCTCAGCCCCTGAGTTTGCCAAAGCCCAAATCCCTCCAATCTCTGCACTTCCTCATAGTTTGCGTTATTCCGTATTGGTGTATAGGAAGTATAACCTGTAATGCTAGTAATCTTTGTTATTGCTAGCCAAACCTTATTGAATAGCTTGCCTGTCATGAATTTCTTATCTTTTTGAAAGGTTTTTGTCTCTAGTAGGGACATCAGTGAGTATACCTTACCCAGTGGAAGTAATAACCCCTGTATGGGATCATTCTCATCTACCTCTGTCCAGCCAAAAAATTGCTGGGTCATATGTTAGCAATGATAATACGGAACCAGGAAGGCTCATCCATTATAGCTGCCATTGAAGACAGAAAGGGGATAGTAAAGTATGATACAGAGGGCATCCAAAAGATATTTGTAGACTTCTATTCACAGTTGTATGAATCTAAAAAAAACTTAAATGTAAAGGAAAAGACTGAACAATTCTTAGATAACTTAACTATGCCCAAGCTGACCTCAATGGAAAGGGAATCCTTGGATATTCCTATAACTATGGCAGAGCTGGAGGAAGCGGTGGGGAAAATTCAAAACAACAAAGCTCCAGGGATGGATTGAAATTCCCGTGGAGATATATAAACTATACGGTCAGATCTTGATCCCAGAACTTCTCGAAGCACTCAATGAAGCATATGTCACATGGAAACTCCCTTAATTTAATGATGGAAACAATAATAATCATAATTCTAAAACCGTATAAAGATCCACTAAAGCCTGGTTCTTATCACCCAATATCTCTCCTTACATCTGATGTCAAAATACTAGCTAAGGTCCTGGCAAATAGGTTATCTAGACACATTGATACTTTGATCCATAGGGATCAAACAGGTTTCATCTCCAGATCAGCAGCAACAAATATTCGCAGGCTCTTTTTGAATCTGCAATTGCCAATGGATAACGGGGGAGCTGGTGCCATTCTGTCGTTGGATGCCCAGAAGGCATTTGACATGGTAGAATGGGAGTATCTATGGATGGTATGGATTGCCTTTGGTATAGGTCCAGGCTTTATAACCTGGCTAAAACTATTATATAAAGATCCTAGGGCAAGGCTGCGGATCAATGACACTATGTCACCAGCTTTCCCGTTATCCCGGGGAACTAGACAAGGCTGCCCTCTATCCCCGTTGCTGTTTGCATTGGCAGTGGAACCATTGGCCGCCGCGATTAGACAGTCTTCGGGGATAGAGGGATTCCGACATGCAGGAAGAGAGGACAAAATAGCCCTATATGCAGCTGACGCCTTAATCTTCCTGAGCGACCCCACAAAATCCTTAGAGGAACTCATGACACTTGTATCTGCATTTGGACAGTTTTCTGGGTTTTGCATCAACTGGGAGAAGTCGGTATTGATGCTGCTATATAACGCAAAAATTTCATTACCAGACTGTGCAAAACAAATTCAAATAAAACACAAAATTAAGTATTTAGGGATCCAGATAACACGAAAAATGGGGGACTATGTGGACCTTAACCTTAGACCACTATTGACTAGGCTTAAAGATAAATGTCGGACCTGGTGCAAACTCCCATTAACTGTGATTGGCAGAGCGAATCTTATAAAGATGATCTGGGCCCCACAATTATTGTATATTTTTCATAACTGCCCGATGTGGATAGCCACATTTTTGTTTAAAAGGATAGAATCGCTTTTTCGCAAACTCATTTGGAAGAAAAAATATGCACGTATTAAATTAACAACCTTAATGCTGGCTAAAGATGAGGGGGGACTCCCTATCCCACATGCAAAAAATTACTTTTTGGCTTCACATTTGGGCAATATAGTGTGTTTTAGTGCATTAAAATTAAAAAAAAGTGTGTTTTTCCCCAAAAAATGCGTTTGAAAAATCGCTGTGCAAATACTGTGTGAAAAAAAATGAAAGACCCATCATTTTAATCTGTAGGGTCTTTGCTTTAAAAATATATATAATGTTTGGGGGTTCAAAGTAATTTTCTTGCAAAAAACAATTATTTTTTCATGTAAACAAAAAGTGTCAGAAAGGGCTTTGTCTTCAAGTGGTTAGAAGAGTGGGTGATGTGTGACATAAGCTTCTAAATGTTGTGCATAAATATTTTATATTGTGACACAAGTTCTTTCATTCTGTTGCTTCTCCTGAGTACACTGATACCACATGTGTGAGACTTTTTGGGAGCCTAGCCGCGTACAGGACCCCAAAAACCAAGCACCGCCTTCAGGCTTTCTAAGGATGTACATTTTTGATTTCACTCCTCACTGCCGAGCACAGTTTCGGAGACCATGGAATGCCCAGATGGCACAAAACCCCCAAATTACCCCATTTTGGAAAGTAGACACCCCAAGCTTTTTGCTCAGAGGTATGGTGAGTATTTTGCAGATCTCGCTTTTTGTCACAAAGTTTTGAAAATTGAAAAAAGAAAAAAAAAATATTTTCTTTCTTCATTTTCAAAAACAAATGAGAGCTGCAAAATACTCACCATGCCTCTCAGCAAATAGCTTGGGGTGTCTACTTTCCAAAATGGGGTCATTTGGGGGGGGGGGGGGGGTTTGTGCTATCTTGGCATTTTATGGCCTTTGAAACTGTGATAGGTAGCGACGAGTGAAATAAAAAATTTATGCCCTTAGAAATCCTGAAGGCGGTGCTTGGTTTTCAGGGCCCCGTACGCGTCTAGGCTCTCAAAAAGTCCCACACATGTGGTATCCCCGTACTCAGGAGAAGCAACAGAATGTATTTTGGGGTGTAATTCCACATATGCCCATGGCATGTTTGAGCAATATATCATTTAGTGACAACTTTGTGCAAAAACAAAAAATAAAAAGTTTGTAATTATACTTGTGGAACTTGTGGACAAATATAAAATATTCCATGGACTCAACATGCCTCTCAGCAAATAGCTTGGGGTGTCTACTTTCCAAAATGGGGTCATTTGGGGGGGGGGGTTGTGCCATCTTGGCATTTTATGGCCTTCAAAACTGTAATAGATAGTGAGGAGTGAAATCAAAAATTTACGCCCTTAGAAATCCTGAAGACGGTGCTTGGTTTTCGGGGCCCCGTACGCGGCTAGGCTCCCAAAAAGTCCCACACATGTGGTATCCCCGTACTCAGGAGAAGCAGAAAAATGTATTTTGGGGTGCAATTCCACATATAACCATGGCATGTGTGAGCAATATATCATTTAGTGACAACTTTTTGTAAATTTTTTTTTTGTCATTATTCAATCACTTGGGACAAAAAAATAAAAATATTTAATGGGCTCAACATGCCTCTCAGCAATTTCCTTGGGGTGTCTACTTTCCAAAATGGGGTCATCATTTGGGGGGGGAGTGTACTGCCCTGCCATTTTAGCACCTCAAGAAATTAGATAGGCAGTCAGAAACTAAAAGCTGTGTAAATTCGAGAAAATTGTACCCTAGTTTGTAGACACCTATGCCCCGTACACACGGTCGGATTTTCCGATGGACAATGTCCGATCGGAGCGTGTTGTCGGAAATTCCGACCGTGTGTGGGCGCCATCGGACATTTTCCATCGGATTTTCCGACACACAAAGTTGGACAGCAGGAGATAAAATTTTCCGACAACAAAATCCGATCGCGTCAATTCCGACCGTGTGTGGCCTGTTCCGACGCACAAAGTGCCACGCATGCTCAGAAGAAATTCCGACACGGGACAGCTCGTTCTGGTAAACGTAGTGTTCGTAATGGATACAGCACTTTCGTCACGCTGCAATGTTCAAAATGTTTTAATACAGCGCACTCTCTTCTTCCTTATAATGTGACAAGAATTAAGTCGTTTTGATGCTCATATTCACACACACTTCTCACAAACTTATTTCGTTACTATTTATCGGGATTCCCTCAATATATTTTGATTTCTCACATCTGACAACAAAATTGTTATCTTTTTTGGACTTTAAATGTAGATTATTTTTTTGTGTTTCTCTTTTTTTTATTATTTTTTTTTGGTGATTTTGATTTGTATTCCCGAAAATGTTTGTGTGTTTTTTGTGACAAGTTCCCACAACACCACTAATATGTTGTTCTATTTAATCTGTAGGAAATTGTTTGGTGTTGTTGTCCCTTGTTAATTTCACATTTTATGTTTTTAGAAATGTACCTGAATCCTCACCAACAAACTGTCCTTTTTGGATGAAAACACACACAGGAGAGTAGAATTTACCCAAAAAATTTGTATTAAGGGCTCACAACTAAACAAAGAGGGAGGCAACGCTGGAGAAACTGCAGAAGTGGGCGAAGCCTGGGACCCCCAGGGCAGACATCAATTATTTAAAAGCAAAATTGGTGGCCTGAGGAGTCCTTATCTTAGGGAGGGCAGTCTGGTCCAGAAGTCCCAGAGATCCGGAAAGCAGCAGATGACATCTGTGTCCCCAGGCTGTGGTCATACGAGAGACTGCATCTTCTGTCAGACCAGACTGAACCCAGGGCAATCACTCTTTGGTCTTCTTTCCAGGCTTTGGCTGTGGTGGTGGAGTTGTGGCAGCAGGAGGAGGAGGAGGAGGAGGATCGTCCCTCTCCATGACATCCGTCTTGGGTGTCAGTTCCCCACTCTCCCCCTTACGAAGGACTTTATAAAGCAGGTCCTCACAGAGCCTGCGTTGGCCCTCCTGCATGCCCTGCAATTTTGTGGCAGCCATGCAGGCAAAGGCCTCTTCAGGACTGGGGAAGGCTCGGAGGGACGCCGAAGCCTCCTGGATCAGCCTGTACGCTGAATCCTGCACAGGACTGGGAGTGGCCTTCCTGGCTCGTTTATATGGCAGGCGGAGCGGAGGGACCTGAGACTCAGTCAGGCTGCGACTGGTCCCAGGCTTCTCCTGACAGCCACTTAGCCCCGCCTCCTCCTGGCTGCCACTAATCCCTGCCTCCTCCTGACTGCCACATTCCACAGCCTCCTCCTGGCTGAGGTCTTCCTGTGTATGAAAAAGGGACATAGTTTTAGTATTTTATTCATCAATCACACACAATTTTCAGCTCCTCACTGCTGCAAATTGAATGTTAACAAATATAACAGACTATCATTCTGAGCCCAGCATTTTGCATTCTTGTCCCAATTTTGGGTGCCCACTACTGTCTATTGATATGTAAAACACTTTCAAGCAGCAATTAGTGATCAATAATAACATCTAATAAACATCATTTATTTATTGACCAGAAATCTGTAGAAGAATGCTATACCTGACTCCAGCTGGGCTCCTCCACTTCTTCCTGGCTGGAAGGCCCAGGTTGGACATCAGAAGCCTCAGCTGGGGTGGAAGGAAGGGTGGAAGGAAGAGTGGAGAGGGATTCCCTGACTTCAGTGTGGTCTGACAGAAATCGCAGTCTCTCATAGTACCACAGCCTGGGGACATAAACGTCATCTGCTGCAGCTCCGGACCTCTGGGAATCTGTGACCTTCTTGCGCTCCCTCAGATAAGTGCTCCTCAGGTTACCAATTTTAGCTTTCAAATAAGGGATGGTTACTGTGGGGACCACTGGCTTCACCAACTCCAGCAGTTTCTCCAGCGCTGCCTGCCTCTTTTGTTTGTGGTTATAATGGGGATGTCTCACTTGCCACAGACAGGGCAGCTCCCTGTACTTGTCTATGAACAGGGGCAGGAAATTGTGGTCGTTGAACCCATCCATTTTCTCTGCAAGACACAACACAAGACAAACCCTAATGTCAGGCCAAACTCCCCTAATCTTGTTACAATATAGGCTTCCATTTCGAAGCAGTATAGGCCCAAGTTTAGATCCTACCTTCGTTAGCACGATCGGCGTCTCCGATGCTCCTTCCTCCGCTCACAGATCGTACGTAAGACGCGCGCGTTACGATTTATACACACTGCGCATGCGTATAACTCCGCCCGCCCCTGACGTTCTTTCTAGTCTATTCCCCGCCCCTTTTCGTTCGGCGCAGTGGGGGAAGAGCACATGGCGGATAGACAGCAGGATCGTGCTAATTGTAGCAACGAGGAGGAGGAAAGGCTGGAGCCTGAAACGTCCCGATCCAGAAGGAGATTAAAGGACTCAAATATGTCCTTTGGGGAGATGTTGGAAATGGTGGACATCCTGAAGAAGGCCGACTATGATGGAAAGTATGGGCCTTACCCCAACCACAATGTCCGAAAGGCCAAGATCATGGTGAAAGTGGTCAGGAGTCTGCACCGGAAATTCGGGGTACGACGATCGAAAGATCAGCTCAGGAAGCGGTGGTCGGACCTGAAATTACGAGAACATGAGCAGTACAGAAAGATCTGGAGAGTGCTGCAAAAAAGTAAGTAGTTGTGCTGTGTTCCTCTTCTTTGTGTTTATTACGTTCGTGCTGCTCCATGTGCTTTTAGGAACTGTTGTACAGTTTAAAATGGCAACTTTCATGTTCATGGGCACATTATTCGTTCGGATCACACATTTTTATTTCGGACGAAAAAATACCATTGTTTAGCCCATATGCATTTGGCCACCATTTTGACGCCCTATACTTGTCTTCAAAGAATTGGGGTGTGTAGATGGCTTTGTTACTAGAATGAAATGCAAACTAGATTGTGTGTAAGGAGAGGACACTGAGCAGCTGTTTTCACATCTGGACACTGGAGCACTAGTGTGGGACACAGGAACACCCTTTTTATTAGGGGGCCACACAGGTGCTCCAGTGTATACTATAGGGGGGGCTACATCTGTGAAGCTTTTAACAAACAGGTAAAGTATTGCAGCTTGACAAAGGACACTAAAAAAGCTACATCTTGGAACTCGGCTAAAATAGACAATTGTACCCCACTTCCAAGCAATGTTTCATCTTTATAGTTCTGACATTAAATATCTGTGTGCTAATTATACCATTTTTGTTTTACATAGGGGAGAAAAGACTCGGAGGACACCCCTCATCCGAGGAGACCAGAGCCCCCCCCCCCTCCGGAAGAAGGGGAAATACCAACACAAGCTGAGCAGGAGGATGAAGACGTGGTGGAAATAGTCACCACAACAGGTGAGTGTCTGCAACCACAGGCTCAGATAAGAGATGGATGGTGGCATTTTTTGGCAAACCAAATTTATTTTGTGGTTCCTCTCTTTTTAGGTGATCGTGAGGTTGTGGATGAAGATCCTTTCACATCCGAAAGTGCCCAGATCCTGATCGGGGAGATCATGGGGTGTAATTTACAATTGGAAAACATCAAGCAAAACATCAATGATGTTATTCCAAAATATAAAAACATCATTGATGTTTTGGGGCGAGTTTAAAGCCCCTCCAAATCACTTTCTTCTTTTGTGTGCTACAATGTGCGAAATGTTTTTGTGATTTTTCCCAAAGCCAAATTTGGAGGATGCACACAGTGTGCCAACATGTTCTATCTGCCATCACGGGAGATCAATGGACGCGTTTTGGGGGTGCAACCCCTTCCTCAATAATAAAGTAGCGGTGAGGAAGGGCTTTCTCCCCCAAAACACGTCCCTTGATCCCCCGTGATGGCAGATAGCACATGTTGACATTGTGAAATTTGTGTGCATCTTCCAAATTTGGCTTTTCCAGGGGTGATTTCCCCCCATCTGAACGCAATATCAAACACAGTTCCTAAATACTCATGTCTGATATTGCCTTCCAGTTCTACCAAATGTGAACTTTGTAAGATCAAGATTTGTGTCTTTCTTGTTGGTTTTACATAGGCCTGTTTTGTATAAAATGGACATTTTGATTTTGGATAATGACACCACAAAAATTGGTAGACAACAAACATGTCGGTTTGTCAGAAAAGCCTTTGGTAAATGCACATGTGATTGTGCTGGTATTAAAAAGATTGTTCAGCAAGAATGTGTGGATTATTGTCTCAACGCTACAACACTTTTGGGGTGATGTAATTGTTGTTTTATGAGAAAATGGGGGTTATTTCCTAAGGGGAAATCCACTTTGCACTACAAGTGCAGGTTCAGTGCAGTTGCAAGTGCACTTGTAGTGAAAAGTGTCTTTGCATTTAGTAAATAACAGCCAACAGTGCTTTGTAAGGTTACACAATCACGACATTTTCGGGACTCCACACATTTCTGTCAGGGTCAGCTAAAAGAAACACAAGCAGTAAATGTCCACAAAGAAGAGCCTGGGGGGAGATGCTTGTCGAGAACTTGAGGTCCTGCAGGCTTCTCCCTGTGGCCAAATACCGCAAGGTAGCGACGAGCCTCTGCTCCGGAGTGATGGCTTGCCTCATGCAGGTATCCTGCATGCTAATATAAGGGGTCAGCGAAGCCAACAAACGGTGAAACACGGGGTCCGTCATCCTGAGAAAGTTCCTGAAATCACCAGGATTATTCTCACGGATCTCACGGAGCAAAGGCATATGACAGAACTGGTCACGCTGAAGCAACCAATTCTTGGTCCATGAACTCCTCCCCACCCTGTTCATGGACTGGACTTGTGTCAAGGTCAGGACCCCAACACCAAGCCCCCGCACAGCACGAACTCTACGAGGAGTACGCATATGAAACATGGCTAGAAAACGGTCGGCTGCTCAGAACGAAGTAACAGAACGCACTGAAGAACAGCAAGGCCTGTGAAGAGCGACCTGAAAAACAGCAACGAGCAGGCAAGATCACACAGAAAACTCTGATACGAACTGACTGCACGCACTGAAGAGCAGATACAAACCCACAAGCACAAACTGAACAGCAGAAAACGATCTGAAAGCCACGAGTCTGAAAAAGCGCGAATCGTCTCTCACCAAACTTTTACTAACACGAGATTAGCAAAAGGAGCCCAAAGGGTGCCGCGCTTGGTTCTGAACCGGCCTTTTCTAGTCTCGTTGTACATGGTGTACGTGACCGCGTTGTTGTCGATCGGAAATTCCGACAACTTTGTGCGACCGTGTGTAGGCAAAACAAGTTTGAGCCAACATCCGTCGGAAAAAATCCTAGGATTTTGTTGTCGGAATGTCCGAACAAAGTCCGACCGTGTGTACGGGGCATATAACTTTTGCGCAAACCAATAAATATACGCTTATTGACATTTTTTTTTACCAAAGACACATGGCTGAATACATTTTGGCCTAAATGTATGACTAAAATTGAGTTTATTGGATTTTTCTTATAACAAAAAATAGAAAATATCATTTCTTTTCAAAATTTTCGGTCTTTTTCCGTTTATATAGCAAAAAATTAAAATCGCAGAGGCAATCAAATGCCATCAAAAGAAATCTCTATTTGTGGGAAAAAAAGGATGCAAATTTTGTTTGGGTACAGCATTGCATGACCGCGCAATTAGCAGTTAAAGCGACGCAGTGCCAAATTGTAAAAACTGGTCAGAAAGGGGGTAAATCCTTCCGGAGCTGAAGTGGTTAAGCATTTCCTTCTCTGTCCAAAATGGCAAAAACTTTTTGGTTTTAGATATGCGATAAATCATTCATAAACAATTCAGGTACATCAAAACAACAGGGGAGCAAAGTCTTACTGTTAATTTTCTTTGCAAGCAGCCACAATGTGTGTGGAAAAGTCTGTCCCCTGCCAGCAGGTTGTAGCAAAGGATCCTTGATTTCTGTGTGGAAGCAGTGATCTCTGTCCAGGTTCAAAATGCTCTCTAATGAGTTGGACCCATAAAGCTGTCCAATTAGCAGAGATCCTGAGATTTTTGATTGCATAGCTATAGGTCTAAATCAGCAGGGGTTATGTCAGACCTGTGCAGAGACCAGCGTTTAAACACAGAAGGATCCTTCTCTGTAGCAAACAGGCTTTTCCACTGGCTGTTTTCTAAAGAAAATGAATTGTAAGACTTTGTGCACCATTTTTATGTGGCTGCAATGCATTTGCTTGATTTAAACTGAAAGTTCAGTTGGGTTTTAACAGTTTTTGTCAACAAATTTAAAATGCAGAGTAGTTATTTGTAATTAAGCTTTGCATACAGAAACTGTTGTGGAGAATACATACAGCATGTGCATGATTTTGCAACACAGTCCAAATACTTGAGCTTACCAGTGTCCCTAGATATTATTATAAATTCTTAGCAATTATATCCGTTGAACCTTGTTCTATGGGTTTTGGTGTTAACTATACACCCCGCTGCATGCAATGCCTGGGAATGATCGCATGATGCAAACAGTTGCCAAATATTGCATGGACACAAGTAGGGAGGCACTGTAAAAGTAGAGGTTCTGAGAGTTAAATGGATAAAGCAGCTGCCTATGCTATAGATGCTGAAATCTCCAGGAAGGAGCACCGCAGTGCCAAAATTAAGACCAGATAGAACACTGAGAGGCAGTACAAAGGAAATACATTATTTTTTTATTTTCACATCTTGCTCACAGACAAGTCCTTTTATTACATTAGTACATGAGCTTAATCTTACATTTTTTATAGATTAACGTGCAACATTTGATCCTTTCTATAAACACTACTTTAACTTAAGGACATTATTCTTTTATTTATACATAGTTCTCTCTGCCTGCAGAATAGATAACATAATTTGCCTTATAAGATAGCAAAGAGTTAACAAAGTCTAAATGGGAGCCTCTAAAAAATTAACAATAGTGCTTTCCTTGTTAAAAAAAAAAGATTTAGATTCCTAACGAAGGAAAGGCCTGACCCACCCTGGTAATTAAAAGCGACAACTTCTCCAAACTCTGGAAAGGAGGAATAACACAAATGTGACCTAAGTTCAAGAACAAATACAAAACTACTTTGATTCTTTGTGGATTGTGTGGTGTTATTTATTGGACATGCATAAATATAGCAAAGAGGGAGACAGGGCACCAGAATTTATCTTGATTCCAGACAGCTGTCAAAAGGAGGCCAATATTCAAGAAACAATTCAAATAACTTCAGCAACTTCAGGGTAGAAAAAAGCATATGGAAACTTTGGTGGGAAGACTTTACCTCTGCAATCCCCCAAAAATATGTCAGTGAGTAAAACAGGCTAAAGGCATATCACCTTAATGTATTTATAAAAAGCCTTTTTTCTTTGGTTTGAGAGAGAATGTGAACCCCCCCCCCCCATCAGGCTCCTACAGGTGGCGGACAGCGGCTGGGTTGTGGGCTCCTATGGGAAGGTTGCGGGCTCCTATGGGCAGTGAGTAGCAGCTCCTGTGTCCTCTCTACATCACGGCAGCTTCCAATAAGTTCACCTGTCCTTTCAGCCAATCAGGTGACCGGTGTCATAACCAGCTTCCTGATCGGCCGGGAGGAGAATCAATGTTACAACAGTGAATATTGATTCGCTGTTGTAACACACCTGGGTGAGCTTGGAGCACACTCTCTGCAACCCGAGCCCACCCTATATTGAAGCCTATTAGCACCTCTGGCTCTAATCGGTGCTTCAAAAAAACAGCCCCTCCACATCGGAATCCATGCGCCTGTTTCCTGAAAGGGGCCAAGCGCATGGATGGGGAGGTGGCGATGGACAGGGGGCAGTGCCCATGCACCCTTAATGGACGGGCTGCCCTGGACCTGACAGGGGTCTTAACCATTCTCTACTTTATTGAAACTATATATAAATGTGACCTTGGTGGTGTGGATGTGTCATTGCCATCATCCCAAATACATATGTAAAAAATATAAACCTCTAAGGGAATTTTTAAGGCAATGGGTTTAAAGTTTGTTTAAAGTAAAATCCCATTTATTGAGTATCATTCAACATAAAAACATAAATTTTGAATTATACACATATAGCATTAAATCAATAAACATATAGATACAGGTAAGAATTCAAGACATAGAAATAATTCTATATATACATCCAATGGCAGTTGTAGTATAAAGTTTGCATGTAAAAGAATTGAATTTTTTGTATGAAACAGAAAGTGATGTATCATGCTACCCAATAAGGTCACCCTAGATGACCGCTCTGATATGGGGTAGTGGAGCGGTCATCTAGGGTGACCTTATTGGGTAGCGTGATACATCACTTTCTGTTTCATACAAAAAATTCAATTCTTTTACATGCAAACTTTATACTACAACTGCCATTTGATGAATATATAGAATTTTTTCTATGTCTTGAATTCTTACCTGTATCTATATGTTTATTGATTTAATGCTATATGTGTATAATTCAAAATTTATGTTTTTACGTTGAATGATACTCAATAAATTGGATTTTACTTTAAACAAACTTTAAACTCATTGCCTTAAAAATCCCCTTAGAGGTTTATATTTTTTACATACTTTATTGAAACTAGAAAACTAATTTTCTAGTGTACTATGGCCACAGCATACACTTTCATTTTATAACATTAGCATTTTAATAGCAATACAAACAATAGTTATTTTTGTCAATCCAACATAATTCTACTTGAAAAATCTTCTTTCATGATGTAAGTGCTTTCTGTCTACTAGTCATCTCTTTCCACAGCTTCCTAGATTCCCAGCATGCTTTGCAGATTCTCCTCTGCCATTTAGTTTCAGTTTCTAAGGACTACATATCCCATGATACCTTGCTGTCTCCCTGTTGAAACTCATCCTCTCAGCACCTCTGTAGTTCAGTAGGCAGGTTCTGTGAAATGTGTGACACATCAGTGTCTCTTCACAGGGCATAAGTAGGTTTACAAACCTCAAGATTGTTCAGATTTATAGGAGCAGGGTGAACATAACTAAAATACAATGTGTAAGTTAATATATGATTTGCGATATTTGACTGGTTAAGGTACTGGAAACTTATTTTCGTATGTAACTTCACTTGGAAAAAAGGAATGAAAAAAAAATGCAAACCTTTTTTTTTCAGAACTATTGCTTTAATCATCATCTTCTCCCAGTATCTGAGGAATATAGAAATGCCACTGATCTCCTATAGCAAAGGAAAATGGAAAATCACCACATATCCTGTTTTCAAGTTATTTCCAGTAAGTCAAACAAAATGAATCTAACATTTATAATAAAGTAAATAATGTGGAACACATTTAAAGTAAATGATTAATAAATGAACACCAAATGGATCCAATTATCAATAAAATGAAGAATACAAACACAAAAGTTTTTTTGTTTATTTTTTTATTTATATTTTACTTTTTGGGGTTGATTTACTATAATTGGAAAGTGCAAAATCTGATGCAGCTCTGCACAGAAACCAATCAGCTTCTAGTTTTTTTTGTCAAAGCTCAATCGAACAAGCTTAAGTTAGAAGCTGATTGGCTACCATGCACAGCTTCACCAGATTTGGCACTCTCCAGTTTAAGTAAATCAACCCCTTTATGTAAGAGATTTGACAGTATTACTAAATCAACAGAAAAATTGAGGATGCCTTGTGTTCTTTTTAGCTATGTAATAACAGTAATGTTGACCATATATAGATGGATCTACTTCTTTGAAAATTAGGGGGTTCCTGTGATTTAATGTATGGCCAGCTTATGATTGTTGAAAGGTTAGGAGTCAGGTACTATGAAGAATAAAATAAAATGTAAAATCTGTCAGACTGACTCCAGTACACACGGGTTGAATGTCGGGCGGCATCGGCCGGTTCAATAAAAACCTTTCAACATTCGACCCGTGTGTACTGGAGTCGGTCTGACAGATTTTATATTTTATTTTATTCTTCATAGTACCTGACTCCTAACCTTTCAATAATTATGAGCTGGCCATACATTAAATGATTCCGTATTCAATTTCTTTTAGATTTGCCTTCAACTATGTAGTGCATGGGCCTGCCTGATTGCAAAAAAAATTACATAGTTACATAGTAGGTGAGGTTGAAAAAAGACACACGTCCATCAAGTCCAACCTATGTGTGTGATTATGTGTCAGTATTACATTACATATCCCTGTATGTTGCGGTCATTCAGGTGATTATCTAATAGTTTCTTGAAGCTATCAATGCTCCCCGCTGAGACCACCGCCTGTGGAAGGGAATTCCACATCCTTGCCGCTCTTACAGTAAAGAACCCTCTACGTAGTTTAAGGTTAAACCTCTTTTCTTCTAATTGTAATGAGTGGCCACGAGTCTTATTAAACTCTCTTCTGCGAAAAAGTTTTATCCCTATTGTGGGGTCACCAATACAGTATTTGTAAATTGAAATCATATCCCCTCTCAAGCGTCTCTTCTCCAGAGAAAATAAGTTCAGCGCTCGCAACCTTTCCTCATAACTAAGATCCTCCAGACCCTTTATTAGCTTTGTTGCCCTTCTTTGTACTCGCTCCATTTCCACTACTTCCTTCCTGAAGACTGGTGCCCAGAACTGGACAGCATACTCCAGGTGCGGCCGGACCAGAGTCTTGTAGAGCGGGAGAATTATCGTTTTATCTCTGGAGTTGATCCCCCTTTTAATGCATGCCAATATTCTGTTTGCTTTATTAGCAGCTGCTTGGCATTGCATGCCATTGCTGAGCCTATCATCTACTAGGACCCCCAGGTCCTTTTCCATCCTAGATTCCCCCAGAGGTTCTCCCCCCAGTGTATAGATTGCATTCATATTTTTGCCACCCAAATGCATTATTTTACATTTTTCTACATTGAACCTCATTTGCCATGTAGTCGCCCACCCCATTAATTTGTTCAGGTCTTTTTGCAAGGTTTCCACATCCTGCGGAGAAGTTATTGCCCTGCTTAGCTTAGTATCGTCTGCAAATACAGAGATTGAACTGTTTATCCCATCCTCCAGATCGTTTATAAACAAATTAAATAGGATTGGTCCCAGCACAGAACCCTGGGGGCCTTCCTTTATCTAGATGGCAACTCACCTCCTCATAGAAGGTTAATAGATTGGTTTGGCAAGAACGATTCTTCATGAATCCATGCTGATTACTGCTAATGATATCGTTCTTATTACTAAAATCTTGTATATAGTCCCTTATCATCCCCTCCAAGAGTTTACATACTATTGATGTTAGGCTAACTGGTCTGTAATTCCCAGGGATGTTTTTTGGGCCCTTTTTAAATATTGGTGCTACATTGGCTTTTCTCCAATCAGCTGGTACCATTCCAGTCAATAGACTGTCTGTAAAAATTAGGAACAACGGTCTGGCAATCACCTGACTGAGTTCCCTAAGTACCCTCGGATGCAAGCCATCTGGTCCCGGTGATTTATTAATGTTAAGTTTCTCAAGTCTAATTTTAATTCCTTCCTCTGTTAACCATGGAGGTGTTTCCTGTGTTGTGTCATGAGGATAAACACTGCAGTTTTGGTTACTGAAGCCCCCCGATTCACTCGTGAAGACTGAGGAGAAGAATAAATTCAATACCTTTGCCATCTCCCCATCCTTTGTAACCAGATGTCCTTCCTCATTCTTTATGGGGCCAATATGGTCTGTCCTCCCTTTTTTACTGTTTACATACTTAAAGAATTTCTTGGGATTTTTTTTTTGCTCTCCTCCGCTATGCGTCTTTCATGTTCTATCTTAGCCGTCCTAATTGCACCCTTACATTTCTTATTGCATTCTTTATAAAGTCTGAATGCTGAGGATGATCCCTCAACCTTATATTTTTTGAAGGCCTTCTCCTTTGCTTTTATATGCATTTTTACATTGGGGTTAAGCCATCCAGGATTTTTGTTCGCTCTTTTAAATTTATTACCCAATGGGATACATTGGCTAATGCCCTTATTTAATATGCTCTTAAAGCAAACCCATCTCTTCTCCGTATTCTTTGTTCCTAATATTTTATCCCAATTTATGCCTTTTAGCAAGGTTTGTAGTTTAGGGAAGTTGGCTCTTTTGAAATTCAGTGTCTTTGTATTCCCTTTATGTTTCCTATTTGTGTGATTTATACTGAAACTAATTGACCTGTGATCGCTGTTACCTAAATTGCCCCGTATTTCCACATCTGTGATCAGGTCTGTATTGTTGGTAATCAGTAGATCCAGTAATGTTTTATTTCTAGTTGGTGCGTCTACCATCTGACCCATAAAATTGTCCTGCAAGACATTAAGGAACTGGCGAGCCTTAAATGAATACCCGGTTCCCTCCGCCCAGTCTATGTCTGGATAATTAAAATCCCCCATTATGATAACACTTCCCATCCTTGCTGCTAATCCAATTTGTGATAGGAGATCCGTCTCCACTTCCTCCCTCAGGTTAGGGGGCCTATAGCATACTCCCAGTATTATTTTCCCCTTAGCTTCATCCCGTTGGAGCTCTACCCATAAGGATTCCACCTCCTCTCTAGCTCCCTCAGTGATGTCATCTCTCACATTCGCTTGTACATTATTCTTGATATATAGGCATACCCCTCCCCCTTTTTTACCCTCTCTTTCCTTGCGGTATAGGGTATACCCTTGAATGTTTGCCAGCCAATCATGGGAGCTGTTGAACCAGGTCTCTGAAATTCCCACAAAATCCAAATCCTCCTTGTACAACAGTATCTCTAGTTCACCCATCTTGTCTGCCATGCTCCTGGCATTGGTGAACATGCCACATAGTTTAGACCGGTCGCATATTATCCTCGTATTGGGTGTTTCAAAATTGCAACTAGGACTTGCTACTATACTCACCTTGTTTTTTTTGTGCTTTGGTTAACCTACCACTAATGCCCCCAATACTACCCTCTGGAATATCTTCCGCGCTGGCTATCACTGTCAATTGAAAGTGTTTAGATTTATTATATGGTTATATGTTTAGGTTAGGTCATATTATATGGTTTTAGTAAACCAAAATAAAATAATAAGCCTTTTGTTATCACATTGGCCACTTTAAATTTGTTACATATATAGTCCTATTTTATTAGCTCCTGAGACTCATATAATTGCCACATTGGGGGGGGGGGGTGGTTGATAGCAGTCACTAGTAGCCAAAGACATACAGTAGGTAAGTAGGATTAAAAAGGTGCTGGACAAGCTTATTAGACTAATTAAGGGTATTTATTATTCAATTAAGAAAACACTTAGCCATTTTGTACTGAACAAATGTCTGGATGTATTCTATAACTAAAGCTCACTGCTTCGGTTTCATGACAAAACACAGCCTCTACCTCTTAGCACTGAATCGGTTGCATTAGAGATATACAATATAAACAATTCTAGAGAGGGACTACTGATGTGCACTTGATACTTCCTACACAGCATTGCTATCTTTCTGTTTGGTCATATAAGGTGGTGCAATGTAAGGATAGAAAGTAGAAAGGGCGGAGAAAGTGAACACATTTCAAGAATGCAAACACGAGTTTCTATAAAGATTAGATGTGTTATGGTGTAATAATACACTCTGTCACATGTGTCTGTTGGCTTCTGTGTGCAAAAGCATTCTGTATCTCTGACTTATCAAGAGGAATCATCTTAGTATGCCACAATATATTTTTTTTATTGTTCCTTTGTCTACAGATTTTGAATAGAATTCTTTCATAAGCTCATGAATATAACCATAATAGTTATATCTGACTAAATTACAGTCAGAGAAAATGTAGTAAGTGGTTAATTGCAGGAATAGTTCTTTAATCAGTGGCCCTATAAGATTTAAATTGATTTTACATTTTATTTTATTCTTTATGGTGCCTGACTCCTAACCTTTCAACAATTATACCTTACACCAATCTCTAGCTTAACAATGGTGCATATTCAATAAAACAGGAAAAAGAAAATGAGGACAGTGCTGGAGTTGTTGCCTATATAAACCAATGATAATTCCTGTTAATTTTTTTTCATAAAATACATTTCAAAATCAGATTTCTTGCTATGCAAAAAAATAAATAAATATTTTGGCACTTTTTTTTTAGCTGAGAATTTCAAGAATCAGCCCCAGTTGTCTTCACCTAAATAGATGATGTTCTTTGCTAAGATAAACAAAAAAGAAGGGCGCTTCTGGATAGCCGTGTCTGACCAGAGAGAATGTCCCCAAGAGGATAGGTTTAATTTTGGCTGATGAACGTCTGTATAGAGCACTGAGGCGGCACTTCAAGAGGAAAGCAAGAACTCTAAATGAAACAGGATAAAAAAGAAGGCACCTCCAAGTGCAGCAGCATCAAGACTTTATTGCCCAAAGGGTTAAAAAACACTTACTAGAGGTAGAAGTTAAAGGCTCATCATATGTGTAAAGAAGTCCAGCAGTAGGGGTAGTCCTAGGATGGTCAGGTCCACGGCAAGGTGTTGTTAATCCTGGCTGTCCAGCAGAGAGAAACCGCGTGACAGGAGACCAGTGGAGAGATAGCTGTGTTGTGGTAAACCAGCATGGAACGCTGGACTCGTCAATGATGTCACCGGAAATGCGCCCAGAACAAGCGTGGAACGCACGGGCCGGAAGTGACGTCTATTGGGCGTAACGCGCTTCAGAGCATCTGAAAGGCTCCTTCTTCATGCCATCAGCATATGATGAGTCTTTAACTTCTACCTCTAGTAAGTGTTTTTTAACCTTTGGCCAATAAAGTCTTAATGTAGCTGCACTTAGAGGTGCCTTATTTTTTATCCAATGTTTTTGCTAGGTGACAGCAATTTGGCCCAAAAATGGTTCTCTTAAAGCAGTTGTAAAATCACTTCATAAAACGATGGCGTTGATTTACTAAAGGCAAATATACTGTGCACTGCAAGTAAATTAGGTAAAATTTCACTTTGCAAAGAATACTCAATCACATGCAAGGAAAATAAAAAACAGACTTTTTGTTTTTACATGATTGGATGATAAAAACCAGCAGAGCTTTCCCTCAGATCTAGAGCAAACGCAGTTAAAGTGCACTTGCAGTGCACAGTAAATTTGCCTTTAGTAAATCAACCTCTGTGCAATGCATATAAACACCCTAATGTTTTGCTGCTAACCATTTAGCGAAAAATTCTCTTCAAATGTACTTTCTGAGCCTCTTTAGTTGTGGTCATGTGACCACTATCATTTTCTATCAAAGTGTGCTGAGAGTATTAGTGGTGTTTTTTTTCTCCCACCTATGTCAACAAGACCCCCAACAGTGGAAGCTCCGCTTATCTGCCTCCTCCTCCCCTCTGGTGCCACATTTGGAACCTTCCGTGGGGGGGGGGGAGCGGATACCTGTTTTTAACAGGTATCCGTCCCCACTTTGAGAGACCTCGTCATTGCAAGATCACTCAGAAGTTCGGCCCCCCTCCTCCTACCCCCGCGGCCAGGCCATTTAGAAAACGCAGCGCGCTTCGCGCATGCGCAGTAGAGTAGCCGCAGGGCTTTACTGCTGGTTTCCCTTGCAGGCAATGGCGGCGGCAGCAACTGAGAGACGATGGAAACATGGGCTGGGGTGCCGACATCGCTGGATTCCAGGACAGGTAAGGGTTTTAATATTAAAAGTCGGCAGCTACGATATGTGTAGCTGCTGACTTTTATTTTTTATTTTTTGGGGGGGGGCGAAATCCTTTAAGGATAATGGATGGATAAAGGAGTGGACAGACACTCAGAGAGGCAGTACTGGGCCCGATGCAATCATGTAGATGTGGCCCAGCATCTTCCTTCCAGGCGCCACCATTGGTATGCACAGGGAGGAGGCTGCAGTGCCTTGTATTTCATTAGTTTATGTCTTGTTTTTTGATATATCGACAAAGCCTTTTGGTGGGAATGTCAGTACACTTCAATGCTTGACAATGCTTCTGTCATATTAGTTAAAATTTCTGCCAAGTTTCTGTCAAGTTATTATTTCTGTCCTTGCATACATTTTAAAGGCACCCAGCTGCCTGTCTGGTGTATAATATAATACAAAAATATAATATAATATAAGAAATATAGGACACTGATGTTTTTAGACTATTCCATTTGCTGGTTGAATGTTTTTCATTGATATAAAATGTAAAATACCACATTTGGCAACTAGATAGCACCAAGCCTGATAGGAAATTCCAATGATATTTAGGCCTCATGCAAACTGGGCATTTTTACAGCTGCTATTTTGGGTGTCAGACTTTTTTTCTAAGTGCCCCTAAACTCCTGCTTGTTATCCTATGTGTTCATACACACATAGGCTTTTGTCAGCGTTTTTGGCAGGAGAGTTTAGTGGCAGAAAAAAAAACCTCTGCCAGTGTGTTCTGGAGCAGCAGCATGTAACAGAGTTTTTTTTTTTTTTGAAAAAAAAGTGAAAAGCTGGTTGTCAAGGAGTGGGCTGGGAAGCTGGTTGCCGCGTCCTTAACTACGAATGAGTCATCAGCTGTCAGAAGGGTTCCCCGCTGACAGCGGAATGTAAAAAAAAACAAAACATTGCCAGCAATAAAAAAAAATTGAAAATTGGTATGGATTTTGAGGGGAACCTCCATACCAAATTCTTTTTAAAAATAACATGGGGTCCCCCAAGACCCATACCAGATCCTTATCTGAGCATACAGCCTGGCAGTCCAGGAAAGGGGGGGACATATCCCTTCTAAACCATACCAGGCCACATGCCCTTAACATGTTGATGGGGACAAGGCCTCTTCCCCACAACCCTGACAGGTGGTTGTGGGGTCTTCGGGCAGGGGGCTTATCGGAATCTGGAAGCCCCCTTTAACAAGAGGGCCCCCAGCTCCTAGCCCCCCTCATGTTAATGAGTATGGGGTAAATAGTACCCTTTCTCATTCACCAAAAAAGTGTAAAAAGTATATAAAACACAACACAAAGTTTTTGACAGGTCCTTTTTAAAAAAAAATAATAAATAATAAAAATGTCCCTCCATGTGTAGATCCATTGTCAATCTGGACATCCGCTACCACCGGCGACCCGAAAAAAGAGGGAACCCCCCTCAATCCAGACAAAGGCTCCTGTCGTCTGACAGCTCTTAAATAACTAAGGGGCAGGGCTACCTGGTGATAATATTGGGTGACCCCCTTGTGATGTCATCGACTGAGGGCATGCTGGGTTGGTGATGTAACAAGGGGGCAGTGCCACCCGGTGATGTCATCAGGTGCCCCCTGCCCCCTTAGTTATTCAAGAGCTGTCAGATGCTCGCTCATTCCCCCCCCCCCCTGCCAGGCTGCATACTCAGGTAAGGGTCTGGTGTAAATATGGGGGATCCCAAAAAAACTGGCATGGTTTCCCCTCAAAATCCATACCAGACCTAAGATTCTGGTATGGATTTAGGGGGGCCCACGGCGGTTTTTTAAAATTTTGGCATAGGGTTCGCCTTAAAGTCTATAGCAGACCCAAAGGACCTGGTACAGATGGGGGGGGGCCCCCACATGTTTTTTTCACATTTTTTTTTATTGCCGGCAATGGTTTTGATTACATTCAGCTGTCAGCGGGGAACCCCGCTGGTGGCTGATGACTCATCCATTTTTAAGGCCCACTTTCTAGCCCGCTTTCTGGCCCACTCCTTAACAACCAGCTATTCACTGGTTGTTAAGGACACAGGCAGCCCCGCTCCTTAATGTTAAAGCTACTACACGTAGCTTACACACTATGATAAACACTGCTAAACGCTGGCAGAAAAATGCTTACATTTTAGTGTTTTTTGTCCAGCGTTTCTAAAGCAGTTTTTAGCTGCCTAGTGTGCATGAAGCCCTAGTGCCTTCTGTGGCTGAAAGCAGTATTTTCCATCTTAAATTAAAAAAACATTCGACCAGCACAGGAAATAACATTAACAACACCTCAAATGCAGGTCATAAACAGAGTGCATTTGCCTGCACCAGATCACTAGGGATGAGCCGAACACCCCTTGGTTCGGTTCGCACCAAAACATGCGAACAGGCAAAAAATTTGTACGAACAAGTGAACACCGTTAAAGTCTATGGGACACGAACATGAAAAATCAAAAGTGCTAATTTTAAAGGCTTAAAGTGTATGGGGACCCGGGTCCTGCCCCAAGGGACATGTATCAATGCAAAAAAAGTTTTAAAAATGCCTGTTTTTTTCAGGAGCAGTGATTTTATTAATGCTTAAAGTGAAACAATAAAAATTAAATATTCCTTTAAATATCGTGCCTGGGGGGGGGGGGGTGTCCTTAGTATGCCTATAAAGTAGCACATCTTTCCCATATTTAGAACAATACCGCAGTAAAATGACATTTCTAAAGGAAAAAATCTCATTTAAAACTGCGGCTGTAATGTATTGATGGATTCCGGCAATATAGATAAAAATCATTGAAAAAAATGGCATGGGGACCTAGGTCCTGCCCCAGGGCACATGCATCAATGCAAAAAAAAGTTTTAAAAAACACAGTTTTTTCAGGAGCAGTGATTTTAATAATGCTTGAAGTGAAACAATAAAATTGAAATATTTCTTTAAATATCATGCCGGGGGGGGGGGGGTGTACTTAGTATGCCTGTAAAGTAGCGCATTTTCCCTGTGTTTAGAACAATACCACAGCAAAATTTAATTTCTAAAGGGAAAAAAGTAATTTAAAACTACTCACGGCTGTAATGAATTGTCGGATCCCAGCAATACAGATAAAAATCATAGAAAAAAAAATGTTATGGGTTCCCCCCAGTCCATTACCAGGCCCTTTGGGTCTGGTATGAATATTAAGGGGAACCCCTCACTAAAATTAAAAAAAAATGGAGTAGGGGTCCCCCAAAATTCATTCCAGACCCTTATCCGAGCATGCAACCTGGTAGGCCGCAGGAAAAGGGGGGGAGAGCACCCCCCTCCTGAACCGTACCAGGCCTCATGCTCTCAAAAATGGGGAGGATGCTTTGGGGTCGCCCCAAAGCACAATGTTCCAATGTTGATGGGGACAAGGGCCTCATCCCCACAACCCTTGCACAATGGTTGTGGGAGTCTGCGAGCGAGGGGCTTATCGGAATCTGGAAGCCCTCTTTAACAAGGGGACCCCCAGATCCTGGCCCCCCCATGTGAATGAGTATCAGGTACATTGTACCCCTACTCATTCACCAAAAAAAGTGTAAAAATGACAAGAGACAGCTTGAGACCAGTCCTTTGTTAAAAAAAAAAAAAAGAAAGAAACTGTCCCGCAATGTCCATTCATCTTCAATCACAGCGCAGACGGACTAAGAAAAAAACAAAACGTGATGTCAGAAGGTGGCAGGATCACCCGTTTATGTCACTGGGTGGCCCCGCCCTCAGCTATAAAACAGCTGTCATCACGAAGAGGCTTCAGTCAGCGGGAGCCTCCCATGGAGGCAGAGTTGTTGCATTTTTTTTCTATGTCCGTCGGAGCTGTGATCGAAGATGAATGAACATCGCTGGGGCAGTTTTTTTTTTTCTTTTTAATAAAGGACTAAGCTGTCTCTTGTCATTTATAACAGTTTGACACTTTTTTTTGGTGAATGAATAAGGATACAATGTACTCAATAACCATTCACATGGGGGGCCGGGATCTGGGGGTCCCCTTGTTAAAAGGGGCTTCCAGATTCCGATAAGCCCGCAGACCCCCACAACCACCGGGCCCAAAGCATCCTCCCCATGTTAAGGGCATGTGGCCTAGTACGGTGCAAGAGGGGGTGCGCTCTCTCGTCCCCCCTTTTTCCTGCAGCCTGATAAGGGTCTGATATGGGATTTGAGGGGACCCCTATGCCATTTTTTTATAATATTGGTGCAGGGTTCCCCTTAAAATCCATACCAGACCTGAAGGGCCTGGTATGGATTTAGAGGGGACCCCCACGAATTTTTATTTTAAATTTTGGTTAGGGTTCCCCTTAATATTCATACCAGACCCAAAGGGCCTGGTAATGTACTGGGGGCAAACCCATGCCGTTTTTTTCAATGATTTTTATCTGTATTGCTGGGTGTCAGGGCTGGGCTCAGCCCTTCCTTCTCTGAGCTGCCTGCTCAGCTGTCGGTTAATTGCCAACTCCTATCTCTCCACAGTGACCTGTTGATGATATCCTGCTCGTCAGTGCTGCTTACTTAAGCCATCCAGTCCAGATGATCTCTGCCTGGTCAACATCACAGAGATACAGAGATTCTCTCCTGTGTGCCTGTTAAAGACTTGCTTGGCTGACATTCATTCTGACTCCAGATCCTGCTTGCTGTTCTGCTACGCTTCCTGATTTTCTGGCTTGTCTGACTATCCGTTCCGGTTACCGAACTTTGGCTATGTTTCAACTACGTTTGTTCTATTTACTTTTATTATTAAACAAGTGTGATTTAACTGTACTTCTGTCTTGGTCTGGTTCATGGTTTCTGACACCGGGATCCGACAATACATTACAGCCGCGAATATTTCATTTTTATTGTTTCACTTCAAGCATTAATAAAATTACTGCTCCGGAAAAAAGTAAATTTTTAAAACTTTTTTTTTTTTGCAATGATTTTTTTACAATGATTTTTATCTATATTGCCGGAATCCGACAATACATTACAGCCGCAAGCAGTTTTGGATGTGACTTTTTCCTTTAGAAATGTCATTTTTCTGCGGTATTGTTCTAAACACGATAAAAAGATGCGCTACTTTACAGGCATACTAAGGACACCCCCCCGAGGCATGATATTTAAAGGAATATTTCATTTTTATCGTTTCACTTTAAGCATTAATAAAATCACTGCTTCTGAAAAAGCAGCCATTTATAAAACTTTTTTTTGAATTGGTACATGTCCCCTGGGGCAGGGCCCGGGCCCCTATACACTTTTTATGACAATAACTTGCATATAAGCCTTTAAAATGAGCACTTTTGGTTTTACATGTTCATCCGGCTCATCCCTACAGATCACATGGTACAAAAGGACCATCTGATTCGGTTGCGGTGCTGCTCCAAAAAAGGTGCATGCACATCTTTGGTGCAATGCGGTGCAAACTGAGCTCATTTTAACTTAATGGGCTCAAATCGCACTGCACTGAATGGCATGTGAATTGCACAGGAATGCGGTGTGGTTCTTGTGCAATTTACATGCAGTTCATAGTGAGAATCAAGGTTAAGGGTCTCTTCAGATTTATTAAAAAAAAAAAAAAAATGTGTGAACTGTCATTCCTACAAGAGGGAAGAAACACAGTTAATACAAAAAGTATACAGTCACTTAACCTCTGGTAGCTCCAGCCAGATGACCAGCAGATTGATGGAGAAAAGATTTAACACAGTTAAAACTTCTTATGCTGCCTGGGTGTTCTTCAACACAATGTACACTTTTGTGCAGACATTGTCAGACAAGTCTTCTAAAGTATCAAGGACTTCTTCTGAAATAAACCTTTCACTGAACTAAAAGTAAGCACAACAAATTTAAATGGCCATTCTTTATATTATCCTCTTTGTGAACTAGTAGCTATAAATAAACCTGTCGCTATAGCTCATGGCTAGTAGGTCAGACCCATATAAATCTTTTTTTCTACTTCTCCCACTTGCCTGAATGCAAATACTAAAAAAGAAGAGAAGAGTCTAAGCAAAATTATCATCTTCATCTTGTGAAGTCAATAAATTATACTATACAGTTAGCATAGTATAAAAACACGATTTTCTACCAGATCTCTGGAGCTGGAATTCCTTCAGGAAATCCTTTAGTATGTAATTATGTAAAGAGACAGTACACAAAAATGCAGGAGGGTGCCAAATACATCATGAATGCTAAATTGTGGTAATGTTATTGGCAATTTGTTTAGTTGCAATATTGACGTCATCATTAGTACATCTGAGTACTCAACAACAGTGAAAAATTCTCTGTGCCTGGAGTTGGTCCAATTATACAAAATCCTAGCACAAAACAGACAAATAGAAAAGTCTAATATGCAGGATGTGTATCACATAACTGGTTAGAAGACAAGATGACAAGAGGGATTCCCTTACACCTGTGGCCCATACACCCCTGGAATAGAGAACAGGGGATGAGATGGTACAGAATGATATGAGTGTCAAAAGTCCACAGACGGTGGTTGGTAACCGAAGTGGCTGACAGCAGGCAAGGCAGAAGGCAGAGTAGTGGTTTGGAGGCAGGCTGAAGTCCTACTAGGAAGTCAGTAGCATCATGGTCGAGATAGGCCAAAGCCACACCAGGTATTCAGCAGAACTGTGGTCAGGAGGCAGGCCAAGGTCACACAGGGAAGTTGGCACAGATGAGCCCTGATAAAGAGCTAGCCAGTCAGCAATGAACAGGCAGACAAAGCCGGGGTCAGGATTACCCCAGGTCACAACAGAAAATCAGAGCAGAGATGAATCCAGGGGCAGGCTGAGACAGCAACATGTAAGTCGAATGCAGATACAGATGTGGAATCAGGTTGCAGGGTTAAAGGCTGGTACACACTGGTCGAATATCAGCCGGTATTGGCCATTTCAACAGAAACCGGTCAACATTCGGCCAGAGTATACAGCAGCCTGTCTGACAGAAGTCAGCCAAACTTCTGGCTTCTGTTTAAGGGGCATGCTGGAAAACCAGCAGCCGATCCGCATCCAATCAACGCTTGCAGCCAATGGTTGTTATTATTATTATACAGGGTTTATATAGCGCCAACATTTTGCGCATTGCTTTACAACATGGGGCAAACAGTACATTTACAATACAATTCAATACAGGAGGGATCAGAGGGCCCTGCTCATTAGAGCTTACAGTCTAGAAGGGAGGGTCAAGTGAAACAAAGGGTAACAGCTGTGGGGGATAATCAGATGGAGAAAATGAAATAAAGTTGTCAGGTGTGGGTGGGATAGGCTTCTCTGAAGAGGAGGGTTTTCAGGGATCGTCTAAAAGCTAATTGGACAGATTGGGGTAAGGAGTTCCATAGGATTGGAGAGGCTCTGGAAAAGTCCTGGAGGTGAGCATGGGAGGAGGTGATGAGGGAGCTAGAGAGCAGGAGGTCTTGAGAAGAACGAATAGAACGATTAGGTTGGTATTTTGAGACTAGGTCAGTGATGTAGCCCGATGGCTTAGTAAGTAGTTGTATTTTGAAAGTTAGAAGCTGATTGGTTACTAGGCACAGCTGCACCAGATTATGTAGGACCCTGGGGAATAAAATGGTGGTATTTGACATTTTTTTTGTCAACTCTTTATCAGAGGCATATTTTCAGTAAACAATATGCTAAAGCTCATTTTATAGCATGCAAACACAAGATATAACCCATTTTTTTGGAAAAAATCTAAACAAAGTTGAAACGAAGTTGCCTATCATACCCAATATGTCAAGCCCTAAATGTGCGTGCACCGTGAAATGGTGACAACTTGAGTTAGGCAATAGTTACATCACTGGCTTCACACAAAGGGTATGATATTCTAAGAAGTTTATTATTAATTTAATCATTTGAGCTTGTGTTCACTTTCACTTAAAAGATCAAACACTCCTACGCTCAGACAGAGGTACATCTACTGCAGTCCTCCTCAGATTGGGGAATCTTCAACAAACTGCAAAAACACACAGGAGGATGCAAACGCCTAGTGCATTACAACCACAGATATTAATTAAAGTTCAAACACAATAACATACTCACAAACAACAGCTGGAATTTGTATCTGTATTGCCTGCTCATTCTAAAAAAATATGGGATTCCTGTACGCATGAAAGGACGATTGAAAAAATGTAGCTTTATTTGGCCAAATTAAAAAATGAACCAATTCCATACTATTTTGCTGCAAATGTCTGTAATTACTGTTTTTACATTGTAAGAAGAAGAAAGAATTAAAACGTTGCTTTCAAACTCTTTCAAGGTATTATTAGGAATGTGCTTATCATGGCTGATTTGTTACATTTTGACGTATTGCAACATTTTCCCAAGAGACCCAGTAAACTATGGATTTGCTGCTCGGACTGATATTAACACTGATGCCATAATCAATTCACCTTGGTTTCATATTCCATATCCAGGTATGCTTAATTCTACAGTTCTGGGTAAACACACAAACAAAATCTCCTGTCTCCCTTTTTTAAGTCAGCGTTAGATATCTGTTGTGTTGTTCAAACTTAATGTGAAATTGTAGAAAAAATTTTTTTCAAGGTATGGCAATGTAAGTCAAGTGCTTGTGTTTAGCAGATCATTTTATTTTATTTTTCATGTATTACTTCAACCATGACACAGCTTATATCTAGAAGTGTAATACACAAATATGGATGCAAAAACAAAAAAATGGAATTAAGATCTTGGTTTTCCATTTCCAAAAATGTTCTGTTTTCCACCTTGTGGCCCACGTTTTTCGTTCTTTGATAAATTAGACTTTTGTGTAACCTGAATGTGTCCGTTTTATTTTTAAGTTTTATGTACAATAGGTAATTCTTTGGCTGGTATTTTTTTAAGTAAAAAACTCTTGTCTGTTGTTTGCCCCTCCATTTGCTAGCAATAGTGCTCTCCCCACCCTCAGTATTTAAGCTTTTATTTATAAAACCATTGAAATCTGGTATTGAATTACAAACATAAAGATACAGCGGTTCTCTATGGAATCTACTGTATTTGAAAAGTGGAGAACATCAGAAAAGAGCTATAGAGAAAAGAGTAATTTGGATTTTTCAGTATATATATGAATATCCTTGAGTAGAACTATGGAATATAGGGATTGTCAAATACTGTTTCTATGTTTTTAGCACTTTTTGACACTTTTTTGGTGAATGGGTGGGGGTACATAGTACCCCTCACTCATTCACATAGGGGGAGGCGGGATCTGTGAGTCCCCTTTTTAAAGGGGGTTTCCAGATTCCTATAAGCCCTCTGCCCGCAGACCCCCACAACCACAGCCCAGGGTTATGCGGAAGAGACCTTTGTCCCCATCAACATGGGGACAAGGTGCTTTGGGGTCCCCATGTTGAGGGCATGTGGCCCCTCCCCCCATGTTGAGGGCATGTGGCCTGGTATGGTTCGTGGGGGGAGCGCTCGCTCGCCCCCCCCTTTCCTGGCCTGCCAGGTTGCATGCTCAGATAAGGGTCTAGTATGGATCTTGGGGGGGACCCATGCCGTTTTTTGAAAATTTTGTAATGAGGTTCCCCTTAAAATCCATACCAAAACTGAAGGACCCCACACCGTTTTTTTACCATTTTTCTCTTGCTCGCAATTTTAGTGTATTGTCGGCAATTTAAATGTCATTTCATGAATTTTTTTTTCTTTAGAAATGTCATTTCTGCAGCATGTTCTATACATGCTACAGATGCAGCACTTTACAGGCAGACTAATAGAACCCCCCCAGGCGCTATATTTAAAAGATTTTTTAATTTTTATTGTTGCACTTTAACCACTTAAGGACCATATCTCTTTCTGAGATTTGTTGGTTACAAGTTAAAAACTGTTTTTTTTGCTAGAAAATTACTTAGAACCCCCAAACATTATACATTTTTTCTTCTAACACCCTAGAGAATAAAATAGTGGTCATTGCAATACTTTCTGTCACACCGTATTTGTGCAGTGGTCTTACAAGCGCACTTTTTGTGGAAAAAATACACTTTTTTGAAATAAAAAATAAGACAAAAGTAAAGTTAGCCCAATTTTTTTTATATTGTGAAAGATAATGTTACACTGAGTAAATTGATACCCAACATGTCACACTTCAAAATTGAGCCCGCTCGTGGAATGGCAACAAACATTTACCCTTAAAAATCTCCATAGGCGACGTTTAAAAAATTCTACAGGTTGCATGTTTTGAGTTACAGAGGAGGTCTAGGGCTAGAATTATTGCTCTCGCTCTACCAATCACGGCGACATCTCACATGTGTGATTTGAACAACGTTTTCATATGCGGACACTACTCACTTATGTGTTCGCTTCTGCATGCGAGCTCGGCGGGACAGGGCGCATTTAAAAAAAAAATTTCTTATTTATTTTACCTTTTATTTTTTATTTTTACAAAAAAATTGTGTCACTTTTATTCCTATTACAAGGGATGTAAACATCCCTTGTAATAGAAAAAAAGCATGACAGGACCTCTTAAATATGAGATCTGGGGTCAAAAAGACCTCTGATCTCATATTTACACTAAAATGCAATAACAAAAAAAAAAAGCTATGGGCGGGAGTGACGTTTTGACGTCACTTCCACCCTACAATGGTATGGAGAAGGGTGGGGGCAATCTTACCCTCACTCGTCTCCATATCCAGGAAGGAGAAGCATCCCATCACCTCCGCCGCTACCGAAGGCTCCAGTAAGTGGTGGAGGGCACCAGAGAGCAGCGGGAGGGGGGCCCTCTCCCACCGCCGATAAAAGTGATCTCGCTGCAAATCCGCCGCAAAGATCACTATTAGCGGAAACCAGGCCGCACGCTGAAGAAGAGGATACCGGGGTATGGCAGCTGCTGCCATAACAATGATATTCCTCTTTAAAGACAGGTCATATATCGGCGTGCGGCGGTCTGGAAGTGGTTAAGCATTATTAAAATAACTGCTCCATTAAAAACGATCTTTATTTAAAAAAAGTTTTGCATTGATATGTCCCCCAGGGTAGTATTCGGGTAGTATCCAGGGTAGTATGCAGGACCCCATAACCTTTTTTATGGCCAATTACTGGCATATAAGCCTCTAAAATTGGGACTTTTTATATTTCAAGTTCTGGTCCCATAGACTTTAATAGGGTTCGGCGTTCGGGTCAGAACTTTTTCTCTGTTCGGGAGTTCTGGTGTGAATCAAACAGGGGGCTGTTCGGCCCACCTCTACCTTGTACACACTATACGTTTTTTTTCCATTAACTGCCAGCAGTGATCGGATGCCAGTTGGATGCTGGCTTCCCAGCATGCCCGTTTGACAGAAACACAACTGACTTCTGTCGAACAGGGAGCTGTACACACAGCCAAAAGTCTACTGGTTCCTGCCAACCGACCGTTTTCGACCGATTTTTGGCCCGTATGTACCCAGCATTAGTCTAGTCACATATAGGTCGTAGTGGGTTCAAGTGGGTTTTAAAACAGGCACATTGCCCACCACCATTCTCAGGGACAGATCTGCCCATATTATTGGTGACCATAAAGCAGATATAACCCTATTGCACATACTCAATCTTTTACTTTAATCCTTTACTTTTCTACATAGCAAAAACTGCAGAATCGGATCCACTAGAAGGAAGATTTTCCAATAACTTAAACAAGAAACTCTCCATGTGCAATAATGGGAACCTTATTTAAAACACTTTTTATCACCTTCTAGAACACTTGTCAAAAACACGCCTATGGGCCAAATCTAGCCAACAGGCCTTATCATGCGGCCCTCACACTCCGTTTTGTAGCCAGGACATGCCAGAACTCCATTCCGCCTTCAAAGGCTCTCCCCCTCTGCCTCTGCTTCTCGCTGTCACTTGTAAACACAGAAGCCTTCTGTGTTTACAAAGAACAGGTTAGCCCAGCGACTCCTGGATGCAACAGATCCCTGCATGCGCTCATGGGGGGGCACGGTGGGGACAGGTCTCTATAAAGAGAGAATGATCTCCCTGTAAGGTGTGCGCCTACACAGGGAGGTTCTAGAGCTGAGCCTGAAAGGAGAGAGAAATACAGGGAAGCTTTGTACACAGCACACCCCTGAACCCTGCGCTCGGTACATAGCGCACCCCTAAACCCTGCACATTCTGTACATAGTGCATAACTGAACTCTGCACTCTGTATACAATGCACCCCTGAACTCTGCACTTTGCACACAGCGCACCCCTGAACCCTGCATTCTTTACATAGCACACCCCTGAATCCTGAACTCTGTACATAACGCACTCCTGAACTCTGCACAGTGTATGTAGCATAATCCTGAACTCTGCACTCTGTACGTAATGCACTCCTGAACCCTGCACTACTCTGTAAGTAGTGCACACCAGATACAACCAGCCCTTTGGATGCAAACATACTGCTGATGCAGCCCACAATGAAATTGAGTTTGACACCCCTTGTTCTAGAATGCCACAAATGACTGTAAAAGGGCAAGCAACACTGCTAGCAGTTCTGGATAAATAGCTGACAATCATGACTCCGCCACCGTCATAAAGTGATGGTTTTTATGCCTTCAACTAATATTTTTGAAGGTTCCAGTAATTACACGGATTATAAAGTTTCAACTGGCCCTGAGCTTGAGTTGACGGCATCAGTTTGACATCAGTTTGGGATGCTTATCCATGCATTGGTAGTGATTACTGGGTAGGTTATGGTCATCCTAAAAAGCATATCTAAACTGCTACAGTTCTCTAACTAGTAATTCAGTTTCACTAAATGAATAAAGGTCTTTATGATATCTTAAACCACTTGCTGTCCGCCATATAGCAAAATAATGGCGGCAAAGTGGTTGTGATATCCTGACCGGACGTCATATGACGTCGCCAGGATATCGGCCACTGCGCACCCCTGGGGGCATGCATCATGGCGACCGGTGATGCGGTGTGTCAGTCTGACACACCGCAACACCGATCCAGGTAAAGGGTCTCTGATGGAGACTCTTTACCTTGTGATCAGCCGTGTCCAATCACAGCTGATCACAGTGTAAACAGGAAGAGCCGTTGATAAGCTTTTCCTCACTTGCATCTGTCTGACCCCTATCAGTGCCCATCAGTGCCGCCTTTCAGTGCCCATCAGTGCCGCCTATGTGTACCCATCAGTGCTGCATATCAGTGCCACCTATCAGTGCCCCATGAGTGCCACAAATTAGTGCCCATCAGTGCCACCTCATCGGTGCCCATCAGTGCCGCCTTATCAGTGCCCGTCAGTGGAGCCCCATCAGTGGCCATCAGTGAAGGAGAAAACGTACTTATTTACAAAGTTTTGTAACAGAAACAAAAAAAGTTTTTTTTTTCAATATTTTCGGTCAGTGCTGCCTTATCAGTGCCCATAAGTGGAGCCCCATCAGTGCCTATCAGTATCGGTGAAAGAGAAAACTTACTTATTTACAAAGTTTTGTAATAGAAACAAAACAAAAGGTTTTTTTTTTTTTTTTAAGATTTTTGGTCTTTTTTTTATTTGTTTAGCAGAAAATAATATTCCCAAAGGTGATCAAATACCACCAAAAGAAAGCTCTATTTGTGGGAACAAGATGATAAAAATTTAGTTTGGGTACAGTGTTGTATGACCGCGCAATTGTCATTCAAAGTGCGACAGCGCTGAAAGCTGAAAATTGGTCTGGGCAGGAAGGTGTATAAGTGCCCTGTATTGAAGTGGTTAAGAAAGGAAATAAATTCTACAGATTATACTGAAAAATTACAGATACAGTAAAACTCTGGAGTAGTAAGTTTCAGATTGTAATAACTTAGTTTTTAGTTTTTTCTTGAGCAGATGCTTTTAAAATAAAACAGACTGACTTTTTAGGATTTGCTTCAGGGAAAGTAGCATTCCAGTGACACATTGTACATCTTTAATCCTTTCCTTGTATGGTTCTTGCTAATAGAGATCAGACATATTCTCACTTAGGTCAATCTACTGATGTTAGCAACATGCACAATATATCGGGTCTCCTGTCTTATGGTGGTCATAGACTGGCATTTGTTTTAGAATAATGGGTAGTAAAGCATATGTGTGTCATGCTTACTGGATCTTCCCAATTCAACCACATGCATAAAAAACAAGCATAAAAGCTCTTTTTCCTTCTTTCTGAATGTCAAATGGAATCTTTCTCATGTACATAAAAAATGCAAATGGTTACTCCTGATAATCGGAACAATTTTACAGTATCTCTGCACGGTACAGTACACAGTCATATTATTTTAAAGGCATTATACACTTTCAAATGTTTTTGTATTTTTTAACTAGGTATTAGAGTAGTTAAAAATCATATCTTAGATTTAAGGCTCTAACAAGCAGGGCCCTCAGATTCCTGCTGTATTAAAGTATATTGTATTTGTACTGTCTACCCTCAAGTTGTAAAGCATTGTGTAAACTATTGGCACAAAAAAAATGCTGTATAATAATAATAATATTTTGTTTGTTTGCCTTACCTTGTAATGACAACGTGTTTCTGAGGCTTTGTTTGGTAAGAGAAAGAGCGGTGGAGAAGGCGGCCGGCTGACCGATGCCTTTAATCACTTGCTGCCCGCCCACCGTCATATGACGGCGCGGCCTTCCAGGCTCCCCAGGGAGCGCGCGCGCCGCATCACTCGGGTCCCGGTGCACGTGCTCGGCAGCCGCGATGTCTACTGGGCACCTTAACCGAGCAGGACCGTGGCAGGACCGTGGATCTGTGTGTGTAAACACACAGATCCACGCTCTGTCAGATGGGAGGAAACCGATGGTGTGTTCCTTGTACAGAGGAACACCGATCAGTCTCCTCCCCTTGTGAGCCCCCTCCCCCCACAGTTAGAATCACTCCCTAGGAACATAATTAACCCTACAGCGCCCTCTCCTGGTTAACCCCTTCATTGCCAGTCACATTTATACAGTAAGCAATGCATTTTTATAGCACGGATCGCTGTATAAATGTGAATGGTCCCAAAAATGTGTCAAAATTGTCCGATGTGTCCACCGCAATATTGCAGTCACGATAAAAATCGCAGATCGCCGCCATTACTAGTAAAAAAAAATAATAATAATAAAAATGCTATAAATCTACCCCCTTATTTTGTAGATGCTATAACTTTTGTGCAAACCAATAAATATACGCTTATTGTGATATTTTTTACCAAAAATATGTAGAAGAATACGTATCGGCCTAAACTGAGGAAAAAAATTGTTTAAAAAAAAAATTTGCATATTTATTATAGCAAAAAGTAAAAAATATTTGTGTTTTTTTTTCGAGCCGAACAGCGAGCAATTTGGGGTGTTCACGGCAAATTCGAAAGCCATGGAACACCCTTTAAAAGTCTATGGGAGAAATCAAAAGTGCTAATTTTAAAGGCTTATATGAATGGTATTGTCATACAAAGTGTTTGGGGACCTGGGTCCTGCCCCATGGGGACATGGATCAATGCAAAAAAAAGTTTTAAAAACTGCCTTTTTTCGGGATCAGTGATTTTAATAATGCTTAAAGTGAAACAATAAAAGTTTAATATTCCTTTAAATTTCATACCTGGTGGGTGTCTATAGTATGCCTGTAAAGGGGCGCATGTTTCCCGTGTTTAGAACAGTCTAACAGCAAAAATGACATTTCAAAGGAAAAAAAGTCATTTAAAACTAGTTCATTGATAAAAACGGCATGGGAATTCCCCACAAGGGAACCCCGAACCAAAATTAAAAAAAAAATGATGTGGGGGTCCCCCTAAATTTTATACCAGGCCCTTCAGGTCTGGTATGGATATTAAGGGGAATCCCGGCCAAAATAAAAAAAAATGGCATGGGGTCCCCCTCAAAATTTATACCAGACTCTTCAGGTCTGGTATGGATTTTAAGGGGAACCCTGCACCAAAATTTAAAAAAATGGCGTGGGGTCCCCCCAAAAATCCATACCAGACCCTTATCCGAGCACGCAACCTGGCAGGCCACAGGAAAAGAGGGGGGGACGAGAGAGCGCCCCCCCTCCTGAACCATACCAGGCCACATGCCCTCAACATTGGGAGGGTGCTTTGGGGTAGCCCCCCAAAACACCTTGTCCCCATGTTGATGGGGACAAGGGCCTCATCCTCACAACCCTTGCCCGGTGGTTGTGGGGGTCTGCGGACAGGGGGGGCTTATAGGAATTTGGAAGCCCCCTTTAACAAGGGGACCCCCAGATCCTGGCCCTCCCCTCTGTGTGAAATGGTAAGGGGGTACAAAAGTACTCCTACCATTTCACAAAAAAACTGTCAAATATGTTAAAAATGACAAGAGACAGTTTTTGACAATTCCTTTATTTAAATGCTTCTTCTTTATTCTATCTTCTGTCTTCTTTCTTCTATCTTGCTTCGGTTTCTTTCTTCTATCTTCTTCTTCTTCTTCTTCCGGTTCTTCCGGTTCTTCTGGTTCTTCCTCTGGTGTTCTCGTCTGGCATCTTCCTCCGCGGCGTCTTCTTCCCTTCTTCTCCTCGGGCCGCTCCTCGGGCATGGGGTCCCCCTCAAAATTTATACCAGACTCTTCAGGTCTGGTATGGATTTTAAGGGGAACCCTGCACCAAAATTTAAAAAAATGGCGTGGGGTCCCCCCAAAAATCCATACCAGACCCTTATCCGAGCACGCAACCTGGCAGGCCACAGGAAAAGAGGGGGGGACGAGAGAGCGCCCCCCCCTCCTGAACCATACCAGGCCACATGCCCTCAACATTGGGAGGGTGCTTTGGGGTAGCCCCCCAAAACACCTTGTCCCCATGTTGATGGGGACAAGGGCCTCATCCTCACAACCCTTGCCCGGTGGTTGTGGGGGTCTGCGGACAGGGGGGGCTTATAGGAATTTGGAAGCCCCCTTTAACAAGGGGACCCCCAGATCCTGGCCCTCCCCTCTGTGTGAAATGGTAAGGGGGTACAAAAGTACTCCTACCATTTCACAAAAAAACTGTCAAATATGTTAAAAATGACAAGAGACAGTTTTTGACAATTCCTTTATTTAAATGCTTCTTCTTTATTCTATCTTCTGTCTTCTTTCTTCTATCTTGCTTCGGTTTCTTTCTTCTATCTTCTTCTTCTTCTTCTTCCGGTTCTTCCGGTTCTTCTGGTTCTTCCTCTGGTGTTCTCGTCTGGCATCTTCCTCCGCGGCGTCTTCTTCCCTTCTTCTCCTCGGGCCGCTCCGCATACATGATGGCATGATGGGAGGCTCCCGCTGTGTGACGCTTCTCCTCTTCTGACGGTTCTTAAATAACAGCGGGCGGGGCCACCCGGTGACCCCGCCCCCCTCTGACGCACGGGGACTTGACGGGGACTTACCTGTGGCATTCCCTGTGAAGTCAGAAGGGGCGGGGTTGCGTAACAGGTTGCGTGCTCGGATAAGGGTCTGGTATGGATTTTTTAAAAATTTTTTAAAATTTTTTAAAATTTTTTTAAAATTTTGGTTCGGTGTTCACCTGTGGGGAATTCCCATGCCGTTTTTACCAATGAACTTTTATGTGTATTGTCGGACCAGCAATTCATTAATAGCCGCAAGTAGTTTTAAATGACTTTCCTGGTGCCTCCATGGCAGCATTCCTGTGATAAGCTCCGCCCCAGACTCCTCCCCTCAGGATAGTTAATACATTATAAAAAAGACAACTCCACCCCCCAATAGTATTCACCTTTTTTTCCTCATACCTGATGGATAGTCAGTGCGGGTCCGTTACTTCTGCCTCAGGCAGTTTGGGTTCAGTCTCCCAGACGCGGTCCCCTGTCTTGGGCTGCTAACAGCACTGATAAGAGGGGAGCCCCTTCTCAGGGTCTTTTGGGGCAGCAGCGTTTCCTAATCCAGGAACATACAGGTCTGCGTTTAAATGGCTAAAGCTGAGAGTTTCAGTGGGGGCAGGTAAGAGCTTCCGTTTTTACCTTACTGTTTGCTGATGCTGTCTGTGCTAGTCCTGTCCCTTCAGCTTCCGTGCCTGTCAGAATAGTGAGCGCCATGGTGCGAACGAGTCGGTGTACTGTGTCTTTTCTCGTCCGGCGTAGCTGTGGATGGGCCCGGCGGCGTTCCCGGCCGCTTGGCGCATACGTGGGCGTCTGGCGCTCGCGGCATTATCTTGGTTATGGGCGAATATGTGAAAATTTGCCCTTAGTTCGGTAGAAGTGTAGGAGGTGGCTTAGAGACAGGGGGACAGGTGTTCCCGCCCCTCTTTTCACACTTTAAAAGTCTCAGGTGAATCATTGCATCCTTAGGCTTTCCCCAGCAGGTCCAGCCTCTTCAGTGCTCCTCCAGCACATTCTCTCGTATGGTGAGTACTTTTTTTTTTTTTTAAGTGGCAAGTTGTAATATATAGGGAGGGGGTTATTTGTGTCTGTTGGTAGTAATATTTTTTCTTGTAAAAAATAAAAAATAAAAAATATAGGAAATTTAAAAATAAATAAAAATAAATAAATAAAATATAAAAAAAAAAAAAAGAGGGGGAAGTTTATAATAAAGAAATTTTTTGTGCGTTTTATGGGGAAAAGGCTGTCTTCTCCCTATTTCATTATTAGCCATCCCTGCCTAGCCCATCATCAGCAGTGGTCACATCAGTGCCACCTCCCCCGACAACAGGGGAGAATGACGAATCAGAGGATTCAGCAGAGGAATCAGAGCCTCCGGGCTTCAGCTTCTCTCTAGTACAACCGTTTGTTTCCGCGGTCAAACAGGCCATCGGTTGGGAGGAGGTGGTAGAGCCACCTAAGAAGGTCAAGTCCTTTTTTCCATTTTTAAAGAAAAAACTCTCCTTTTTTATGGAAGAAATAAAGGACCTGATAGAAGGGGAATGGAAAAAGACGGACAAACGCTTTTCCCTAAACTGTCTGCAGAAAATGTATCCGTTTCGGCAGAGTCCGATTCGGCTCTCTTGGACACTCCTCCGGTGGTCGATGCTGCAGTGGTTCGCTAGCTAAAAATGTCACCCTTCTGATGGAGGACTCGGCCTCCATTAAAGATCCGCTGGATTCAGATTCAGATCTAAAGAAGGTCTACCAGTTGGCGGGAGGAGCCTGCAGGCCAGCCATAGCATTAGCTTCAGTGTCTAATGCCATCAGAGTCTGGTCTGAGAACATTGAAGTGGCCATAGGTCAAGATGTTCCAAAAGAGGATATCATAAAAGCACTGGAGGAACTCAAGTTATCTGCAGACTTCGTGGGGGAAGCAGCAATTGATTCAGTAAGGTATTCAGCAAGAGCAATGTTGCACACGATTATGGCCAAGCGGGCTCTCTGGTTGAAGCCTTGGGCAGCTGACGCTGCCTCTAAACAGAGTTGGTGAAAGATCCCCTTTGAAGGGAAAGCTCTGTTTGGGGATAGGCTAGAAATAGCAATTTCTCGGGTGACTGGTGGAAGATCGGGGTTGCTCCCCCAGGACAGGAGGGTTAGGCGTTCTCGAGTCTTCGCCTCTACGTTCCAGTCTTCAAGAAATAGAAACTTTTCTCCCTTCCGTCAAGGCAGAGATACCCCAAAAAATTGGAGAAGTACCTAGAAAAGTCTAATAAATAAAGGAGTTTTCCCAATCCCCAGGAAGGAACAAAGTCCTTTTGACGGAAGGCCACTCCAGCGGCCCCCAGTCGGGGCCAGGCTGAAAAAATTTGCCGGAGTCTAGTCCAGCCAATGCAAGGATCCTTGGGTGGTATCCACCTTCTGTTTCAAGCATTTCTGGACGTTTCTAGATCACCCTCCACGAGACCTTTTTGTCCCAACGATACTACCTACTTACCCTCGGAAAGCAGAGGCTCTGCAAAAATATCTTTGTCTGCTACAAGCGCAGCAAGTGGTAATTCCTGTTCCGCCTTCGGAAAAATTCTCCTCTCTTCCTTGTTCCCAAAAAGAGTGGAGAATGGAGACCAGTAGTGGATTTGAAGAGGTTAAATCTGCACGCTTTCCTGGAATCCTTCAAAATGGAGTTCTTGCACACCATAATACAGACCAGCCAGGGGACTGGATGGTCTCGGTGGACCTTCAGGATGCCTACTTTCACAAGCCCATTTTGCCTGCCTTTCAGAAATATCTGAGAGTGGCAGTGGGCCCCATGCACCTCCAGTTCCAGTGCCTTCCCTTTGGCCTGTGCACGTCCCCAAGGATATTTTTAAAATTACTGATCGCAATTCTGGCACTCCTCTGGGAAAAGGGGCTGTGAGTGTTCCATTTCCTGGACGATATCCTGCTGTTAGCTCCCAGTCCAGCACAGCTTCTGGAGCACAGAGAAGTTCTTCTATCTACCCTGAAGAAATTTGGTTGGTTGATAAATACAGAAAAGAGTCTCCTGACTCCAACCCAGGTACTGATGTATCTAGGCGCCCTCTTCAATACCTCAGCCGGAACAGTGTGCCTTCCTCCCCAGAAAGTGGCAGCTATTGTCCAGAAGATGTCCCATGTGAGAACACTGTCTCACCTGTCAGCGTCAAACTGCATGAGTCTAATCGTGACTATGTCATCTTGTATCCCAATGCTACCCTGGGCTCATTGGCAACTGAGGATTTTTCAAGTGGGTTTTCTGGAAGAGGAAGTCACTATGCCAGCGAATCATGATCTCAGTATCCATGAGGAGAGGTCTCCTTTGGTGGTCGAAGAAGGACCTAATCTCAAAACCCCGTCTACTTCAATGTCCATCCTGGACCATCCTAACCACCGATGCAAGCTCGTTGGGTTGGGGGCACACTGTGATCATCTTGCAATACAAGGGAAATGGGACTTCCCAACGGAGGGAATAGTCTCCAACATCTTAGAAGTAAGAGCAGCTTTTCTAGCCCTGGTGAATCTGAAGGATCATCTTCAACAGAAGTCGGTCTTAATACGCCTAGACAACAGGGCAGCGGTGGCATATATTCAAAGGCAGGGAGGGACACACAGCATACCTTTGCTGAGAGAAGTAGAGCCCATTATGTTGTGGGCAGAAAAGAATCTGCTGGATCTGAAGGCTGTCTACCTGCTGGGCCATCTGAACAAGGAAGCAGATCATCTGTCCCGTTATTTTCAAGATGTCAACGAATGGTCTCTTCACCTGGCAGTCTTCGACTGGATCCTGAATCTACAGATTCCTCCAGAGATAGACCTGTTTGCCTTGGCAATGAATGCCAAGCTACCACGATTTCTTTCTCGCCTACATCATCCTCGGGCGGAAGCAGTGGATGCCCTCTCGAGTCCATGGAATTGCAAGATAGCATATGCCTTCCCTCCCAGACCCTTGATCTCGAGGTTCCTGCTCAGGTTGTCGAAAGAACCAGTCAAGGTGGTAGCGATTCTACCATACTGGCCGAGGAGGCCATGGTTTCCCTGGGCAATATCCCTCAGTACGTGTCGTCCTCTCAAAATTTCAATTCTACCTCACCTGCTCTCACAAGGAAGTTTTGTGCATCCAGCCCCTCACAAACTGAATCTGCATGTCTGGATACTGAAAGGGAAAGATTCCAGTCTTTAGGATGCTCTTCTAGTGTCATTTCAACTCTCTTGAAGGCCAGGAAACCTTCCACAAATTATGTATATTCATAGATCTGGAATAAATTCAAGTTATTTATGGGAAGCAGAGGTTCGGCCCCCCACAGATCTGTCTACTGCTCTCCTCTTGGATTTTTTGCAATTTGGCCTGGACCTTGGTCTCAGTTTAAGTTCACTCAAGGCTCAAGTGGCAGCTATCTCGGCAGCTACCCAAAAAAGATGGGCAGAAGAGTCACTCGTTGTTCAATTTTTCAAAGCAGTTAAAAAAATTTGTCCGCCAATAAGGCGATCTTTTCCGGCTTGGGACTTGCCCTTTATCTTGGACTGTCTGATGTCTCATCCTTTTTTTCCTCTCGAAACCGCTTCACTATGGAACCTAACGCTCAAGACAGCCTTTTTAATTGCAATAACATCAGGGAAAAGGGCTTCAGAGTTGCAAGCATTATGGTCAGAAGATGATCACATTTCTTTCTTTCCAGATAGGGTAGAACTACGGACAGTATAAGGTTTTGTTTTAAAAGTTTCTTCTCGGTCCTCTCTATCAGATACTTGGGCGCTACCTACTTTTACAGATCCACTCTCAGGCGCTCTGCAAGAACTGGGCATTGCCAAAGTTCTAAAATGCTACCTGCAAGCCACAAGTCCGTTTAGAGCATCAAACAGATTGTTCGTTCTGCCTTGGGGCAGAAATAGGGGGAAGGAAGCCGCTCCAAGAACGATCGCCTCCTGGATTTGCAAGTTGATCCAAAAGGCATATAGGGCTAGAGGGATGGATCCTCCGGCGGTGAAGGCCCACTCAACTAGGGCAGTTTCTGCGTCATGGGCGGCAAGGGCCAACGTTTCTCTAGAAACTATTTGCAAAGCAGCTACGTGGTCATCCCCAAACACATTCATGCTTTACTATAGGATTGACCCAGGGGCACTCACTTCGGTGGAATTTCGAAGAAGAGTGATTGAGTCAGCTCTTGCGTCGCCTTATTAAAATTTTCTTATGAGCATTACCCACCCTGTTGTTATCTATTCATTTTATCACAGGTATGCTTCCATGGAGGCATCAGGAAAATGGAAAATTGTATCATACTTACCGTAATTTTCCTTTCCTGGTGCCTATCCATGGCAGCATACATGCCCTCCCATGGTATTCGATGTAATAGGAGAATGCTATTGGGGGGTAGAGTTGTCTTTTTTATAATGTATTAACTATCCTGAGAAGAAGAGTCGGGGGCGGAGCTTATCACAGGTATGCTGCCATGGATAGGCACCAGGAAAGGAAAATTAAGTAAGTATGATACAATTTTCCGTCATTTTGCTGTCAGACTGTTCTAAACACGGGAAACATGCGCCCCTTTACAGGCATACTATAGACACCCCCCAGGTATAAAATTTAAAGGAATATTACACTTTTATTGTTTCACTTTAAGCATTATTAAAATCACTGCTCCCGAAAAAACGGCTGTTTTTAAAACTTTTTTTTGCATTGATCCATGTCCCCTGGGGCAGGACCCAGGTCCCCAAACACTTTTTATGACAATAACTTGCATATAGGCCTTTAAATGAGCACTTTTGATTATTCATGTTTGTGTCCCATAGACTTTAATGGTGTTCGCGTGTTCGAACTAATTTTTTGCCTGTTCGCAAGTTCAGGGAACAGGGGGGTGTTCGGCTCATCCCTACTTGTCACTTTTGTTTTGTTTATAGCGCAAGAAATAAAAAACGCAGGGGTGATCAAATACCACCAAAAGAAAGCTCTATTAGTGGGGAAAAAATGATAAAAATTTCATTTGGGTACAGTGTTGTATGACCGCGCAATTGTTATTCAAAGTGAGACAGCGCTGAAAGCTGAAAATTGGCTTGGGCAGGAAGGGGGTGAAAATGCCCTGTATGGAAGTGGTTAAACAACTCTTTAGTCCTCAGCGCCCAGGGCTTAAGCAACCATCGGCAGCGTCTGCATTATATGGTGCAAGAGTAGACTTGGAGATCTTTCCAACTGAGCATCCACTGGGTTACTGGGTCTTGAGGATGGACCACTAGCCAGAACTTGCTCAATATGTAATCGAGCTACTGGCCCATCCTCCATCCAGCGTGCTTTCTGAACAGACATTCAGTGCTGCTGGAGGGCTTGTAACATATCAAAGAGTGCGCCTGTCCACAGACTCCATTAATAGGCTTACAATTGTCAAAATGAATCAGTCCTGGATCAGCAGCTATTAAGCCCCTGATGCTGATGTAACTGATTGAATTTACTAGGGATCTGGGATCCCTTGAAGACCGCCTATGCTACCTATATTATTCATGAATCTTGATTATGCTAGCTTCCAACAATATTTTTGGTTTAGGGCACCACCAACACTTACGGCCCAATTTTTCTGCACCCATTTGACAGGTGCAATTAATTTCAATTTTTTTCACTAATTTTTAACAGCAGCCAACAAGAGTAACTGTGTGGGGTTACAGTGTTCAGGCACTGCCAACACCCAAGGCCCAATTTTTCTGCACCTGTTTGACAGGGCCATGTCATTCCAATTTTTTCACTAATTTTTAACAGCAGGGCCCGTTCCTGTGCTCAACAAGAGTAACTGTGAGGGGTAACAGTGTTTAGACACCACCAACACCCAAGGCTCTGCACCTGTTTGACAGGGCCATGCAATTTCAATTTTTTTCACTCATTTTTAACAGCAGGGCCCGTTCCTGCGCTCAACAAGAGTAACTGTGAGGGGTTACAGTGTTCTTGGTGACCTTGGGCCTGGGCTCGGATGTGGACGGAACCCTCGTACAAACCACAGGGGTGTCCTGGACAGGAGCACAGAGGCACAAGAGGAGCAAGAAAGGACAGCAGAAGAAAGCACTGCCGGGCAAGTCTCCAGGGAGAGGAACAACTGGTCGCAGCCAGGAGGGCTGGTGAGTGACATGCACAGACCTGAGAGAACTGGGGAGGCATGCCTGAGAGGACTGGGAGGGTGAAGTCTGGGATGGGTGCAGAGCCAGAGGAATGGACTGTGGTGTCATGGGCAGAGGAGAAAGGCAGCTGCAGCCAGGAGGTCTGGCAGGGCCTGAAGATGGCTGACTGGGCTCAGTTGCCACATGTAGGACAGCACCAGAGACTTTCTATCTTGCTACATTATAGGGGCCTGCGGTCCCTGCCTGTAAAGGGCAATTTCTAGGGCCTGGCTGAGCCAGTGTCAGGCCTAACCATGCGGTGCTATCTGTGCCTGAAGGCTCATGCAAGTAGAGTGCTGGAGGAGCTGAGGAGTAATAGTCTGCAGTAAGAGCTGTGCAGGAGGAAGAAAGGCCTGTATATACCTGAGAGTATATAAGTTGCCCCAAATGATTGTTCTAAAATTCACCAATTGATTGTTCTAAAATTCACTAGGCACCCCATACTTCCTATACCCTATCCAAGTTCAACCCCTTCAATTAAAATAAAAACAAAGCTAATGGACTGTTCATTGCCTTGGAGTGACTGAGGATTGAATGCTGGCTGGGCAGGGTGACAGGTGGGCAACAACACTCAGAAGCCTCTACGGGGGTATATATAATAATATATTACAGTGGGGAGTATATAGTGCCATCAGTGTAGTTTATATATATATATATATATATATATATATATATATATATATATATATATATATATTACAGTGGAGAATATATAGTGCAGTCTGTGTAGTATATATTATAGTGAAGGGTATATAGTGCAGTGCAGAGTATATAATACAGTGTATTGAAGTGGTTAAGGGGAATCCTATGACAAAATTAAGAAAAAAATGGCATGGGGTCCCCCCCAAAATCCGTACCAGGCCCTTCGGGTCTAGTATAGATTTTAGGGGGAACTCCATGCCAAAATTTAAAAAAAAAACAACGTGGGGTCTCCCCCAAAATCCATACTAGACCCTTATCTGAGCAAGCAGCCTGGCAGGCCAGGAAAAGGGGGGGTAGAGTGAGCACCCCCCCTCCGGAACCGTACCAGGTAGCTTGCCCTCAACATGAGGAGGGTTAAGTGTGTTCCCTGGGTGTGTGCTAACTGTAGGGGGATGGGCTGCCAGGAACATGACAGAGATCACTGCTCCCGATGACTGGGAACAGTAGATCTCTGTCATGTCATCTGGCAGGATGGGGATCAGCTTGTTTACATAGGTAGATCCCGTTCTGCCTCTGTACTAAGAGATCGCAGGTCGCCGGTGTACATCGAGTCTGCCCGACCCGCGGGCATGCTCCTGCAGCGTGCAGGGGGTGCGAGAGTGCTGCATACCGACGGCGGCTGGTCGGCTAGTGGTTAAATTACATTTTTTCCTTTAGAAATGTCATTTTGCTGTGGCACTATTCTTTACATTGCACAGATGCGCCACTTTACAGGCAGACTAAGGGGGCCCCCCAGGCACGATATTTAGAGGAATATTTCATTTTTATTGTTTCACTTTAAGCAGTATTAAAATCATTGCTCCGGAAAAAACTGTAGTTTTAAAAACTTTTTTTGCATTGATACATGTCCCCTGGGGCAGTACCCGGGTCCCCATACACTTTTTATGGCAATAACTTGCATATAAGCCTTTAAATTTAGCGCTTTTGATTTTTCATGTACATGTCCCATAGACTTTAACAGGATTTGCATGTTTGCTAGAACTTTTTGCCTGTTTGCATGTACTGGTGCGAACCAAACCGGGGGGGGGGTGTTCAGACAATCCCTAGTGTTCACCAAGGCTGAAACTCTTCCAGTGGATGAGGTAGGTATTAAGAAGAGTTTCGAATTGTCCTGGAGTATGACATAGCCTCTACCTCAAACTACTCCTAACCATTAACAGCAACTGGAGGTTGACAGGACAGGATGGATGGTATCTTGGCTTACTGACTTGAGCAAAATTACCTGAGAGGAGTTGGGTATACTCAAAAAAAGTTGGAAGCTTTAGCTGAAAACAAAGTTTACCTGTAGTTAACTTCTGAGACTGGGCCTTGATTAGACAAGCCCAATCAACAACCTTGAAGATTATTATTATTATTATACGAGATTTATATAGCGCCAACAGTTTACTCAGCGCTTTACAATGTATAAAGGGGACAACACAGTTACAGTACAGTTCAATACAAAAGGTACAGGAGGGCCCTGCTCATAGAGCTTACATTCTAAATGGAGGGGGTGGTGGTACAAAAGGTAATAGCTGCAAAGAATGATTTGATGGGGGTGAAGATGGAGCTGAACGTTGGTTATCAACAAAGGCAGGCAGAACCATACACATGACTGTTATGCACGAATTTCCAAATAGCAGAAATATGTTCCACAAGCTTTCTAATCTCTGGAAAATTAGAACTGTGGGAGGAAAAGGTGCACAACCTGGGGTGGAGGTAATAAAGATACTGTAACCATAATGAAAGAAACAGGACCTCAGTAGCATGAAAATATACTTCTCCAGTTTGGCATAGAAAGAATGTTCTCAAAACCTGGCCGGAAAATGTTTCAATATGATATGATGGTATGCCAAAGACTGTGAATAAATTAGGATGTCATTCATATATATGGCAAGGAACTTGCCCAGGTAGTTGTGGAAGATATCATTAACGAACTCCTGGAAGACAGCCAAGGCATTTTGTAAACCAAAAGTCATTGCCAAGTATTTATACTGCTCATCTCTGGTGTTGAAGGCTGTCTTATTTTCTTTTTTGTAAAGGGTAAATTTTTTTATCTATTTTCAGTACACAACATACAAACAAACATACATGCATTCGGAGCGAACATCGCTCAATCCATTACAAAACATGGTAAACTGGTATACATTTAGTGGATACATAGCAACCCTAAGGTCATATTTCTGTGTTGCTCAATTGAGACCATTTAGTGGTCAAAGGCTTCATTTGATCTTTTAAAGATGAGTTGGGATGGTACTCGCGGAGCTGACCCAAGAGCCCCAAATCTTTAGGAATTTTTTTGGGCATCCTTTGGCTTCATATGTCAGCTTGTATACCGGTATAGCATGATTAATGGTAGTGAGCCAAAAGGCTATGTTGGGCGAGGATTGAGACTTTCAATGAATGGTTATTGGTTTCTTAAAATAAAACAATACTCTACGCATAAAAGTTTGTACATTTTTGGATATACCATCATCATTAATATATCCCAGTAAACACCGCAGGGGATTACAGATATTGGGTATCTGAGTTAGGGAACTGATGAAGGCTGTGACCTCTGACCAGAACTTCCTAATTGGATTGCACTCCCACATCAGATGAAAGAATGAGCCATCAGCCATGCCGCATCTGGAGCATAATGCAGAGGGTAATCTATTTAATTTAAACAGTAAACATGGTGTAAAGTAAGATCTGTATAGCAATTTAGTTAATATGTTGAAACTAGTTTGGTGTGAGAAGGGTCCGTCAGTAATTGTTCTAGCGGAGAGAGTTGGACAATTATGTTACGTAGGCCAAACTGTGTAGCCACAGTGTGGCGTATCTGTAAATAAAGGAAGTAGGCTGTGGGTGGTAGATTATAGTCTCAACTAAATTCCTCAAAAGGGCGGAACATATTGTCCGAAAATAGATGCATAATTGTTTTCACCCCTTTTTTAGACCAGAATCCCCCGTCAGTCTTGTGGGAGAATTCCTGTAGATTTGGATTCCCCCATAGTGGAGTATTTGGTGAGTATGTATTGTGTTCATTGGATGACAACATTTTAGTAAGCTTAAAAATCCGTAGGGTCATTGCTAGGATAGTTGAACCCTCTCTCCCTCTAAGGGGCATGTGGTGAATCAGGTTTTTGAGGGACTCATAGGAGGTAAGTATAGTCGCCTCCAGGGCAGTGGCCGCATCGTTGACTTCAGGATAAAACCACCAATGCACATGGGCCAACTGTGAGGCAATATAATAGGTTTGAAGGCAGGGTAATGCCAGCCCTCCCTCCATTACCAGCAACTGTAGGGTATTTTTGGCAATCCTGACTGCTCCCCCCTTCCAGATAAAAGTGGTAAGAATTCAATCTATTTCCTTAAATTTGACTTTCGTGACATATACTGGCAAATTACTCAGGATATACAGAAATCGTGGTAAAAAGATCATTTTAAAAATGTTTATCCTACCTAGTAGTGTCAGAGGGAGATTGGTCCACGTCTTTAATGTGGTTTTCATTCTTCCAATGAGAGGGTCTAGATTAAGTTTTGTGTAGGTGGAGAGTGTTGAATCATAACCCCTAAATATCTGAAGGAGCTGGCTATTTGTAGTGGGCAAGAGGGAGATAACACTATCGATGTTGCCTGATCTATCATAAATAGAAGACATTTGTCCCAGTTAACCTGGAACCCAGAGAAGTGGCCAAACCTTCGAATAATTTCCAGCAGGGCTGGGAGAGACAATTGGGGGTCTGACAAGTATATTAACATGTCGTCAGCGTATAGAGACACCTTCTCTTCCAGACCCCCAATCGTCAGTCCCACAACCTCCCCACTGGATCTTATCAGGGCCACTAAAGGTTATGTCGCCAACAGCAGCGGCGACAGGGGAAATCCCTGTCTAGTGCCCCTCTTTATCAGAAAGGGACCAGACATGGATACGTTTACTCTCAATCTAGCGGTGGGTTTCAGATAAAGCAGTTGAACCCATCTGATAAAGGTTTTGCCGAAATCAAATTTTGCTAAGACTTCCAGCAGATATGGCCATTCGACCGAGTCGAATGCCTTGTGTGCGTCTGAAGCCAAAATGGCCCTAGATCCAATAGTATCATGAGTGGCTTGCATATTAGTAAAAAGTCTGCGTAGGTTAATAGAGGTTAATTGCCCAGGGATGAACCCAGTCTGGTCTGCACCGTTTTCAATGCAAAGTTATATACCCTGAGTAGGTGAGGTATTAGTAGATCTCTGAATTGCATATACCACTCGATAGGGAGTCCATCCAATCCTGGCGTTTTATTCCTGGCAAAGGATTGTATGGCTTTCCCAATTTCCTCAGCTGTCAGAGGATCATCTAAGAGTGAAGCCTTTTGGTCCTGAAGTTTTGGTAGCGAGATTTCAGATAAGTAGTTATCCAATTCCACAATTGTATAATAAGCTCTAGTAGCATATAATGAAGAATAAAATGTGACAAATGCGTCCATTATCTCCTTGTTTTGTTCTACCACTACTCCCTCCGAGTTCCTAATTCTTGGGATGCTGCATTGCTGATAGTCAGGTCTGGAGAGATAAGCCAGTAATTGACTATTTTTGTCACCAAACTCGAAGAGTCGCTGGTTCTGATACAACAACTTCTTCTGGGTGCACTCCAAAAGTACCAGGTCCAGTTGTCTAGCCCTGTGCTTCCAGGCAGCGTGTGTCTCAGGGGTGGGGGCTGCAGAATAAGCAGTCTCCGCCTCCCCAAGATACCCTTCCGCGTCCATCAGTCTGGACTGAGATGCCTTACGGGCCTGCCCAATTGCTGTAGCAAAAGCGCAGCGTGTGTTGGCCTTAAAAGCATCCCAAACCACCGGGACGGAGACACTCTGCCGGTTAGTTATCCAGTAGGATTTCATTTCGACCACACTCTGATCCACAACTGCCTGATCAGCCAGCCACAAAGGGCTCAATCGCCATACCCGATAGGAGGAGGAGGTGCCCAGGGCGAAGTCCATCAGCAAAGGAGAATGATCAGACACCACCCTAGGGAGGTATTTGACCTCGTTCACCATAGTGAGCAGATCTGACGAGACCAGACACAGTTCAATCCGAGACAGAGTGCTGTGTGATTCAGACTGACACGAGTACACTCTCGCATCCGCATGCTTCCACCTCCAGGCCTTCACCAGATCAAATTGAGTCAGAAAAGAATTCAATGGTGTGGGGGGTTGTGTAGAGCATCTAAACCTGTCAATGGAGTTATCAAGTACCGTGTTATAGACACCCGCTATCAATAAAGGGCCCTTTGCTATTGCCAATATGGAGCTCATTACCTGTTAAAAGAATGATCTAGTGAAGGGTGGTGGAGCATATAGACTAGTCACCGTGTAGGGCTTACCCAAGAGTTCAAGCACAACAATTACAAAGCAACCATTAGGATCAAGTTTGAACTGTTTAATACTGATAGGTGCTGATTTAGCTATGAGGATGGATGTGCCCCTGGCATATGTGGAGTATGTGGAATGAATAGCGTATGCAATTTTCGCTCTCTTTAGAGCCCTGACCCTAAATGTATGGAGGTGGGTTTCCTGGAGGAGGATCACACGCGGATTATGTCTCGTCAGATATTCAAACATTAGTGATCATTTCACCTTGGAGTTAAGCCTCCGAACATTCCAGGAAACTAAGCGTAGTCTAGACATGAGTATGGATAAAGTATGATTAGTGAAACCCATTTCCCAGAGCCCGCTGGAAACAGCCATAGCATGGAGTCCAGCGCGCCATGAGAAGTGTATAAGAGTGAGAGTAAACCAGACATGTGAGACAACAGCATGTCATTTAGGGATAGCGGCCGTATTCTGCTGAACCGTCAGTCAGATGCACATATAATGGTGGATACCAATATTGCAGAGAAAAAGCAACAACAACAGAAGAAACCATAAAAAAAAACATCCCAACCCTCCCTAACCCTCCTGGCTCCAAAACCCAAACATATGAGAGCTTTGTTCCCAAAACCAAAGGCAGGAGGGCCATGGCACAGACCCCCAATCAACAAACCCTGAGGAGCGTGTAAAGGTCCATAGCCGCGGGCTTCCACCCGTGTATGTCTGCACAATACAAATATGTGTAGTAACCCTGAGTCTGGAAAAGACAATGTCGAAAATAACAGGAGAGAACGATCAAATAGGAAACAGGAGCATGGTGATAACAGTCATCCAGGACTGGGATGTGATGGGTATACATTCTATATAAGAGAATTAAGGCTTAATATCCCATAGCAACTGTGAAGAGATGGGGGGGATGAGGAGATCATAAGAACTAAAGCTTCCTGGATTTCTCCCACCCCCTTAGCCTTTTTTAGGAGGAGATGGTGTATACCAGAGGTGTCACAATATGCAATAGACAGAATAAATCTTCCCCAGATGAAGACATGTGACGTGTCGTAACGCGTAGGGATTGGCTGGAGCGGCACACAGCTGTCAAACACAAGTGAGAGGGCGCTGAGAACGCCAGACTTCTCATTCGATTTTACCTTTGCCTGTTTTTAGCTAACAAATGTAAGAGCATTGACCAAATAAATATCCCCCTGGTTTTTTAAAACAATAATACACTAGTGGAGCCTGTCTTCTCTCTCTCCCCTTCCCTTATTCTTGCCCCCCTTATTTGAGTTATACTGGAGCGGAGGGAGTACAGGAGAAAATATGGAGAGTTGAGCATCAAGAAGGAGAAGCTCTTAGACAGCGCTTCCGTATCTTGAGGATTATATGACCACTGCTCATTTTGTACTACTTTAAGGTGAGAGTCCTGTGAGACTGTATTATAAAGCACCACTTTAGGATTATTCTATCCAGCTTTTAGAAGATACACATATCTGAATAGAAGGACTCTTTTACCTCGCTAACAGCGCCATCTATCTAAGATTTTATGAACTATTTTATTTTCAATCCTGCAATGCTGCCACTCTATTTTAAAGGCACTTCTAGTTAATTTGTGATTACACTACATTATGGTTCACTGTTGTTATTTACCTGTATATAATGGATTGCCTTTTTTGATGGGTTGCACTTTATATCAAATATTTATGTTATAAGGATTTTTAAATTTAGGATTTCTATTCACCAGTACTTATTCACGATTAATTTATAGCATTTTTACTTGCTTTCATTTTGGTATTTTTTAGACAGTAGCACGTTTTCACGTTTAATACAGCACTGTACTTCACTGTTAAATAGTGGTAATAACATATGCTCCATCACAGAGATCGTTGATCATATCTACCATTACAGATACCACTATCCAATTTTATTTGCCCCCACCCTAGCCTATTTCACATCACCTTTTCCAATATTGCGCAAAATTTATCCTAAGTATTTATCATGCAGTTGCTGCAGCTATGTCGGCTGCACATACATGACGCGAGTATCCCGATCCACCACACCTCAAAAGTGCTCTATTGGATTGAGATATGGTGACTGTGGAGGCCATTGGAGTACAGTGAACTCATTGTCATGTTTAAGAAACCAGTTTGAGATGATTTGAGCTTTGTGACATGGTGCATTATCCTGCTGGAAGTAGCCATCAGAAGATGGGTACACTGTAGTTTTAAAGGGATGGACATGGTCAGCAACAATACTCAGGTAGGCTGTGGCATTTAAACAATGCTCACTTGGTACAAAGGGGCCCAAAGAGTGCCAAGATAATATCCCCCACACCATTAAACCACCACCACCAGCCTGAACCGTTGATACAAGGCAAGATGGAGCCATGCTTTCATGTTGTTTACGCCAAATTCTGACCCTACCATCTAAATGTTGCAGCTGAATTCGAGACTCATCAGACCAGGCAACATTTTTTCAGTCTTCGTTTGTTCATTTTTGGTGAGCCTGTGCGAATTGTAGCCTCAGTTTCCTGTTCTTAGCTGACAGGAGTGGAACCCGGAGTGGTTTTCTGCTGCTGTAGCCCATCTGCTTCAAGGCTTGATGTGTTGTGTTTAGAGATGGTATTATGCATACCTTGGTTGTAATGAGTGGTTATTTGAGTTACTGTTGCCTTGTTTATCATCTGCCACTTCTCCTCTGACATCAACAAGGCATTTTCGTCCACACAACTTCCCCTCACTGGATATTTTCTCTTTTCTTCGGACCATTCTTTGTAAACCCTAGATATGGTTGTGTGTAAAAATTCCAGTAGATCAGCAGTTTTTTAAATACTCAGACCAGCCCATCTGGCACCAAAAACCATACCACGTTCAAAGGCACTTAAATCCCTTTTCTTCTCCATTCTGATGCTTGGTGTGAACTTCAGTTAGTCGTCTTCACCACGTCTAGATGCCTAAATGCATTGAGTTGCTGCCATGTGATTGGCTGATTAGCAATTTGTGTTACCAAGCAATTGAATAAGTGTCCCTAATAAAGTGGCTGGTGAGTGTAAATCCCTTGGAGGATTCAGAGAACTGGATAACATTAATAACTGGGGTGTAAGACAATTGCATTCTCTAGAGTTACTCTGAGCCCTAAATGGATGACGCAGCTGCTTTATTGTCTTTGTTTATATCAGATTTACCATGCTGTAAATAATTTCCTCATACCATATTGCTGAAGAAAACACATTAGAACAACAGGGCACGTTAGGTAAGGGTATGCAGTAATTTAAAGTTGAGGAAATCCAAGGAAGTCAGAACAATGGCAGGAAAATCCAGATGTTTTAAATATTGTCAACAATTTATTATGGAAAAGTAGGATTTGAAGTGGTCATTGCACCATAACAATTATATTTTTATGTTACTCGCAGTCCTGCTTGCCTCCATGATTTCAGTGCATTGTTGCTGGATGAGGACGTATGAGATTTTCTCAAGAAAAAACTTCTGCAAGTTTAAAGTATAGGCACCCAGTGTTGCTGGCACAAACATTTAGCAGTCATCCAAACCTTCCCTCTTTAACTACGGGGTCTTATGTTCTGCTAAGCGAAAAGTGTTTGCGTCTGTAGTGGAGCACGATCATTTACAAGGATTGCTGGCACCAGTGGTTCACATGCCATAAGGACTTTATAATTTGCACTTATTGCTGAAGTGAACATTTTGCATGTGTTAGTGGGACATACCCACTAGTTACGTATTGTGTTTCATATAATTCATTTTTTTTGTATTTCACATAATTTTTAAAGAGACAGTGCACCCTTCTATGTACATATTTGTAGCGCCCTCTTGTGCGCTACTAGTGGTAGTACAGGCAAATCATAGTCTGGCCCAGGGATGAACTTGAGTCACTGAATTTGATGCAGGCCTATTAGAGGCCAGGGCTGGATGACTCATCTAGGCAGCTCCCCGGGGCCTCCCCCGTTTCTAGAATGTTCTGGAAGTTTGTGGACGGAGGCTAGGAGCACTGTCTTACATATTTAGGGGCTCTAAGCCAATCCCTAGGTTGTGGGCCTGGCAGGGAACTAAGAAGCTCTTAAATAGACATGAGCCATGCCAGCAGGGGAGTCGAGTGGAAGATAGAGATGCAGCGCTGAGAGAGTCAGTGGCCCTTGGGGGATCTCTGCCGGGGAGGGGTTTTACCCAGCTTGGGTGGCTGGCCTGGAAGGATCCTACCACAGGACACAGTTGGAGGAAACCGTTCCCGAGGGGCAGCAGAGAGCAAGGAGAGACAGTGAGTAGATCAGCACGGTGCAGGGACAGACAAGGGGTGAGACTGCTAGCTGTATTAGGTCTGTCTTGAAGACGGCGGTGTGCTAAGTCTTCATCCAACCTTGCCCTGGGAAATCTCCAGTGTCTCAGTCAGACAGGACTGGTGCAGAGTGTCAGTAAGGAGGACTGGGAAGAAGAAGCAGCCAGGTGGGCTGGTGGCAACCAGGTGGGCTAGAATTTCTGCAAACCGTAGAACTGGGATCAGTGTCTACAAGAAAACAGAAGAACAGAACAACCATCTCTTTTGTCAGTCCTCTGTCTTCTATCCACTGACATCACATGCCCAATTGCACACACTATACTCAGTTCAACATTTAGTGGCTTAACTGCCCAGATAAACTATCCCACACTGGAACAGGAAAAGGTTTGACCACACTCACTGGTTTGAAGCAAAAGTGAAGACTTTATTGAAGATACAAATCATCAGACAAGATCGTAGACATCAATGCAGACTTGGCAGAGATTAACGCATTTCACGAATTGGAATTTGCTTAGTCATAATCCATCCCGCACACGCACTACATATACAGAGCCCTGAACATGTGTGCATGACAGTATGGCACCAGTAACTTCAGTCTCTTGAAAGGAAGATGAGGCCTTGGATCTTCAGCTAGCCACTCTCATTGGTGCACTTAAACTCTGAATAGCAGGGCCAAACAACACAACTGGCCTCTTCCTCAGCAAGGTGAAAGGACACTGGTGTCTGTATACAGTGTCTCTGTATCTGAATGGCCCTGTGTCCTGTAACACTACAGGTGTCAGCAAGGTGACTAAGAGCAATGATGTCTGTATACAGTGTCTATACAACTCTATCTGTGTGCAGTGTCCTTGTTTCCTGCAAATGGGCAAATTCCCTCTCACCCAATTCTGCAGTCAAGGCCCAAACGAATGTCCAAGCAGGCTCTTCTAGTGATCCAACTGGTCACCTCACACTGGAACGCCTCACACCGTGGATGCAGGTGCGTCTGGATATGCACCTGGGATCCCCCCTCTCAGGCTGGATGTCCCCGACCTGCTGTGGATGCCTGGAACAACGCAGTGGACTGACTTGGTAGGCAGCACCTCTCCCCTAAGTCCAGTCTGTTCTCCTGCCTCGTGGTGACTGAATTCCCTCAGGCAAACAAGATGGAGTCTTGAGATTCTTTTCCCCCAGAGCATGATGGCTCTTGTAGTTTTGTACAGTTCAATCTGAATGTGAAACTTGAGTCCTGGGACTATAATTCCCTGTATGCTTTGCTCCCTGGTGGTAAACACTCTGCTGGCAGGATGTGATGACACAGAGTCTTAGCTGGCACTTGAGGGAAGCAGTCTCACTGCAACAATGTTGCAGAGTGTCTTCTGATACTGCAGGTAAGATAACAAGCTCCCTGCTACATCCTTCCCCCACAAAAGAACCTCTGGTCCCCCAAAGGAAATAACAGTCCTTGACCTGGTACATGCTTTTAGAATACAATTAGAAAGAAGCAGGTTAGCATAACAACAAACAAATTGTTAACATTACATGACTCAACAAACTCATTTTATGACACAGGATTTACAGAGAAACCTCCCACTAATTGTCATATGATGGGGGTTGTACTGACCACAGGCCACCTCTACTGGGCTGGCCCTGCCAGTTGTGCCAAGGGGTGAGACAGGGTCACCCTTCACCAAATCTGTGGTGAACAGGTCAGGCATGTCAAGAGTCTCTTTGGGGGTGAGTATGACTTCTTCTGAGCTCTCACCCAACACATCACAGGTCGATCTCTTGAGATGTTGCATAACTCTTCGCCCTTTCTGTGCCCTTGGTTCAGGCATGGTAGGCTCACTAGCCCCATCTTCCTGCTTGACTGTTTCTGCCTCCTACAGATCAGTTTCTTTCACTTCTACTATGGGCCCTTCTTCATCCACTATGGAAGAGGGAGACACTTCTGGCCCTCCTGTAGACACTGAGGGTAAGGGATCACATCTGGGGACAACAGGAGCTAATGGGACGTACACACGGTCTGACTTTTCGGCTACAAAAGTCTGACAGCCTGTCCGACAAACTTTTAACGGACTTTTGGCGGACTTGCGGCGGACTTTCTAACAAACGGACTTGCCTACATACGATCACGCAAAAGTCGGACGGATTCGTACGTGATGACGTACACTGGATTAAAATAAGGAAGTTGATGGCCAGTAGCCAATAGCTGCCCTAGCGTGGGTTTTTGTCCGTCGGACTAGCATACAGACGAGTGGATTTCTGGGTCCGGCGGAGTTATGACGTAAAGATTTGAAGCATGTTCCAAACCTAAAGTCCGTCATATTTGTGACTGGAAAAGTCCGCTGAAAGTCCGGGGAAGCCCACACACGATCGGATTGTCCGCCGGATTTGGTCCGTCGGCGTCCGTCTGACTTTTGTAGCCGAAAAGTCCGACCGTGTGTACGCCCCATAACAGCCACTTCACCCGATCTGTGTTGGTCCTTACGATCAACAAACTTCCTGTAGACCCTGGCAGCCAAGGACACACAATGGCCAGTGTCTCAAAATTCTGAGGCTTTTCAATTCTCAATGGATCACACAATAACTTGATCTGCAGGTATCCATCACAAGGTTAATCCTCTGTTTGAATACCCTGGATCTCTATATCTTCCAGCTTTTGCAGGGGCACATAAGACAAATACCTCTTGTAAAAGTTTCTGGTCAGCAAAGTAACCTGAGCACCTAAATCAAGAATGGCTCTTGTATAAATTCCTTCCACCAAAACAGGCAGTACAGGCAGAGGGTCTACCAACTGGGCAGGAGATTTGGTGAAAGCGTTTGGAACAGCAGGTTTTTGTGACTGGATGCCTGCCTCGACAATGCTGTTTCTGGTGATGTTTTAGAGGCCAATAAGCACTCTTCACTGAAATGGCATAAACCGCAGGTGTCCTCCATTGTTCTCTTGCAGAATCAGTGAAGGTTCCTCTTGAAGGCCCAAGCCTTTTCTGCATCCTTGGGTCACTTCTCTGCAGTCCCCGCCAGTCTTCTGTCTGCCTTGGTGTACTAGGACATTCTCACTGGTAGTGACCTACACCTCCACAGTTTAGACAGACGTCTGGATTCATTGACCTTTTGCCAGGCGCTGTAGACAAAGCCAGAGGCACATTAGGCCCTGCGGCCCCCTCACCAGACAACTCAGTGAATTTCTCTGTCAGCATGTTGATCATCTCCATCATCTGGGATACCTTCATCTTCAAAGCGGCTATCTCAGATTTCAGATTCGATGATTCTGCTTCTTAGCATAATCTGGAGGTGGCGATGGTTTCCACTTTGGCGACTTGACCCAAAGAGCCGGTCATCCTTTCCATCAACTGTGACATTTGAGTCTTGAGGAACTCAATCCTTGAGTTAACACCATCTACACTGGCCCCTCTGATCCCGACATCTACTTCTGACTCCTTGTCTTCCAACATGGCCTCCTCTTCCCGCACAATCCGGATCAGATCTGGATACTTTTTTTTAAAATCAGAAATAAAGTTGATTGAGTATAGACAATCATACAGGAGATTACATTCAGAAAATATGGTGCGAATGGCACCCAACAGAAAACAAAATTAAACAATAAAAGAAAGGGAAAAATTTTGTCTGACATGCTGTAGTGGTATTGACATAAATGAATGCTGCTTAATGCAGGTAAGGCATAGCTGCGTATGTTCACTGTAGATGCCGGTAACGGCACCATATGGTAAGCAGACATAATGAGTTAACAAAAACACATTTAAGTTCAATCCGTACAAGTGGAGGAGTCATCAACCCATCTACCCCAAATCTTGTGGAATTTACCCGGACATCCTCGATGAGAGTAGAGAACTCTTTTATATGGGAGGGTGAGATTGACGGCCCTTTTCCACTGCTGTATGGTAGGGGAGGCGGTTCTGAGCAACAGGCAGGCTATCTGCATTCTGGCTGTGAATAGTGTTTCCTGTAGGAATGTTGACAAGTGTTTCTGCTCCTCAGAGATGGGGAGAAGGCCAAGTAGGCATTGGTGTGGGCATAGCGTCAACCCATGCAGTCGTGAAGAAATTTAACAACTTGCAACCAGTACTGTTGAATAGGTGGGCAAGTCCAAATTAAGTGATAAAATGTGCTGTCTACGCTACCACAACTGGGACAGGTTGGGTTGGTATCTTTCTTATACTTACATAAGCGAGAGGGAGTGAGGTATGATCTGTGGAGAATATAGAGGTGTATAAGACGGTCTGAAAGTTTAGGGGATACTCTTTTACATGAGCTCAGAATCTCCCCCCACTCCTCATCCTCCAACTCCCCCAGATCGCCCCCCCACCTAGATTTTAATTGGTATGCCTGTGAGGTGGCCGTTGGCAGAAGGAGTTGATTATATAGTACGGAGATTCGTTTCTTAGGGTCCTCGCCGAGGATCACACCCGCCAGGAACCCGACTCTAAGGTGTGGACTGAAGCACCAAATTGGGACTGGAGGGCATGGCAGACCCGGAGAAAGCAGAAGAACATATGGTTGGGTAGGTTGAACTCTTCCTTGAGGGCCTGGAATGTCTTTACTGCGCCATCCCCTGATGAAGTCACGTGTGGTGTGACGTCACGCGTAGGGACGAGACAGGCTGCATTCACCATAGAGGCATACGAGTTCGCTGCTCGTTGGATTACATTTGCTGTTGTCCAATTTTAAATGTGAGTACCTACATAATTTTAATAAAAGAGGTTTTATTACACCTAAAACGGGATTACACTATTGGCCTTTTCCTTTTCTGCCTACCATCTTCCATACCCCCCGCTCTGGCACTATACCTGAGGGAACTCCATCCCAGGACGTAGGCTGGTGAGGGACGCGCTGGAGCTAATAGGAGGACCCTAAAGAGTCAATTGTACTACATGCTGTTGCCCTATTACCTAAAGGTAAGGGGCCACTACCTAACCTTAGTGGTGTCACACGAAGAAGCACTGGATGTGTTGCACTTGAGCACTTTAACTGCAACGTGTGCATGCCAAGACGTTGTCATCACTTTTGTGGAAATTTCTATGGACATTTGTGTTTTTTTTTGGTTTTATAAGACTTTCTATCTATCAAACATTTTACAAGGATTTGAGATTCTTTATTATCCATCCTTAATTATTGATTTTTATATATTGAATTTTTTGCACTTATGCACAATATGAACTAGCAGTCCACCACCACCTCACTGCCTTAAATAGGCTTGTCACGCTGCACCTTATACTAGCACAATTAGCACTGGTTACCCCCCACTGTGAATTTATTTATTTTCAATGGTAATACATTTTTTTATATATGATTGACAGCCACCTAAGTTTAATATCATCTTTTAAAAGTACTGTTTTTACGTAACGCACCTATTTATTACTGTAAGTCACTTATGTTATTTATTATTTCTTACTAGCACTGTTTTTTACATTGTATATCACCTGATCCCACTCAATCCTATTGATTCCATTCAAACATTACCACCGCCCCCTTATGTTGGATATAGACCCCTGCTCAGATCTCAGGGGGTACTCTTATTGTAAACAAATATTCTGATCCACATCTTTAATTAATACCATCGTACATCCATCCGACTGTAACAAATAGCAACGCATTAAAGCTCTGTATGTATACTACTGACTATACACCATTCTGATAATTACTTAGGATTAGCGCAGCACTACCCATTCTCTAGATCTATGATCCAAGAGGGCCATGTATGCCAGTAGTTTACCAGCCCGCTCGCCGTGCTCGAATGATTTTTGTTTACTAAAGAATATGCCTCTTTTGGCTTTTTCGAAGTGCAGATGATCTGTGAGCCTAGATTGTAAGTGAAGTTGGGCACAATTAGAGGGCGAGGGGTCTGTAAGGAAGAGCTGCTCGAGAGAGCTAAGCCATTCCTCGGCCTGCTGCAGAAGTAGTTTAGAGGAGGCTTGTGTCTGTTCACTCTTATAGAGAGGATTGAGCGGGCATGCAATTTGAATGCCTCCCACACCAGCCCAACTGAAGCCGATCCCGCATTGGAGAGAAAGTAATGGGTCCATTCACGCTGTATGGCCTCCAAATCCGTGAGGGCCGTGAGCCAGAATGGGTTTAATCTCCATGTGCGGGTCGGAGGGGTGGCAGGCAGGTGGAGCGTGACCCAATAAGGTGAATGATCCGATAAAACCCTGGTCCCGAATCCCGCTTCAAGGAGGTCCGGGACCAGGGCAGGGGAGATCAAAATCATGTCAATGCGGGACTTAGCGGCCTGTGAGGGGGGTGAAGCAGGAGAACGCGGTTGTAGTGGGGTGTTTGAGTCTTCAGGTGTCTGTCATGGCAAACTCCAAAAGGAATCTCCCAAATCTAGTCAGTGTAGATTGGGTAGGTGCTGTATTAGGTGGGCGGAATCTGTCGAGGAGGGGGTCTATGATCATATTAAAGTCCCCAATCCATGTGGCAGGCAATGTAGGATGCTGAGCCATAAAAGCCAAGTCTTCCTTAAGGGCAGCAAATTGGAATGGCAGGGGAATATAAAAGGCTAGAATTAACATCTCAAGTCCCCCAATGGTGGCATGCAGGAACAGAAACCTGCCCTGCTGATCTGACCGCAGATTGTGGAGTTGAAATTGGACAGTTTTAACAATTATGATAGCAACCCCTCTTGAGTTGATAGTGTATGGGGCTTGATAAATCCAGCCCACCCAGGGCTTCTTAAGTGCCAGTTGCATTTGGCCCGTTATGTGAGTCTCTATGAGAATGGATATGTCCGCTCGCATTTGTTTAAGGTAGGAGAGGACGGCAAGCCATTTGGGTTTAGCCCGCAGTCTTCTCACATTCCATGTGACCAACTTAAGATATGCCATATTGTCAGTGAGAGTATATGAGCATACATCCAGATCAGAGGGTGTGGCCTGCTCCCACACCCACAGCAGCCCAAGCACCCATGCACAGGAACATACATATAAACAAGAGTGTTGCACCCTGTTGTGTGCTGGAGCACCGCAGGTGAGACCACAAAAGCCACAAAGCATTTGTGGGAGACCCGCAGGAATCCATACCAAAAGGGGATTGAACAAGCATAATACATTGCAAACAGCAGTATAGAAATTGCAGCAGTGAGCGTGTCAGATACCTTAGCAACAAAAAAGAAAAAAAGGAGAGAAAAAAATAAAAATAAAAAAACGTAAACCTTGCTAGCTCTGGACCAGCATGGCATAACAAACTTCTGACAGTCCTCCACATCCGTGGGGACTGCAGCTGGCCAGGGAAACAGTTCTTGGGGGGACAACGAGATGCACCATTGTCGGCAAGGGGGAGGAGAGCAATCAAGAGCATATAGATGAAATGGAAGTACTGGTGCAAGCCTGTCTGTCCCGGGGGACGAATAAGAGTTATTAGAAGTGCAGTACAATGTCAGGAAGTCCAGCATCTGGGTATGTGGGTAGGTGCGAACAACGTGCTCCTATGTGGCCGGGTACGGGTACTTTGCAGGGACATAAAATGAAAGTCAAGGTATCCGGAGTGGCGGCATGCATGATATGTAGCAGGTAGAGGAGGAGGGATACGGGCTACACATGGTAATCGCCAGGGGTAATATAGTCAAAATGGAGGAAGGGGGGAGGCTGAACATGCAATAGAACATAACCGACTCACAGATAATGGAGGTGTCAGCAGAGGCGAAGGTCTCGGGTCCCCAGTTCTAAGGCATGCCTCTGTAGAGGAGTTAATCTGGAGAGTCAAGATGGTGCGGCAGCTCCCTGTCGCTCCAGCTATGTAATGACCGCAGAGGGGTCCTCAAAAAAGTGAGCCTTCCCATCCCGGATCACTCGAAGACATGCTGGAAACAACATAGCATAAGGGAGATGGTGGTTGTGTAGCTGACGCTTGGCTTCCGAAAATTGTGCCCGCTTCTTCTGAACCTCAGCGGAGAAGTCTGGGTATACCGCAATATGTGTGTCACCAAACGGGATGTTGCCCTTTTCGCGGGTGAGGCGTAAAATTGTATCTCGATCGCGGTAATTCAGGAACTTTGCTATGAAGGTTCGCGGGGGAGCTCCAGGCGGCAGGGGTCTCGCAGCCAGCCGATGCGCCCGCTCCACAACAAACATGGAGGAGAAGGCCTCCTTGCTGTAGTTGGTGATGAGAAGATTCTCCAAGAATGTAGGGGGGTCTGATCCCTCCGCTCTCTCCAGCATTCCCACAAAGCGGAGGTTGCAGTGGCGGAGTCTGTTCTCCATGTCATCCTGTTTACTGAGGACGACATTTAGTTGGTACTAGAGCCTTTCAGTGGTGATCTACAGTGGAGAGATGTCATCCTCCGCCTGACTGATCCTGCACTCTGTTTCAGACACCCGCTCCCGCAGTTTGTGAATATTAGGGTTGTCCCGATACCACTTTTTTAGGACCGAGTACAAGTACCGATACTTTTTTTCAAGTACTCACCGATACCGATTACCGATACTTTTTTTTAATGTCACATGACAGTGTTTTTTTTTTTGTTTGTTTTTTTAGGGGGGGGGGGGGGGAGTGAACGGTGCCTGTGTGTGTGTTTTTTGTTTTTGTTTTTTCATTTACATTTATTATTTTTTACAATTTTTTTTTTATTCTTTATTGCACTATGTGTGTGTGTTTTTTTTTTTTTAATCAGCCCTGTTGGGGGGCTTTGGTGAGATATCAGGGGTCTTAACAGACCTCTGATATCTCCCCCTTGAGACAGAGAAAGAGACAGAGGATAGAGATTCCCCAGTCCCTTTCTCTGCAGCCTCAGCTGCACTGAAAATGAATGGAGAGAAGACAGCAGCTCCTCTCCATTCATAAACTGACACATCGTAATCACAGGAGATTACAATGTTTCAGTTATGTGAATAGACAGAGTCAGCTGACTCTGTGCATTCACACAGCGGAGAGAGACAGCAGAACGGAGGGGACAGAGGAAGAGAGAGGGGGACAGCGGAAAGCCGGAACGGATGGGGACAGCGGAGGGGGACACAGCAAAGAAGAAGGACAGCGGAGGGGGACAATGCAACGGAGTACAGCGGAGGGGGACAGAGCAAAGAAGGAGGACAGCGCAGGGGGACAATGCAGCGGAGGAGGACAGCGGAGGGGGACAATGCAGCGGAGGAGGACAGCGGAGGGGGACATTGGAACGGAGGGGGACAGAGCAACAGAGCAGGACAGCGGAGGGGGACAGAGGAACGGAGGGGGGCTAAGGGGGATGAGGTGACAGTCAGCGGTGATCGTGTGTGGGGGAGATACAAGCACCGATCACCGCTGTGTCACTAAAGCAGCTGAAAGCCACGGGGGGAGAAGCTTGTAACTCCCCCACGCGCCGATCACCACTGACAGTCAAGGTATCGGGTGAAGCATCGGGAGCATTTGCCCGAGTACAAGTACTTGGGCAAATGCTCGGTATCAGTGCCGATACCGATACTAGTATCGGTATCGGGACAACCCTAGTGAATATCCTGGCGGATCAGGGAAATGTCGACCTTTACTTTCTCAATTTTAGAGGTAAGGATCCTCTGACAGAGGGAGACGGCTTCAAGGATACGTGCTGTGTCGCCTGAGAGTGGGGCCTCCTCCACGGCCGAGGCTGCGGCGCCATCTTCCCCCACCGCGTCCCGCTCCTCATGATGACATCAGTCAAGCTTAGCCAGCGCTCCCGGGGCTTGTTTCGGCGGCGACATGAGCACAGAGGGTTCACTACTCGATGAGGATATTGTATGCCAAGTGAAAAAACGATTTAGTCCCAAAGGATCGGTGAAAAGGATATTAGGTAGCCTGAGCTCTTAGTCTGCACTCCCTATGCCATGCAGCTTCAGGCCACACCCCCCAGATCTGGATACTTCAATATGCCACCATCCTGCCAAGTTCTAAGTAGAATGGTGATGGGTCCAATGGTTGGGCACCCCGCAAGACTTGCTGTGCACGGACCTGATCCACTTCACGGGGGTCCAAACCCTTCTTTAATAAGAGTTGATGCAATATCTTATCCAGATGCCTTACATAATCAGATAGTTTCTCCAATTTGTGCTGGTAAGTATGCTCAAACTGGTACAAGAGGTCGGAGGCCTTTTCAGTGTGCCCAAACACATCCTGCAGAATATTCAGGTAGTCTTGAGCGAAACAATCTTTCTGGCTGAGCTTCAGATTGTGGATAGCTTCTGATGCAGGACCCCTTAGACTCTTTGTAATTCTCTGCTTCTTGTGGGTCTCAGGGACATCCCATTCATCCAGAACTTGGGTTGCTTGGTCCAGCAACTCTTTAAAACTGTCCTCCATTGTAGGTACTGGTTGTCTTCCAGAAAAGGTCCTGAGTTTCTGGTACTCAGTACCAGAGCACGTTGGAGTGTCCCTTGGCAATTTTGACACAAAGTCTCCCAAAGCATTGAAGAACTCTGGCCCGATCATGGCCAAAGATGGTGTGGAAGGGACCTCTTCCTTTGTGACCTTAACTCGGCTAGTACTTGCTGGATATCTTTCAGGTGTGTGTGACTGGATTAGACGAAACAGCCTGGTCAGCAAACTGTACACTGGACTCTCGGAAATGGTCAGGGATCTCCTGCTTCCATTCTAACAGCACATGGGTGCAGGAGGCCTCTTGGTCTGACAGCAATTAACCACGCCTTCTGGTCTGGAACCAATGTCTTCACCTTCTGGCTGATCTGTTCTTCAGTCCAGGCATCCCCAGGAAGCTCAATCACTATGTTTGACTCTGGGTGAGCTCCTTCTTCATCACACCACTGGGCCGCAGCAGTGGGGTCCATCTTGGAACTTGTAGGGGTGCTGTCTTGAGGAGTTGATTGCAGAGTAGCGGAATTATCCTCTTTGAGCCCCCACATGCAGCGCAAACCCCGCAGGAGCCACTTAAGTATGTTCAGTCCTGTACTCTACCTCTCAGCCCCAAGAATAGCCTCAGCCCCTCTGGAACCCTTGGCAATAGTGTAAGTGCAAGGACCAATGAATCCACACACGTTATGATAAAACACAGAAATTATCTTTACTGCAGTATTTCTGTGGAAAAGGGTAACACACAATAGCAGTATATATTCAAGTAATGCAACTGGAGAGAAATAACTAAGATCAAGAGCAATAAAGCTCACTACTGTATTCAGGCTGCTTTTAGGAGATTCCAAACCTGAGAATGTCCTCAAGAGCAGAGGCACACTTAAATGGCAACTAAATCACAATATGACACTTCATATCGAATCGGTTACTTATACTCAAATTGGCTTTATGAATCCAGGCAGGAGGAGAGCAGAAGAATGACCTTCTCTTTTGTCAGTCCTCTGTCTTCTATCCGATGACACCACAGGCCCAATTACACACACTGTACTTAGTTCAACATATAGTGGTTTAACTTTCCAGATAACTATCCCGCACACCCACTACATATACAGAGCCCTGAACTTGTGTGTACATGCTCGTATGGCACCAGTATCTTCAGTCTCTTGGAAGGAAGACGAGGCCTTGGATCTTCAGCTAGCCATTCTCCTTTGTGCACTTAAACTCCTGAATAGCAGGGCCAAACAACACAACTGGCCTGGATTATCAAGTAAAGAATGCAGGATCTTCCTGAGCAAGGTGAAAGGACAATGGTGTCTGTATACAGTGTCTCTGTATCTGAGGCACTACAGGTGTCAGCAAGGTGTCAGGTGTCAGCAAGACTAATGCTATGTACACACGATCGGACATTCCGACAACAAAACCGTCGATTTTAATTCCGAAGGAAGTTGGCTCAAACTTGTCTTGCATACACACGGTCACACAAATGTCGAAAATTCCGAACGTCAAGAACGCAGTGACGTATAACACGTACGACTAGCCGAGCAAAATGAAGTTCAATAGCCAGTGCAGCTCTTCTGCTTGATTCAGAGCATGCGTGGACTTTTGTGCACCAGAATTGTGTACACATGCTCGCAATTTCCGACAACAACTCTTGTTGTCAGAAAATTTGAGAACCTGCTCTCAAACATTTGTTGGTGGAAATTCCGAGAACAAATGTTCTATGGAGCATACACACAGTCGGACTTTCCGACAACAAGCTCACATCCAACATTTGTTGTCGGAAAATCCTATTGTGTGTACGGCCCATTAGAGTAATGATGTCTGTATACAGTGTCCATACAACTCTATTTGTGTGCAGTGTCCTTGTTTCCTGCAAATGGGCAAATGCCCTCTCACCCAATCCTGCGGTCAAGGCCCAAACGAACATCCTGGAACAAGCAGGCTCTTCTAGTGACCCGACTGGTCACCTCACACTGGATCACTTCACACCGTCAATACAGGTGCATCTGGATATGCACCTGGGATCCCCCTCTCTCACGCTGGATGTCCCCGACCGGCTGTGAATGCCTTAAACAACGAGGTTGACTGACCTGGTAGGCAGCACTTTTCCCGCCTCTTGGCGGCTGAATTCCCTCAGGCAAACAAGATAGAGTCTTGGGATTCTTTTCCCCCAGAGCATGCTGGCTCTTGTAGTTCTATACAGTTAAATCTGAATGTGAAACTTGGGTCCTGGGACTATAATTCCCTCTATGCTTTGCTCCCTGGTGGTAAACACTCTGCTGGCGGGATGTGATGACACAGAGTCTTAGCTGGCACTAGAGGGAAGCAGTCTCACTGCAACAATGCTGCAGAGTGTCTTCTGATACTACAAGATAACCAGCTCCCTGCTACATCGGGATCACCATTGAGGTATTTGTATATTGCTATCATATCTCCTCTCAAGCATCTCTTCTCCAGGGAGAAAAAATTTTTGTGCTTGTAGTCGTTCCCCATAATTGAATCCTCCAGTATTAATTATGTTGCCCTTCTCTAGACTCTCTCCAGCTCCAGCACATCCTTCATCACATGCCTGACGAAGGGGTTATAGTTTTATCCCTGGAGTAAATTCCCTTTTATTATGTAAGCTAATATTACGCTTGACTCGAATATCGGGTGTTTGCCCGTTTGGTGAATAGCGAATCTTATGGCCTTATAACCTAAGGCCTTATAGGCTGAAATGCATCAACTGACTTAATCTGCATTTGTTCACTGTGGCTATTCAATAAAATGAAGAAATTTTAAGAGCAACAACCGGAGTGTGGATCATTTTTTCTACATTACACTATATAAGGCTGCTTACACTTCGGCCGTATATAGTGTTATTAAAGAGAGAAGTTAGCTATAGGCAAGTTAGTTAGTGGCGTGCAGGCAGTGTATTAATATATTTATATATATATATATATATATATATATATATATATATATATATATATATATATATATATATATATATATATAAAATTGGGAGATGTCTAGCTCAGTGATAGATATATAATATTCAAAGCCCTTCAACCGGGATGTGAACCACGTGAATGCGCCACAAGACTTACATCATGAAATGAACCTGAAGTGTGCACTGGTCTGCTGGTCGGTATACCAAAAAAGGGGGCATACCCAAGATAAGTAATAGATGTTTGTGGAGAGAAATGAATTTGAGAAATGTTCTGAAAAGGGAAATGGGAGGGAGGGTATTGTGCACAGGAACCGGCAAAGACCACAGATGAGTGGGCTGCTTAAATATCCCCTGGACTCCTCCAATAAATTTAGGCCATCATACTGGCCTTCTTATCTATGGGTGAAGCCCTTCAACCGGAATGGATGTGAACCACATGAACGCGCCACAAGACTTACGCCATGAAATGGACCTGTAGTGTGTCCTGGTCTGCTGTTCGGTATACCAAAAAAGGGGGCAAAAACATTCAGGTAGGGGTGAAAGCTCTTTCTTGGTTTATTGTTATTTACTGTTGTTTGTCTTGAAAAGATGGATGAAAAGAAGCTATTTCTTAGTACACCCCTGTACACAGGTAAAGTCATGAAGAACTGACCGGATACAGGTCGTTTTTTTGGGGGGGGGCAGGCTGGCCTGCATGAAGCGAATGTCAAGGTTGACCCCGAGGAAGGTGATAGAGTATGCTGGGCCTTCCACTTTGTGTTCTGCTATGGGCACATTGAGCTACCCAAACGCCACTCTTAATCACTTGCTGCCCGCCCACCGTCATATGACGGCGGGACGGTGCAGCTGTTATCCTGGGCCGCCGTCATATGACAGCGCTGCCTTCCAGGATCCCTAGGGGTTGCGCGCGCGTGCCGCGTCACTCGGGTCCCGGTGCGTGTGCCCGGCGGCCGCGATGTCCGCCGGGCACCCCCGGTTGCCTGGTAACCGAGCAGGACCATGGATCTGTGTGTGTAAACACACAGATCCACGTCCTGTCAGATGGGAGGAGACCGATGGTGTGTTCCTTGTACAGAGGAACACCGATCGGTCTCCTCCCCTTGTGAATCCCCTCCCCCCACAGAATCACTCCTTAGGAACACATTTAACCCTACAGCGCCCCCTCCTGGTTAATAGTAACCAAAACGTGTAGCGCTAACTGAAAATTATACCCTCAAATTAATAAGGTGAAGAGCTAATGCTCTAAATACAATTAGACTAGAAAAGAAAAAAGAACACAGAAAAAATGTCCATCACTGGAAAAAAATTTTGTGAAATAAAAGTCCGTGTACATAGAGACTCTACTTATCACCACTTGTGAGTGATGTATAAAGTACCATCACCAGCATATAATCATGAAAGTCTTAAAGAGATAATGCACAGCTGGTTCCTAAATGGTCCCACGTATATATGTTGAATAGTGCGTGGAAGGACCAACTCTGTAACTTCACACCACAGTGTTTTAAAAGATGTGCACTTCCCTCAACCGATGAAAATGGGGGCTTACCGGAGGGTTTGAACCCAAAACAGTGTATACTGTGAGGGTCAAACCGGCTTTTATTGCTCACTGGCAATGGGAGGAAGACCTTGACAGCCTGAAGATGAAGGGATCACCGGGGGCCTCAAAGATGTATCCTCTCCAAAAGAAACCATGGATCTCCCCACATGTGGCTCATACAGGATAGAAAAAGGGCCACATAGTGTGATACCGTAAAACAACGTATTTTATTGTAAAAAAGAAATACACTTACATTATGGATGATAAAAAAGCGCTTGTACATAAAAAGGCGGCAGTGGAGTCCTCCCGACGCGTTTCGTCTAACAAGACTTCGTCCAGGGGCCCCCTCCTGGTTAACCCCTTCATTTCCAGTCACATTTATACAGTAATCAATGCATTTTTATAGCACGGATCGCTGTATAAATGTGAATGGTCCCAAAAATGTGTCAAAATTGTCCGATGTGTCCGCCGCAATATCGCAGTCATGATAAAAATCGCAGATCACCGCCATTACTAGTAAAAATAAAAATAATAATAAAAATGCTATAAATCTTTCCCCTTATTTTGTAGACGCTATAACTTTTGCGCAAACCAATAAATATACGCTTATTGCAATATTTTTTACCAAAAATATGTAGAAGAATATGTATCGGCCTAAACTGAGGAAAATATTTGTTTTAAAAAAAAAAAAATTGGATATTTATTATAGCAAAAAGTAAAAAATATTGTGTTTTTTTCAAACTTGTCACTCTTGTTTTTTTTATAGCGCAAGAAATAAAAACTGCAGGGGTGATCAAATACCACCAAAAGAAAGCTCTATTAGTGGGGAAACAATGATAAAAATTTCATTTGGGTGCAGTGTTGCATGACTGCGCAATTGTTATTCAAAGTGTGACAGCGCTGAAAGCTGAAAATTGGCTTTGGCAGGAAGGGTGTGAAAATGCCCTGTATGGAAGTGGTTAACCTATCTAGGCCTATCTAGGAGTGATTACACCATCACTTAAGGAATTCTTCTTATATGCACATCTATCACCACTGGGATCTGTTTGATGTATACTTGGACACATTGATGTGGGATGTGAAACACAAAAAAGGACACTTTATTAATGAACTTTATTATCCTATGGAATTTATTTGGTTTACCTATTCTCCATATTTGCACATATTTTGATTTCTTGCAGCACTGGTGCATTTGGTTGCAATACCCAGAAGGGTCATCATATTTGGATATTGCTACTGCATTAATGAACTTTATCTGCATGTGGAATTATCTTGCTTTGTTTGCACAATTTTTTATATTTGCAGCACTGGTGCTTTTGGTTGCAATATCCAGTAGGGTACTATTTATTTTTATGTCTTATTTATTTGTTATTTGCACATTCAATTGAACTTCATTGATGAATTTGATCTGTATATATGGTATTTTCCCTTTTTATCTATGTATTCTGCTTTGTTTGCACATTTTCAATTATGTGCAGCACTGGTGTTTTTAGTTGTAATATCCAGTATTAATAATCTCTGTTATTGATGTTCCTTACATTATTTGCTTATTTGTACATTTATCTGAACCCCTTGCAGCACTGGTGTTTTGATTTAGTGTCCAATAGGTCTTTTTGTGTTATGTATTTTTACACTTTGTTTTATTGAATTAAGGATAGAGCCACACTTTTTATTTTTAGTAAGTGTAGGTACACATTATAGTGTTGGCGACTGCCATTGGCTGTTTTTTTGTCATATTAGTTGGCATTGGTTATCGCATAAGTAATCATATTTACTTTATCCACTGCCCTACTCAGTAGAGGATTAAGGTGGTCATGGGCCCCTAGGCTACATTTTGTGTGGCCCCCCTCCTAATCATGCTTTACCAGAAAATAAATTATTTAGTGCCATGTGTAAAAGGGTAGACCTATATTACACGCCTATAGTACACAGACCCCTTTCCCTGCACAGTACACAGACATCTGCATAGTACACAGACCCCTTTGCCTGCATATCACACAGGCCTCTTTCATTATAAAGCCCCCCTGCACTCCCAGGAGACCCCCAGTCTCCTGGGAAAGAATACTCTAAAGTTGAGAAAACATCACTGCCAGCCCTTTCTCATACACCGCTCCTCCTGTGTCACTCATTGTAAATCAAAGCTTCTAAATACCTCAATTAACGCAGTTCTTCATGACCCGGTCATGTGACTGCTCTCCTCTGCTGTTTCATTGACGGTCACATGACCGCTCTCCTCCTGCAATCAAAGGCTACACTCGGGAAGGAGGTGAAGCGGGAGGAGGAGAGCGGACAGACAGAGCGGCTTTAATTGAGGTATTAAGAGACTTCCATTTACATTGAGAGTGACACACGAGGAGCTGTGCATGAGAAAGGGCTGGCAGTAATGTTTTCTCAACTTTAAAGTATGCTAGCAGCACTGTCCCAGGGCCAGGAGAGGTGGTACAGCTGGCCTGACACCCCCCCCAATGGGTGGCACCCGGGGCGGACTGCCCGATCCCCGCCCCCTGTTGGTAAAAAAACATTTATCGGCGTATTCGTATAACACGCAGGCATGGTTTTTATTCTACATATACATAAATATATATAAATTCATAAAAATATCATGGCCAATCGGGGGCCCTTGCACACGTGGGGCCCTAGGCCGCAGCCTAGACCAGCCTGTACATTAATCCGCCCCTGGCCCTACTGATACCTTCCACTGCTGTACTGATGCCTTCCACTGCTGTACTGACACCGTCTACTGCTGTACTGATGCCTTCCACTGCTCTACTGACTGCCACCATCCACTGCTCTACTGGCTGCCACCTTCCACTGCTGTACTGCCACATTGCACTGCTCTACTGCCACCATCCACTGCTCTACTGACACCTTATACTGCTCAACTGACACTTTCCACTGCTCTACTGACACTTTCCACTGCTCTGACACCATCCACTGCTCTACTGACACTTTCCACTCCTCTACTGACTGACACCATCCACTGCTCTACTGACACCATCCACTGCTCTACTGACTGACACCTTCCACTTCTCTATTGACTGACACCATCCACTGCTCTACTGACACTTTCCACTGCTCTACTGACACTTTCCACTGCTCTGACACCATCCACTGCTCTACTGACTCACACCATCCACTGCTCTACTGACTGACACCTTCCACTGCTCTACTGACACCTTCCACTGCTCTACTGACTGAGACCATTCACTGCTCTACTGGCTGACACCATCCACTGCTCTACTGACTGACACCATCCACTGCTCTGACTGACACCTTCCACTGCTCTACTGACTGACACCATCCACTGCTCTACTGACACCATCCACTGCTCTACTGACACCATCCACTGCTCTACTGACTGACACCATCCACTGCTCTACTGACACCTTCCACTGCTCTACTGACACCATCCACTGCTCTACTGACACCTTCCACTGCTCTACTAACTCACACCATCCACTGCTCTACTGACTCACACCATCCACTGCTCTACTGACTGACACCTTCCACTGCTCTACTGACACCTTCCACTGCTCTACTGACTGAGACCATCCACTGCTCTACTGACGGAGACCATCCACTGCTCTACTGACTGACACCATCCACTGCTCTACTGACTGACACCATCCACTGCTCTGACTGACACCATCCACTGCTCTGGCTGACACCTTCCACTGCTCTGACTGACACCATCCACTGCTCTACTGACACCATCTACTGCTCTACTGACACCATCCACTGCTCTACTGACTGACATTATCCACTGCTCTACTGACACCTTCCACTGCTCTACTGACATCATCCACTGCTCTACTGACTGACACCATCCACTGCTCTACTGACACCTTCCACTGCTCTACTGACACCATCCACTGCTCTACTGACTGACACCATCCACTGCTCTACTGACTGACACCATCCACTGCTCTACTGACACCTTCCACTGCTCTACTGACACCATCCACTGCTCTACTGACTGACACCATCCACTGCTCTACTGACTGACACCATCCACTGCTCTACTGACACCATCTACTGCTCTACTGACTGACACCATCCACTGCTCTACTGACACCTTCCACTGCTCTCCTGACACCTTCCACTGCTCTACTGACACCATCCACTGCTCTACTGATTGACACCATCCACTGCTCTACTGACACCATCCACTGCTCTACTGACACCATCCACTGCTCTACTGACACCTTCCACTGCTCTACTGACTGACACCATCCACTGCTCTACTGAATGACACCATCCACTGCTCTACTGACTGACACCTTCCACTGCTCTACTGACTGACACCTTCCACTGCTCTACTGACTGACACCATCCACTGCTCTACTGACTGACATCATCCACTGCTCTACTGACACCATCCACTGCTCTACTGACACCATCCACTGCTCTACTGACACCATCCACTCCTCTACTGACACCATCCACTCCTCTACTGACACCTTCCACTGCTCTACTGACACCTTCCACTGCTCTACTGATACTATCCACTGCTCTACGGACTGACATCTTCCACTGCTCTACTGACTGACACCTTCCACTGCTCTACTGACTGACACCATCCACTGCTCTACTGACACCATCCAATGCTCTACTGACACCTTCCACTGCTCTACTGACACCTTCCACTGCTCTACTGACTGACACCATCCACTGCTCTACTGACACCTTCCACTGCTCTACTGACACCATCCACTGCTCTACTGACGGACACCATCCACTGCTCTACTGACACCATCCACTGCTCTACTGACACCTTCCACTGCTCTACTGACTGACACCATACACTGCTCTACTGACTGACACCTTCCACTGCTCTACTGACTGACACCTTCCTCTGCTCTACTGACTGACACCATTCACTGCTCTACTGACTGACATCATCCACTGCTCTACTGACACCATCCACTCCTCTACTGACACCATCCACTCCTCTACTGACACCATCCACTCCTCTACTGACACCTTCCACTGCTCTATTGATACCATCCACTGCTCTATGGACTGACACCTTCCACTGCTCTACTGACTGACACCTTCCACTGCTCTACTGACTGACACCTTCCACTGCTCTACTGACTGACACCATCCACTGCTCTACTGACACCATCCAATGCTCTACTGACACCTTCCACTGCTCTACTGACACCATCCACTGCTCTACTGACAACTTCCACTGCTCTACTGACACCATCCACTGCTCTACTGACACCATACACTGTTCTCCTTACTGACACCATCCACTGCTCTACTGACTGACACCTTCCACTGCTCTACTGACTGACACCTTACACTGCTCTACTGACTGACACCTTCCACTGCTCTACTGACACCTTCCACTGCTCTACTCACACCATCTACTGCTCTACTGACACCATCCACTGCTCTACTGACTGACACCATCCACTGCTCTACTGACTGACACCATCCACTGCTCTACTGACACCATACACTGTTCTCCTTACTGACACCATCCACTGCTCTACTGACTGACACCTTACACTGCTCTACTGACTGACACCTTACACTGCTCTACTGACTGACACCTTACACTGCTCTACTGACTGACACCTTACACTGCTCTACTGACACCTTCCACTGCTCTACTCACACCATCTACTGCTCTACTGACACCATCCACTGCTCTACTGACTGACACCATCCACTGCTCTACTGACTGACACCATCCACTGCTCTACTGACTGACACCATCCACTACTTTACTGACACCTTCCACTGCTCTACTGACAGGCACATCAAGCCGGGCAGCAGGCACAGGCACATCAAGCAGGATAGCAGGCACATCAAGCTGGGCAGCCGGCACGGGCACATCAAGCGGGGCAGCAGCCACATCAAGCATGGCAGTAGGCACAGGCTCATCAACTGGGCAGCAGATACAGGCACATCAAGCTGGACAGCAGGCACAGGCACATAAAGCGGGGCAGCAGGCACAGGCACATAAAGCGGGGCAGCAGGCACAGGCACATCAAGCGGGGCAGCAGGCACAAGCACATCAAGCAGGGCAGCAGGCACATCAAGCTGGGCAGCGGGCACTAGCACATCAAGCTGGGCAGCAGGCACATCTAGCGGGGCAGCAGGCACATCAAGCTGGGCAGCGGGCACGGGCACTTCAAGCTGGGCAGCGGGCATTTCAAGCTGGGCAGTGGGTATGGGTACATCAAGCTAAGCAGCAGGCACATCAAGCTGGGCAGCAGGCACAGGCACATCAAGCTGGGCAGCAGGCACGGGCACATCAAGCTGGGCAGCAGGCATGGGCACTTCAAGCTGGGCAGCGGACAGGAACACATCAGGCTGGGCAGCAGACAGAGGCTCATCAGACTGGGCAGCAGACAGGAACACATCAGGCTGGGCAGCAGACAGGAACACATCAGGCTGGGCAGCAGACAGGAACACATCAAGCTGGGCAGCAGACAGGAACACATCAGGCTGGGCAGCAGACAGGAACACATCAGGCTGGGCAGCAGACAGGAACACATCAGGTTGGTCAGAACAGGCCGGGAAACGGGCAACACACCCTCAAACCAGGAAACAGGCATCGCAACCTCAGAACGGGAAACGGGCATCGCAACCTCAGACTGGGAAACAGACACCGGAACTTCAGGCTGGAACGCTGGCTCTGGTTCTTCAGACTGGAACGCTGGCTCTGGCTCTTCGGGCTAGAACACTGGCTCTGGCTCTTCTGGCTGGAACGCTGGCTCTGGCTCTTTGGGCTGGAACGCTGGCTCTGGCTCTTTGGGCTGGAACGCTGGCTCTGGCTCTTCGGGCTGGAACACTGGCTCTGGCTCTTTGGGCTGGAACGCTGGCTCTGGCTCTGACTCTTCGGGCTAGAACGCTGGCTCTGGCTCATCGGGCTAGAACGCTGGCTCTGGCTCATTGGGCTGGAACGCTGACTCTGGCTCCTCGGCAGCGTATACTGGGCTGCAACTGAGGTTGACATGGGTGATGGGGAAACCTACATTTGGGTAGGCTGGTGTCTGATGGCAGAGGTGGTTTCCCTGTCTAACGAAAAACTGAGCAGACATAATGCATTCAGCAATCACCTGTGGGGAATAGGCTGAGTGGTGCTCACAAAAATCAGCGGGATCATCTTCAAAAAGCCATACTAGGGATACAACCTGATTCATATTAAAAGGAGGAGTGAAATCATCATGGCCCTCTGGAATACAGGGCAGGGCCAGCCCAGTACAGATCTTGATTAATGGCTGCACCTCCCCAAACAATATATAACCCTGATTGACCAGGGAGTGAGCCAAACGTATAGTTGCAAACAACTGGTCACTAGACCATCCTTTCAAAGCCTGGCAGCAATAATCACCACTTTCAGATGCCAGTAGAGAAAGATAAATAACCTCACCGGCATTCATGTTTGCAACCAGATTAAATCAAAATGGTTCCCCTGTGCAGCCACTTCCGTTCAGGGATGGCCCTGGTATTCTGTCATAAACCAGATGTGACCAGAACTGTGTGACTGCGACAGAGTGAACCAGACATAAATAGGTGAAAGTAAGTTTATTAAAGTAAATGCATATAAATGTCAACACACCACCAATACAAACAGAGTGAACAAACCAAACAACCAAACAGTGATAATAAACCAACCAGCATATGTAGCAAAAGGACTACGGGAATCCTAGTCAAGCCAGGCCAGGGTCATAAACAGGAGATCAGTAGATGGGGGACCAGGAGTAAACAGACAGGGAACAAGATGGAAGGGATCAGGCTGCAGTGCAAAGATCCAGGGATACAGGAACAGATACAACAGGTTCAGGATACCGGGATACAGGAATCAGGGTTCAGAATCAGGATAACCGGTAAACAGGCTGCAGGTCAGGGCCCAAGGACAATACCGGGGCAAGGTGTGTGTGCACTAGCTGGGCATTTATACTATAGCTGCTATCAAAGTCAGGTGAAGCCTGATTGCAGAAGGTAATACCTGCTCCACACTGCCAGAATCCCTCCGCTGGTGGGCGCCAGTACTGCAGTCCAAAGATGACATAACACCAACAGGGAAAAGCTCTTCTGACAGCTCCAAACTGCCAGGAGACACCTGCTGGTGGGCCTCAGTACTGCACGCCAAATAAACGATATTACCAGCGGAGGGAACCTTTCCTGACAAAGGCCAGCAAAAAGGCTGCTTGAAACAACTTCTGTTCATATTCAGAAGAACAAATCGATTGTAGCCGCTCTAAGACAGCCCTCAATACAGAAATGGACACCGGTCGCCTTGCGTCCCTGGTGCAGCAGCCCCTACGATACCCCTTCATAGCCTGCCATACCGCAAAAGATTTGGTAAAATCCCCAACCCCCTGTAACTTGAACCAGAAAGCTAGGTCCGCCAATTTACGCTGACGCCCCCGAACAAAATTACATACCACGAAGTAGAGAACCAAGGAGGAAACCTCCACCCCGGGCTCCAGCAATCCTACCTCCAACAGCATCGCCCTCCATTCTCTCCAAGCTATGTATTATGCCTCCCACGTCGCGGCACTCAATCCAGCGGTGACTCCAATGTGACCTTCTACAGCCCCTGGGGACACGGCATGCCATGGCTGCCGGCGCCAACACGCGAAACTCGTCCCACTGAAAACGAGGCAAAGCATCCGCTAGCTTGTCACACGTCCCCGGATTGTGCACTGCATAGATGAAAGCATTCAATTGTAAGCATAGCAACACCAGGTGTCTCAGAAGGCCCACCACCGGCGGGGACGAGGCCGAGATGTTGCTGATGGCCGTAACCACCCCCATATTGTCACAGTGGAAACGCACTTTCTTATTGCGAAAGGCATCCCCCAAAATTCAACCGCCAGCACAATCAGAAACAGTTCCAACGATACCAGGTTTAACCAACCCTCCGAAATCCATTTCTCCCGCCACCATCCGGCACTCCATTCCTTAAAAGCAAGCCCCGGAACCCCTCGACCCAGCCACGTCTGTAAATAGCTCCAAGTCCGCATGGCTGACCGGACTGGTCATCCACAGGGATCGACCAATTATAGGACTCCAAAAAGGAGTCCCAAATCCTAAGATTCGCCCTTAATTCTTTAGTCAGCTGAATGTAAAAGCTGTGGGGCGCTAACGCCTGTCGTAGGGATGATCCTGCAGGCAAAATTCAACTTTCCCAGCAATGACTGTAGTTTCCGTAACTGCATTTTGCGCCTGCTAGCCACTCCGTTAACCTCCCCCCTCAGGGCCACCAATTTGTTCTCTGGTAGACGGCACTCCATCGCCACGGAATCAATAGTGATACCCAGAAAGACCAGCTCATTCACCGGGCCCTCCGTTTTCTCCGAGGCTAAGGTAATGACTAAATGTTCCGCTATGTGTTGCAGGGTCCCCAGCAACACTGCGTAAACTGTGGAATCTGGCGGGCCAATTCACAGGAAATCATCCAGATAGCGGATGATGGAATTCAGGCTGGATACATCCCTTACAACCCATTCAACAAAAGAACTAAAGGTCTTGAACAGAGCACAGGAAATGGAACACCCCATTGGCAGACAACTATCGACAAAATACGATCCTTGCCACTGACAACCCAACAGGTGAACACTTTCAGGATGAACCGGAAGGCAAAATGCCGCCTCCACATCCACCCTGGCTAACAAAGACACCCGTCCATATTTGCGTACCCAGGAAACAGCCACATCTAACGATCTATAGGTGACCACACAGGCCTGCGGGTCAATACCATCTTTACACCATCTCTCCTACCCTAAGTCACATACACTATATTGTCAAAATAATTAGGCAGACAAAATCAGGCAAAAATTCGGGCCTGTTTCGTCCCTGAAATGGAGAACAGGAACACACCAAAGCCCTGCTGTCAGCCGCATCCATCTGCAGTGTGAACCCAGCCTCAAAGGCGCTATATAAAATAAAGATTATTATTATTATTTACTATTTTTACTTATCTAGTCCATCCTCCCCAGCCCCACTGTCCCTGGCCCACACTTTTAATTTATTGGATCCCAGTTCTTGCAGTCATGAGGCATTACCTAGGAAAGTCTGCATACGAAGTAATCTAGAACTTATTCAAAGCATGAGAATAGATTAAATTACTTTTAACAAGCTGTTTTATAGGTGATCCAAACCATCTACCATAAAGAAGATTAATGATAACAATATACCACAAGTCATAATTTTTGTTCTGTGTATCCAAGCCACAAATTAAATATAATATGCAGTATATCCAGTTTCACCAAATTATTGCCATTTTAACAAGAACAGAATTAATGTTGCATAACACATGAATGTTAAGTTGTAAATTCCACCACCGTGTAAAAGAGCCACAGCATCACCATAGTTTACTGTATGTTACTATAAGTAGTGATTTGTAAATCTGCTTCGCTTCAGTAGCGAATCCCCAATAATGTTGAGGGGGGGGGGGGACTTAATACATTTTGTCAATTTTTAAGGCAAGCTATTGTCAAAAAAAGTTTAGCACTGCTATTGGGGGCATTTAACAAAGCAAAATATTTTTTTCAAAAATATTGTACAGTATTGTACAATAGAGAAAAATATATTGGAAATAACTGGGACTTTAAAGGTGCTGAACCACCCCTCAGTATAATACTCAATGCAAATTCATTGAGTTAAAAAATAAATCTTTATTGTACAATTTAGTTAAAACGACAGGGTTTTAAACATTCCCCTTTACAGTAATAAAAGATCATAGTGTAAAGCATATCGCCAGAAACCCACAGCACCCCAGAGACAGACATCCCTCCTCATGTACGTAAGCATAATATTAATAGAACAACTTCATATATGTATATTCTATCACATAGGGAGGGAGTAGCTCATCCCAAGGTAAGCTATTGTCAAAAAAAAGCTGGGCAAGGCTATTGGGAACATTTAACAAAGCAAACATATTTTTTTTTCAAAAATATTGCACAGTATTGTACAATAGAGATGACAATTTTAATGTGACTTTGAGGGCAACATGGAAAAAAAAACAATCCTTTAAAGGAGAAGTACAACTAAAGCTCTTTTGGCTGTACTTCTCCTGTGTATCACAGGAGTGCAGTTCGTTCTGCACACCTGAAGCCCACTGTCGGCTGATGTCACAGAGCTGGTCCAGGCTCCGGCAAGATATTGATAATGAAGTTGAGATCCCCACATGCCTGGACTGGCACCCAGCTCAGCCTCTCAGTGAGCCAATGAGAGTCTGAGCTCGCCGCTCCTGCCCCCTCCACAGCCCAGCACTTCAGTGAGTGAGTGGGGGGGGGGGGGCAGAGCAGAGAGTGCTGACTGACAGTCACAGTGACAGTGTCAGACATCCCAACCTGCAAAAACTCATTTCAGGGAGGTGGCAAACCCATTTCAGGTAGGTGGGCGTGGCTTAAGCTGTGCCACATATTGGGCGTGGCTTAAATGGTGGGGGTTTAATAGAGTCTGGGACGACTTACATAGTGCAGAATGTAGTAATGTTAAATATGGAATTTACAGTGCGGAGTGTATGGCAGTGGGTAGTATGTGCATGTGAGGAGTGTGGAGTGTACAGCGGTGAATAGTATGTGTAGGATGGTGTAAGTAGGGCAGTGGACGGTGTCAGTAGTTCTTTATTTATTTTTATTTTTTTTTACAATTGTATTTTTTAAATTATTTTTACTTTTTTATTTTTTTGTTCTTCACAATGATTAGGGGTGGGGGGTAGTAGACAGTGTCAGTAGAGCAGTGTGTCAGTAGTTTTTTGTTTTTATTATTTTCTCTATTTTTTACAATTTTGTTGTTTATTATTTTATTTAAATCATTTTTTTAAATATTTTTTTCACAGTGCTTCTGGGGAAGGGGTGGAGAGTATGTGGCGCTGATAGTGTCAGTAGGGCAGTGGCGCTGATAGTGTCAGTAAAGCAGTGGATGGTGTCAGTAGTTTTTATTTTTACATATTGTTTTTTTACAATTTAATATATAGTTACATAGTTACATAGTTGCATAGTAGGTGAGGTTGAAAAAAGACACACGTCCATTAAGTCCAACCCATGTGTGTGATTATATGTCAGTATTACATTGTATATCCCTATATGTTGCGGTCGTTCAGATGCTTATCTAATAGTTTCTTGAAACTATCGATGCTCCCCACTGAGACCACTGCATGTGGAAAGGAATTCCTCATCCTTGCCGCTCTTACAGTAAAGAACCCTCTACATAGTTTAAGGTTAAACCTCTTTTCTTCTAATTTTAATGAGTGGTATATTTTTTTTTTAATTCACAATGCTTTTTGGGGGGAGGGGGTTGGGGCAGTGGACAGTGTTGGTGGGGCAGGGGGGTGGTGTCAGTGGTTTTTTATTGTATATTTTTTTTATAATTTAATTCTTTATAACTTTTGTTTACAATTTCATTTTTTAAAAATATTTTTTGCATTTTTGTTAATCACCCCTGTTGGGGGGGGGGGGGGGGGTTGGTGAGATATCAGGAGTCTAATCAGACCTCTGACATCTCCTCTTTGAGACAGGAAAAGGGACTGAGGACATTGAATGGACAGAAGACAGAGGCTCCTGTCCATTCATAAACTGAGCAGAGTAAACACACAGATTACTCTGCTCAGTTTTCACAGGACACAGGAGCGATCTTGCTCACTGTGTCCAATTCAGAAAAGGCAGTGGCCGGTAAATGACCATCCCTTCCTCTGCTCGCCATCCTGACAGATCCCCGCAGCTGGCGGGAGAGGAGGAAAGCCAGCTGCGGGGGACGAGGGAGGGCGGAGGAGGAGGACAGGGAGCCGGAGAAGAAGCGCGGGGGGTGAAGGACACGGAGGGGGGGCTGTAGAACAACAGGGGAGAAGGACACGGAGGGGGGCTCAAGAAGGAGGATACAGGGAACAGCCGGGGATGATCGGTGCAGCAGGAGGGATAGCTGTGATCAACGATCTCCCTGTATAGCTTTTTAGCCGACAGCCACGGGAGGGAGAGAAGGAGAAGCGGATGTCAGCTATACAGGGAGATCGGTGTTCACAGCTGTCCTTCCTGCTACACCGGTCATCTCCGGCTGTGAACCAGGGGATAATCCAGGATCAGCCCCGCAGCCGAGATATTGGGCAGCACTCGCGGGAGACTTATGAAGTCTGCAGTGTTAAAGCCGGAGGGGGACAGATGATTAGGTAAGTATGATTCTGCAAAAAAATTCAAAACCATGCTTTTTTAAATGTCGTGCTTGGGAGATTACTTTAAACTGTATGTGTCATTAGGGAAGAGTACAGTTTTCATGTTCAGCATCAGCAACACCATATTCTGGAATCACATATTTTTGATATATAATTTATTTTTGTGTCATTATTTAGCTTGACTTGACAGCCGCAGCAGAACAATTTTATTCATTACAACTTGAAAAAATGCTTTTTTAGCTAGTTTTGGCTGCTAATTTTTATTTTTATCAAGCTGTAATAGGCCTGAATTGATTAATCGAAGTAGCAATAACAACAGATCTAAAAGCTACAGGAAAGTCAACTCATAAAGGATAAAGCTAAAGCCCTCAGCTTTATACAATCTGGGCAGTGCTTGTTATATTAAAGCATGCTTGTTATAGTCAATGTGGAACCTATGGGGTTAATCATCTGCATTGTGCAAAAAGGCTGTTTGATCCTGTCTTCTCTGTTCCTCCCCTTCTTCCACTGACTCCTAATAACTTCCTGGTAACAAAGAGCCTATAGAGTCAGGCTGCACATGCTCAGTTTGGTGTGTATTGCTAGAGAGGTTTTTCTTGGGAGGGTGCATGTGATCAGCACAAGGCCAATTAGCACTGTCCAGACAGAGTGTCATGGGTCTTGCAGTCTCATAGGACAGTCAGAAAACTCCTTCTATAAGCTTTAACCAGTGATCGTCTGGACACTGATAGAAGTCACAAGACCACTCTGATGAGATGAGGTACTTAGCTGCTTATGTTTACTAAACTAATTGCATTTCCATGTTCTGTGTAGGGATGGGCTAACGGTTCAGCTCGAGCATAAATTCAGGCCGAACTTTCTTTGTTCGGTGCACAGCCAAAGAAACAGGTTGTTCGACAGTTTGTTCGGCCCGCCGATCCAACCACAATGCATTGTGGCGCTGAACCGTGCATTGCAAGCCCTGATTGGCTGAATCAGTGAAATATTCAGCTAATCAGGGCACAGAGCACTGTCAGAGTCATGATTGGACACTGTCATCAGGACTTTATTCAATCATGGCTCATTCCCGCCCCACAGTATAAAAGTATTCTTTCAATGGCAGCCATTTTCAGTGTGATTTCGGCGTGGAGAGAGATAGAACAGGGCTCTGTTCAGTGCTTTTAGTTAGTTAATGTGCTATACTGTCATAGGTGTGCGCCAGGGGCGTCGGGAGGGGGTGGCTAGGGGGGCTGAAGCCCCGAATGTGACCCCCAAAAGCCCCGAGTCCATGGAATGCTGAATTTCGTTGTTAGCCCCGAGCGCCGGCTGCGGGGACCGATCTGGTCGTGAGTGCGGCCGAAAGTGGCAGAGTGCGGCCGAAAGTAGCCGACTGCCATAGTGGCCGAAAGTGGCCGAGTGCGGCCGAAAGTAGTCGACTGCCATAGCGGCCGAAAGTGGCCGAGTGCGGCCGAGTGCCGCAGGTCCCGCCTTCTGGAGCCTGCAGTGCCAATGTCAGGACCGCAGGACGTGTGACGTGACATCCATCTTAGCCTGCAGGCTCCAGAAGGCAGGAATGCTACATCCCTGCTCGGGCGGGCGGCTGACTCTCCTCGCCTCCTCGGCTCGGCTCCTCTCTGATGGTGACTGACTGACTGCCTGCTGTGACTGCACACCACGGCTGAGCTGAGGTAGGTCAGACGCACAGTGTGTGTAGGTCAGGCTGGTCACTGTTAGTGTATGTAGGTCAGGCAGGTCAGTGTCAGTGTATGTAGGTCAGGCAGGTCACTGTTAGTGTATGTAGGTCAGGCAGGTCACTGGTCACTGTTAGTGTATGTAGGTCAGGCTGGTCACTGTCAGTGTATGTAGGTCAGGTGGGTCACTGGTCACTGTTAGTGTATGTAGGTCAGGCTGGTCACTGTCAGTGTATGTAGGTCAGGCAGGTCACTGGTCACTGTTAGTGTATGTAGGTCAGGCAAGTCACTGTCAGTGTATGTAGGTCAGGCAGGTCACTGTTAGTGTATGTAGGTCAGGCTGGTCAGTGTATGTAGGTCAGGCAGGTCACTGGTCACTGTTAGTGTGTGTAGGTCAGGCAGGTCACTGTTAGTGTATGTAGGTCAGGCTGGTCACTGTCAGTGTATGTAGGTCAGGCAGGTCAGTGTATGTAGGTCAGTGTATAATGTAGCTCAGTTTATAATGTAGGTCAGGCAGGTCAGTGTATGTACGTCAGTGTAATGGTCGCTGCTAAGTCACACAACCCCACCACTCAGCCCAAAAAAAAGCCGCGACACCCCCCCCCCCCCGTTCTTGGACTTCGGGCTGAAGCCCCTGGTCTTTTTGCCACCTAGCAAAGATTCTGGTGTGCGCAGCCTATTGCATTAGGGTGTGCACCCCAAACATGTATGTATGTGTGTGTGTATATATATATATATATATATATATATATATATATACACACACACACACACACACACAACACACAGAGCTCTGTGTCCAAAGGGTCAGCGATCTGGCCCTTCTCCCTGAAAATCAGGGAGAAAAAATAGTCAGAATAATAAGTAAAAGCAGCACACATTACACATTGTTAGGTGAACAGTTAACCCCTTTACACCATAAGCCCTGGCAGAGTCCCCCCTTACACCATAAGCCCTGGCAGAGTCCCCCCTTACACCATAAGCCCTGGCAGAGTCCCCCCTTACACCATAAGCCTTGGAAGAGTCCCCCCTTACACTATAAGCCCTGGCGGAGTCCCCCCTCACACCATAAGCCCTGGCCCATAAGCCCTGGCGGAGTCCCCCCTTACACCATAAGCCCTGGCGGAGTCCCCCCTTACACCATAAGCCCTGATGGAGTCCCCTCTTACACCATAAGCCCTGGCAGAGTCCCCCTTACACCAGAAGCCAAGTTTTCCCTAAGTGCTAGCTGGAGAAGAATTCGACTGGGCAGCTCCTGGAAGGGGGGTGAAAGGGGACAGATGAGGAAGAGGGGGAGGGAGATGGGGGACTGCTCACTCACCGGAGATGTATCTTGCAGCCACCATGGATCTTCCAGCTGCTGCACCTCAAATCTCCTCCCCCCACACATCCCCCTTCTCAGGTAAAGGCTGCACGCTAGAATTGCAGTGTGGGCGGGGTACACGGGGGATGGGGGTGAGAGGATGCGGACCCTCTCTTCTCTTCTGTTCGTGGAGGGGAGGAAGTGGGAATTGTGTCACAGATGCATTAACACAGGTGCAGACAGCAGCTCTAGCTTCTCCGGGGAGGTTGCCGGGGGGCACATGTGAAATCCACCCTCCGCAATTTAGCCAGGCTCTCCACTAGGTGCCGCTGACCTCGGCTCTGGTGAAAGCAGAAGAGACACAGGATGGCAGGCGGAGTGAAGCTGTATCACTCCGCCGCCTACAGTAAGTGATCTGCTGCCGGAACTATAGAGGCAGCATCGGAAAATGCATCTGGCTGCTGCTTACTCCGCTGCTGCAGTCCTTTTCATGGATCAGTCTTGGAGTGGAGTATAATTACCAAAATAGTCTCACTCGTAACTCTGTCACTGCCAGTGAGTGTGCATTGGCAGAGCAGAGCAGAAAGGAGTTCTGGTTGGCAGGGGGTGATTAGGGTGTGCCCAGGCACACCCGGCACACCCCGTGCGCACGCCTATGTATACTGTGCTATTTTGCTTCAATTGTCAGTGTAGAATATTAGTTTAGTGTCAGTCTAGGGATAATGTGAGTGTAGTGAGGAGGACCATCATTCAGCTTTGCATAGTGTGCAGCTAGAGTAGGGACAGCTCAGATAGTTTCACCGTAGTGTAGTGAGACCGTGTCATTCATACATACATTAGTGTGGAGTAGGGACAGCTCATATAGTTTCGGTGTAGTGACGATTGAACATCGTCTATTTGATTGTGTTACTGCCAGTTTAACGCCATTTATTTCTGTGTGCGTTACTACCAGTTTAACGCCATATCGGTTTGCGTACGTTACTGCCAGTTTAACGCCATATAGTTTTGTGTGTTACTGCCAGTTTAACGTCATATAGTTCTGTGTACATTGCTACCAGTTTAATGCCATATCATTTTGTGTGCGTTACAGCCAGTTTAACGCCATATAGTTTTGCATGCGTTACTGACAGTTTAATGCCATATTGTTTTGTGTGCGTTACTGCCTGTTTAATGCCATATAGTTTTGCGTGTGTTTACTGCCAGTTTAACGCCATATAGTTTTGCGTGCGTTACTGCCAGTTTAACGCCATATAGGTTTGCGTGCGTTACTGCCAGTTTAACGCCATATTGTTTTGTGTGCATTACTGCCTGTTTAATGCCATATAGTTTTGTATGCGTTACTGCCAGTTTAACGGCATATAGTTTTGTGCCTTACTGCCAGTTTAATGCCATATAGTTCTGTGTGCGTTACTGCCAGTTTAACGCCATATCGTTTTGTGCGTTACTGCCAGTTTAACGCCATATCGTTTTGTATCAGTTACTGCCAGTTTAACGCCATATAGTTCTGTGTGCGTTACTGCCAGTTTAACGCCATATAGTTTTGTGGGTCACTGTACGTTTGGCACATTATATTGCATTATATATATTATAGTGTATCCGTGGAATGTGACTGTGTAGTGTGAGTACTCAAATTAAAGTGCACCAAACACCTCTTTACATTGATTATAGAAAAAGGAGAAAGTCTGAGAGCTGCTCCCTAACATGAGACACCTCCATCCCTATATTGCATAAAGAAACAAAGAATTTTTGCCCGTGGGACTTTAAATGAAGTGTCCATGGTGATCACATATAAATAGAAAGAGTATATAAGTAACAAGATTTATTGGAATAAATATCATCCAGTACAGGTCATAAACATAGGTGACAGTTACATAAGAACAGCAACATGATAAAATGGTCCTAAAGACATAGCCATCATGACATAACATCAAAGTATAAAAAGTACAGATATACATGATACATCTCTAACCCGACGCGTTTCGCGAGCTCTCCTCGCTTCATCAGGGGCTGATGTGTATATCTGATGTCTGTAATAACAAGTAAAAATGTATTGAAGTATAGTTTGTAATTGGACAACAACATGAAGTCAGAGCTAGTAATCCGATACCTACTTGTCAGGCACTTGACCCCAAAGAGGGTGGCCCCAGGCAGGGGGCGGCAGGAATGCATCTCCCCCGGGAGCTGAGGGGGAGGAGACCACGACGCGGAGGTCCAGGATCAGGCACAGGGCAGGCATGGCGAATGAATGGAGAAAAGAAAGATGGACCCGACTGTCACCCATAATAATTGAAGAGCGTACTCACTGTAATAAAGTATAACAAAAATGTATATGTATCTAAGATAGTGGCAGTAGCCATATCCAAAAATATATGCAGTAATATGCTTGAGTATGGTGGGTGCAGGGTGTCCAGCAGAGCAAGAAAAAGAAAGTAAAAACAGAACAGAAAACAGAAAAAAGGTAAAAAAGATGTCAGCCCAAGTGTAACCCATGGATCTAGCAGGGCATACTCTCTGTAATAAAATGTATAGATGTAAATATATTTATTAAGATCTACTTAATCACCTAAAAGTCCTACGTAGCATGTACACCATAATAAGGTACATGAATATGTGTATTTATAAAACTTCAATGGTTCATGTCCCATTGTAATGAAAGTATAAAGTAGTAGGCTAGGGTACAAGAAATACAGGAGTGTCCTGCAGAACATGGGGAGGTGTAATGTGAAAGGGAAGGAAGTGAGAAAGAAAAAGTGGGGGGGATAGTGAAGGAGAAGGAAAAAAGAGAAAAGAAAAAAGGAATAAGAAAAGAGAGGAGAAAGAAGGAATGAAGGAAGTTAGCAAAGAAAACGGACAAGAAAAACTGCAGAAGTGAAGAGGAGAGGGATACAGACAAACAGGTAAGTAAGAAATATTGAGTGAGCAGAAATACAAGTCAAAAAATTGCAGGTGATATTTCCAAGGTGTACCTATATGAATAATGGGTGCATTGGTGAGGTAACAAGTATAAATGTGGGTATAATAGTTATGCCTACCAGTATGATCTCTCACCAGTGTATGGAAGGAGCCAAATGAAGAGAAGACTGACCATGCCAGAACCCCCGCCTAAATACCCGGACGTCCGCCGTAGCCTCCGCCCCCAACGTCATACAAACGTCGGTGGGGGGGAAAAACCGCACACACCGCGCCCGCCAGCGTGCGGCGGGACACAGCAGAGGCACCCGCCCACCGTCCGGATGTTAACAGTGCTAAGGAAGTGGGGACATCGCTAATGCGGAAGTCTCTCACTGGGGCACACGGCATGACGCCGATGCACTGATGGCTCCGCCCCTTCTGGGATGGAGAGGCGGAGACAGCAGGGGAAAGTAAACCCCATTTGTGCATCGCAGCTCCCGGGGGAAACGAACCGCCACCCCCAAACCCGGAGCCACACACATGGAGCCAAGTCCGCAAGTAGAGAAGGGGGGTCACCTATGAAAAAGCATGTCATATTGTAAATGGATAGTCACAGTATATATATGTGTATATATTAATATATCTATAAACTGGATCTAGGAGCAACAACAGACTCAGGGCATATGGTGTCTACTACCTGGGTTCAATAGAAAAAGGAGAAAGTCTGAGAGCTGCTCCCTAACATGAGACACCTCCATCCCTATATTGCATAAAGAAACAAAGAATTTTTGCCCATGGGACTTTAAATGAAGTGTCCATGGTGATCACATATAAATAGAAAGAGTATATAAGTAACAAGATTTATTGGAATAAATATCATCCAGTACAGGTCATAAACATAGGTGACAGTTACATAAGAACAGCAACATGATAAAAAGGTCCTAAAGACATAGCCATCATGACATAACATCAAAGTATAAAAAGTACAGATATACATGATACATCTCTAACCCGACGCGTTATTATAGTGCATCTACGTACAGATTTCAACTAGTTCTTTACATTTGCTTATAAGCACGGCCCCCTCCCTTCCAATAATGTCTGAGAGGACAACAAAGGGAGGCAGACTAGCCCTTGGCACTGTAAGGGACCAGCAACAAATGTGTCCACAGGCAAAGGTGGACGTGGTGGTCATTCCTCAGGCAGGGCATCATTTCCTCTGTTTAGTGAGTTTGCCCCTGCTTATCCAGCCACAGCATGCAGAGAAGGTGGTGGACTGACTTACTAAACCTTCCTCATCCTCCTCATCCTCTGTCAAACAAGTAGAGACAAGTGTGCAGTCCCCTGCAGTTGCCAGAGTGGATAAACCTGCCTCCTTGTCCACATCTATTCCTGCCATAGCCCCAACATCAGCCATTGAGAAGTCAGCTGAATTATTTGAGCACAGCGTCAGCCACTTACTCCTTGATGATGTCGAGCCATTACTGGATTCAGATATTGGTTCTGAGGTTGAGGATGACAGGAACATGAGCCTAGAGAGAGGGAGGAACACTGATAGACAAATTGGCATTCATGTTCCCCAAGCTGCAGCGTAATGCCAAGTTGTCTCCAGTGGTAATGATGAAGATGAAGGAGATGGAGAGGATGTCGCTGATGCGACTTGGGTGCCAGATAGAACAGAGGAGGAAGCTGAAGGTGAGGGGGCACAACTCCAAGGAGGCCAACATCAAGAAAGAGTAGAGAGCAGCCACCCTATTCATCACATTCTGCAGCTGTTATCTCCCGGCCCACTCCCCAAAGCTCAGCTGTCTGGGCCTTTTTTAGCACATCTGCAGCAGATCGCACTGTTTCTATCTGCAAACTGTGTCTCAGGCACATCAAACATGGCAAAAACACCAATCATTTGGGTACCACATGCCTAACAAGGCATTTAACGTCCAACCACTCAGCCCGTTGGCAAGAGCACATAAAAGCCACACAAAAGGGACACAAATCTGTCCCTCCTTCTCCACATTACCCACTTCAGTCTGCCCCTGCGATACTGAGTCATTACCTTTCAGCAGTCTCCACTGACAGGGATGATGGTATTACACAGGGTGTCCCAGGTCCTAGCAGCACATCTGCCAGCAGCACATCACCAGCTGTAGACTGTAGCGGGCAAATTTCTGTTCCCCATCTGCTGCAGCTGAAAAAAAATACAGTCTCTGCCACCCACATGTCCAGCATCTGAATGCAAGCTTGTCAAAGCTGTTGGCTCTCCAACTTCTGCCTTTCTTTTTTTTTTAATTCTTTATTTATATAAGGATGGTAGAGAATACATGTATTACATCACATTCCAACAAATACAAATACACTCTTTTTAAGCTTCAATGCATTTTATGTTAACTTAGTATTCCTCAGTCTTTACAAGAATATGCACATTTTATACCTTTATAATTTATCTAAACTGAGGACTAAGCACTAAAATGCTTATTCCCAAATCCTCATTCCCTACCTAAACCTCCCTTTTATTTCCTTTACAAAATACCCCAGACCCCATTCAGACCCTATTCAGTCTGTAGCCATTTCGGGCGGTCATACACAGCCAGTGCTCGTTTGGCTGAAATTCAGCGGGAATTCCACCTGCCCATAAACCGCCTGATTTGTGACATGCCTACAAGGTAGAACTCAACTTTGGGAATGCTGCAGCGGCTATACATGCAGCAGAGGGCCGTCAACGAGTATTTGTGCCAGTATGGCACGATGACAGGCTCAGGCTGCCTCAGCTTGAAGCCACAAGGATGGTGAGCAGTGACAGTGCATGCATCAGTGACACAATCCCTGTTGTGTTCCTGCTGGAGCAGACTCTGCGTGGCATTATGGACAGGGCACTGGAGGCAGAGCAGCAGGAGGAAGAGGAGGACTTCCTTTCCCCTCAAGGCTCACTTTATCCAGACACCATCATTCCTATGTCACATAACACACAGGAGGAGAGAGGGGAGGAGGATGAGGAGGAGGATTCTGGCACTTTCATAGGCTTTGAAGGAGAGGAAGACATGCGTCAATCTGTAAGTGATGGCTTTCCAACAACAGGACCCTTGGGAGTAGTACGTGCCTGGGAGGAGGAAGTTCCAGGTGCTGTCATCCTGAGTGACCCCGAGGAGTCTGCCTCTCAAGCCTCTGCAAATTTGAGGAGCATGGGCAATCTCATGCTTCAAAGCCTGCGAAAGGACCCAAGAATACGTGGCATAAAGGAGAAGGATGAGTACTGGTTGGCAACCCTCCTTGACCAACGTTATAAGGGGAAGGTCTCAGAACTCATCCTGTCCCCACAGAGAGTGCAGAAGATAAAATCTCTTGAGGACACATTAAGGAGGATTTTATTGAACGTTTTTCCTGACTCCAGTAGGTTACAGTGTTCTGGAAAATGTAGTTTTGAGTCTTCTGTTGGTCAAGAGAGGAGTGTTGGAGAAGGCATCCGCCTAAGTGAGGCATTTCGGAATTTTTTTTAGTCCTCGTCGCCCAGGGCTGTCGGCTTCCACATCCCATCGGCAGCGTCTGCATCACATGGTGGACGATTACCTTGGGGCCAAAACAGAGATGGAGAGCTTTCCAGCTGATGATCCACTGACTTACTGGGTCATGAGAATAGACCACTGGCCAGAACTTTCCCAGTATGCTATTGAGTTGTTGGGCTGCCCTGTATCCAGCGTGCTTTCACAATGGGCATTCAGTGCTGCAGGAGGTTTCGTTACTGATCATAGAACGCGTTTGTTCACAGACTCCGTGGACCATTTGACTTTTATAAAAATGAATTAGTCTTGGATTACCAGCTATGAAGCCCCCGATGCCGATATCACTGATTAAGTCTTTTTGGGATGTGGAATATCTGCAGGACTTCGAGGCTGCCTAGCTTTGAGGGTGTTCAATCATTTCATCTGGAAGAATGTTTTTGGTATAGGTTTCATGGGCACAATTAACACCCAAAGACCAATTTTTCAGCACCTGTTTGACAGGTGCATATCATTGCAATTTTTTATAGCAAGGCCAATTCTTGCTTTCATCAGGAGTACCTCTATAGGGTTACGGTGGGAAGGCACCACCGACACCCAAAGACCAATTTTTCAGCACCTGTTACTTCTATCCAAAGTCATAGTGACACCAGAATGTATCCAAAAAATCTCTAATCTTGTTCCCAGTGCATTACATTGTGGCCTCATCATACACACTGGCTCCCCAGCTGTTGCTGAGCAAAATGAAGGCAGCTTGCAGGGAAAATGTCATTTTTTTGGGCTTTATTAATGCAGTTATTGCTGCAGCAGATTCTAGACATGGTACAGATCTGCCACTTTACAGGTAGACTAAGGGGACCCCTAGGCACTATTTGGAAGGAATTTTTCATTTATATGCTTTCACTTTAAAAATAAAAAAAAAATCACTACTAAATTATGTTTTTCTCAAACTTTTTTTTTATTGATAGATGTCCCCCAGGGCAGGGCCCCTATAACCATTGTATGCCCAATTACTTGCATACAAGCCTTCAAAGTGGGCACTTTTGATTTTTGACGTTCGGGTCCCATTGACTTTAATGGGGTTCGTTATTGGGGTCTGAACTTTTGCGGTGTTTGAAAGTTCTGTTGCAAACCGAACAGGGGTCGGTTCGGGCACATCCCTAGCTCTGTGTACTGTGGGAGACCAGATATTGTGAATCTAGGTCCTTGGTTTAGTAACACTTTAAAGGACAATAGCCACAAATATTGTACAATGACTGGAAAGTATGAATGCAGCCTGGTTCTGCCAACAATATATGAGAGAGATGAGGCACATTTTATCTTGAAATAAACATAAAAATGTATTATCTGAAAGACAATAGCCATAAATATTGTTTAGTGGCTGGACAGCATGTAAGCAGCTTGGTAAGTTTGCAATGTAAGAGGGAGAAACAATAATGGATTTATCTAGGAATAGACTCGGAAATTAGATTTTTTTTTTTCTTTTTTTTTTGAGAGACAATATCCACAAATATTGTACAGTGTCTCAGCGTTATGTTGACAGCTTGGTAAGGTCACAATGGAAGAGAAAGAGAAGAAAATAGTGTGCAAGCTTTGAGACACAAAATCCTGCAGCAAACATTACAAATTGAACAACCAAGGCCCAGCTGCTGAAACAGTTTGTGGCACCTTGACAGTGTGGGAGCATCTAAATAGGCTAGCATAAGTGGAAGGAGCTGGTAATGGTGGCAGTTATCTTTATTTTGGTTGGGGGAGGGGGGTGGATGACAACTATAAATTTTGTCTGTAGCATCAGCAGCATAGGTTTCATTGTTAATCCAATTATCTTAATGAAATTGAGTTGATCCTCAATGTTAGGGGACAGGAAAAAGTTACCTCGTTATTGGGGATGAGGTTCAAATTTGGCTCATTGTAGGATTTCACCTGAACTTTGCATTTTTGGCATTCATGGACTGTCTGAACTATTTGGCTGGTTTGCCATCACTGAATATCCAGCTGTTTCTGCAGCAGGAAGTCTTTGGTTACCACAAAGAAATTAATGTTTCCACTGTGCATGCTGTAAAGCCTTATTTGTTGCTAAAACTCTGGGTGCCACCGGCATCTTAGTAACCATTTTCGATGCCTCATAACCATATTTGGTCAATGATCAGAAAGCTACAAGCCATTTTGTTTACATTCAGCCGGATGCTGTCATATGCGATGAGGTGTTCATTGGGTGTAGACTGTGTCCAGTGGTCACTGTTTTTTTTTTTGACGGGTCACCTGTTTTGTCGTTCATTGTAAATTATGGAGGATCTGCAATGCTGGATAATGTGATTGATGATGGATTTGACATTGCAAAACATTTTCCAAATCACCATGGTCATGATGACCATGCTGAGTCACTTGTATCACCTGAAAGTCATTGTCCTCTTGTTTACATTCACATGTCAGCTAGGGAATTGTCATTTGTGACAAATCCCCATTGTGGGTGGACATGTTGGCTGTACCTTTTTTTGTTTTGCTGGGAGGTGTTCATCATGAATGACGTGAACGACATAAATGATGATGGATTTACATTGTAGGGCATGTTTTGGGGTTTTTATTTATTTACTTTGGAAAAAGACTTTCAAAGGTATGTGGTGTATTTACTTACTTTAACAGTTTTCTTGTGAATGAGTAACCAGGGGTACTATGTACACCTTGCATGAAGGGGACTATATGTGGGAGGCTCCTTTTTTTAAAAGGAGCATCCAGATTTTGATAAGCCTCCTGCCTGCAGACCCCTACAACCACCCACCCCGGGTTGTGAAAAAGTGGCCCTTGCCCTCCCCTGGCAAAGACTTAAGTCAATGTAGTTTTCCCATGTTTGGGTCATGTGACCTGGTGTGTGTGTGTATATATATATATATATATATATATATATATATATATATATATATATATATATACACATTTTACACATTTTTTTAACCACTTGCTTACTGGGCACCTAAACCCCCCTCCTGCCCATACCAATTTTCAGCTTTTAGTGCTGTCACTCTTTGAAAGACAATTGCGCGGTCATACAACACTACAACACTGTACCCAAATTCAATTTTTATCATTTTTTTCCCACAAATAGAGCTTTCTTTTGGTGGTATTTGATCACCTCTGGGTTTTTTAATTTTTGTTACCGTTTTATATTTTGTTAATACATTTTGCAAACAGGTAATTTTTCTCCTTCATTGATGTACACTGATGAGGCTGCACTGATAGGCACTGATAAGCTGCACTGATGGGCACCGATAGGCTGCATTGATGGGCACTGATAATGCGGCACTGATGGGCACTAATTGGCGGCACTGGTGGGTACTGATGAGGTGGCACTGGTGGGCACTGATAGGTGGCATTGGTGGGCACTGATGGGTGGCACTGATGGGCAGCACTGAAGGGCATTGATAGGTGGCACTGAAGGGCACTAATAGGTGACCCTGATAGCTGGCACTAATAGGTGGCAGTGATGGGCACTGATGGGTGGCAGTGATCGACACTGGTAGGTGACACTAATAGACAGCACTGCCAGGTGGCACCGATGAGGCACTGATTGGCACCACAGATGGGCATTGATAGGTGGCACTTGTGGGCAATGATAGGTTGCACTGATTGCTGGCACGTATGCACTGATTTGTGGCACTGTGTGGGCACTGGCAGGTGGCACTCGAAGGCGGTATTGGTGGACACAGATTAGGTGGCTTCCCCTCTTCCTCTTTGGGACCGATTGTCCCTTGCACTACAGCAGGTGATCGGCTTTTTTTTTCTCCTCACGCTGTCAGCCTGAGGAGAAAAAACAAAGATTACCGATCTTTTGTTTACATTGCGTGATCAGCTGTCATTGGCCCCTTACTCCAATCTGTGATCATCTGAGTCTCATTGACTTGGTGGTCACAGCACGCGCTGCGCAAAAGGGAGGACGTCTATTGACGGCATTCTGGCAAAGTAGATCCGCACTGTAGTATTCGGCTATAGCGCGGAACTGAAGAAGTTAAACTTGCATTTTATTGGGTACAACAGAGTTATATAAGACAAAGGTCCAAAAGTAATGCGTCTGACAAAGGAGAGGTACATCAAGTGTAAACATATATTAGAGAACAATGTTCACATAAACAGGCAGATACGTTTCTATAATAGTTCTATGAGTTGGGTGGTATGGGCTGCCTTGAACACTAGAACTCCGTGGTGAGGGCACATATGGTACTTCAAGTAGGATTGATAGTATTACATACATTAAGGACTAGAATCAAATGTACAGCCGTGGTCAAAAGTTTTGAGAATGACACAATTATTAATTTTCACAAAGTCTGCTGCCTTAGTTTTTATGATGACAATTTGCATATACTCCAGAATGTTATGAAGTGATGAGATGAATTGCAATTAATTGCAATGTCCCTCTTTGCCACTAAAATTAACTTAATCCATTAAAAAACATTTCCATCAGGGCACCACCATGGCAGAGCTTGCTGAGGAATGGCAGCAGGCAGATGTGAGTGCATCTGCACGCATAGTGAGATGAAGACTTTTGGAGGATGGCCTGGTGTCAAGAAGGGCAGCAAAGAAGCCACTTCTCTCCAGGAAAAACATCAAGGACAGACTGATATTCTGCAAAAGGTACAGGGATTGGATTGCTGAGGACTGGGGTATAGTAATTTCTCCTGATGAATCCCCTTTCCGATTGCTTTGGGCATCCGGAAAAAAATCTTGTCCGGAGAAGAAAAGATGAGGGCTACCATCAGTTCTGTGTCATGCATCCTGAGACTATTCATGTGTGCGGTTGCTTCTCAGACAAGGGAGCAGGCTCACTCACAATTTTGCCTAAGAACATAGCCACAAATAAAGAATGATGCAATAACATCCTCCTAGAGCAACTTCTCCCAACCATCCAAGAACAGTTTGGTGATGAACAATGTCTTTTCCAGCATCATGGAGCACCTTGCCATATTGCAAAAGTGATAACTAAGTGGCTTGGGGAACAAAACATCAACATTTTGGGTGCATAACCAGGAAACTCCCCATACCTTAATTCCATTGAGAACTTGTGGCCAATCCTCAAGAGGCGGGTGAACAAAAAACCCCAACAAATTCTGACAAACTCCAAGCATTGATTAAGCAAGAATGGGCTGCCATTAGTCAGGATGTGGCCCAGAAGTTGATTGACAGCATTCCAGGGCGAATTGCAGATGTCTTGAAAAAGAAGGGTCAACACTGCAAATATTGACTCTTTGCATAAACTTCATGTCATTGTTAATAAAAGCCTTTTACACTTATGAAATACTTGTAATTATACGTCGGTACCATAGTACCATCTGACAAAAAGATCTAAAAACACTGAAGCAGCAGACTTTGTGAAAATTAATAGTTGTGTCATTATCAAAACTTTTGGCCATGGCTGTATAGTTTAGATGCCAACGGGGGAAACTGGGCCATAAACATGAGTAACAAAATGGGTGCAGGTCAGCACCAAAGGGGTAGGGAAACAGCCAGATGCTTAGAAAAAGCATTTATTAGCTCTCAGGACTATTGATGGTAGGCTTTGTCCCAATTATGTCAGGACAGCTACTGAGAAGATGAATCACAAGATTAATAAGTATAAGTTTTCCTGAGAGTATGGCAGGCAGCATGGGCGTTCGCAGAACTTCTTTTCAGGGGGGTCATCATTTTAAGGTCACCCATTCTCCACCCCTTTTTGACAATGTCATGAAGGGGAGGGGCTTGGCCATTCATTATCACTTAAAGTGCAGGTCAGGGTCCCCCATATAGATCCCCCTTTAGAGCAGGCCAGGGCAGGTCCCCCATAGAATAGACCCCTCTTTACTTCTTACTCTTACCTTTTTTTACCACTCCTAATTACATGGTGGGCACAGCACATTACATGGTGGGCACTGTACATTACACAGTGGGCACACCACACCACACCACATGTGGGTACAGCACACCACATTACATATGGGTACACCACACCACATGACATGGTGGGCACAGCACATTACACAAAGGGCACACTACTCCACATTGCATGGTGGGCACAGCACATTACACAGAGGGCACTCTACTCTGCATTACATGGTGGGCACAGCACATTACACAGAGTGCACTCTACTCCGCAATACATGGTGGGCACAGCACATTACATGGAGGGCATACCAATCCACATTACATAGATACAAAAAACATGGGTAGCTGCACTCCAAATGTTCACCTTTTGTTGTGTAAAAACAGAATACAAAAACATCCACGGATAGGTACAGACCAACACCCACAGCTAACGCGTTTCACATCAGTTATGGTGCTTACTCATAGCCAATGTGCTTCACCAACATACAGGTATATATACACCGTTGAGCAGTAAAACAATTAGACATGACATGTGAGAAGTTGATTGTCTACGAAAAACACCTGTGAATATCAAAGACATGAATAGCCAATGTCCATTAACCAATTAATCAATAAATGACTCTTGACAATGAATTTAACATTTGAGATGGATAAAAGAAAAAGAAGACAGACAAAAAAAATTAAAAATTCACACACAATGTAAAACTTTGTACGTAGTAAAATATGTGTGCACATACATACACGATGGGGGGAACAAAAATAGAAAAAAATATTATTATAAACAGTGTCTAACCCCATCCATGTGCATCAATGTGCACACACCAGCAGAACCCGTATTAAAATAAACATAGAATTAATACGGGCTCTGCTGGTGTGTGCACAGTCATGGAGGGGGTTAGACACTTTGTTTATAATAATATTTTTTTCTATTTTTGTTTCCCCATCGTGTATGTATGTGCACACATTTTTTACATTGTGTGTGAACGTTTATTGTTTATATATTTTTTGTCTTTGTCTTCTTTTTTTTTATATATACATCTCAAATGTGAAAGTCATTGTGAAGAGTCATTTAATGATTAATTGGTTAGCACATTGGCTATGAGTAAGCGCCATCACTATTGTGAAATGCGTTAGCTGTGCTTGTTGGTCATTACCTATCCGTGGATGTTTTTGTATTCTGTTTTTACACAATAAAAGGTGAACATTTGTAGTGCGGCTACCCAGTGTTTTTTGTTTCATGTTTCTGTTGCAAACAGAGCCGGCACCCAGTCCGTTGTGGAGACAGCTGATACCAGGAGGGGTATCAGGAGGGGTACTCTCATCACTCCGCTTTACATGGTGGGCACTGCACTGCACATGGTGGGCACAATACATCACACAGTGGTTACTGCACTGCACATGGTGGGCACAATACATCACATGGTGGTCACTGCACATGGTGGGCACAATACATCACATGGTGGTCACTGCACTGCACATGGTGGGCACAATACATCACATGGTGGTCAATGCACATGGTGGTCACTGCACATGGTGGGCACAATACACCACGTGGTGGTCACTGCACCGCATATGACATGGGAGAAGCAGCAGTGTGCCCCCCAGTACAATCATTTCACCCCCAAAGGTCATTTTCTGCACAATTCCCCTGTTTACTGACCTCATTTTAGCAGCATTGTAGATCTTCTTCCTCCCTGGCTCCTGCTGAAGGGGATGACATCAGTGCCCCTCCCCCACACAGCTGCCTGAAGCTCCCGGAGACTCAGAGGATCTGTATGTGCAGATCCTGTGATAGGAGCTGGGCAGCATTGACAGCTTAAGCTCCCCTCCTGTGCCTCAGATTGCGGTGCCTGGGTGCAGTGCACCCTGTGCATCTGCTTCCAGGGGAGGCTCTTGACCCCCCTTGCCCCCTCCTGCGGACACCCATGGCAAGCCTTCTAATGGGTAAAAATGCACAGGTTTATCTCTACAGGGCGTCAAGTTTGCACCAAGGGTCGCTTAGCCAGGCAGCCCAGTGAGCACCAAACTTATGTAGTGTAAGATGGGCTTTAGCATACATATATTCCATGTGTAGGTGCTGATTAAGTATGGATATAAATTGCTGAAAGGTGGGAGCGTGAGTGCTCTTCTAGTTGTGGGCAATGGCTAGCCATGCCAGGAATAATACATGGCTGGGGTGGGGGGTGGTAGTTCAGGACAATGTCATCCTTAATTACCTCGAGGACTTGGGTTCCTTTGCCTCCAATAATTTGTGGCTCATGGGCTCCCATATGCTACAGAGCGAGACAAAGAATCCTGATTCATGGCATTAAAGAGATTGGCCATTACTGATTGGTTGGCAATCCTCCTTAACCCACATTACAAGGGGAAAGTTGCAGGGCTTATCCAGCCTTTGCAGAGGAAGCAGAGGATGAAACATCTAGATAACGTGCTACAGAACCTGTGTTACTCATTTCCAGGGCCTGGCAGGATAATGTCTCATAGACAAGGTGTCTCCAAGCCTCCTGTCAGTGAAAAGAGGAATGGCAGTGGGATTGGTTGCCTGAGAGATGCCCTTAAAAATATTTTAGTCTTCAGCACCCAGAGTTGTCTGCTGCCAGCACCTATCAGAGGCAGCTGCATCACATGCAAATTATCTGGGTGCAAGAGCGAAAGGAGAGGCCCTCAAAATGAATGACCTCCTCGACTAGTGAGTCACAATGATGGACCACTGGCCAGAGCTTTCCCAGTATCCAACTGAGTTGTTGGGCTACTCTGCAGCCAGCAAGCTTCCCGTGCATTATATGCTGCATGGAGCTTTGTATTTGTGACAGACAAAAGAGTGCATCAATCCGTGGACAGCTGACATTTGTAAAAATGAACCAGTCTTGGATAAACAGTAGCTAAAAAGCCCCTGCTTCAGATGTTGCAAATTAAATATTTGGGGCATCCTGCAACCTTCCATTTTTTTGCTGCATCCAAAGCTGTTTCTTTCACTGTTATAGGCCTCAAAAATATCTCATATGCTGCCAGCATTGCCATGTCTGGTCTATATGAGCACATCCAGACAATTTTAGCACATCCCTTTACCTAACACTGTTAATATCTTCTGCCACTTTTGTAGGCCTGTTACCATTACCATCTAAAAATGGAGCCATAGCTGCTGTTCTTGGCACTGACAATTTGAATGCACCCCCCAATTTTTTATCATATGTTTCACGGTTGCAAGTGCTGTGCTATAAAGGATACTGTAGGCTGCCCAATAACACACTTTACCTTTTGCAGTTCTGGCCTATAAAACATGCTTTGAAATATGTGCAGATAATTACTCAAAACATTTTTCTTCTTTGTCCTTTGGAAAAAAAAAAATTAATTTTTTGCACTTACAGATCGAGCCTGTCTGCTCTCTCCCTCGTAAATTGCCTCTAGCACCATTTACATTCTGTAATTAAAATTAGTATGATTTCTAAATGTGTCAGAAAAATAACAGTTTGTTGGATTATTGGTGGCTGAAATATCTTCCCTCATTATAAACTGTCATCACTTAAAGAAGAAGTCCAGCCTGAGATCGTTTGGCTGGGCTTCTCCTTCGTTTTCCACTCCTGTGACCTGTTTTCAGCAGAGAGCGGACTGAAGTCCGCTCTCTGCTGATGTCACAGGAATCAGTCTAGGCACCGCGTCATCACGACAATAAAGTCTGGATCTGCCAGTTGCCTGGACTGATGCCCATCTCAGCCTCTCAGTGAACCACTGAGAGGCTGAGACGTCTGTTCCCCGCCCCTCCACAGCTCAGCGCTTCAGTGAGCATAGGGGGGCTGCGAGAACTGAGCCATCAGCGGTGTTTGATCGCTTGGCTCTCAGTGCAAAGGCTCCGGGGGACAAATGTAGCATTGGACTAATGCTGCATCCACCTAGGTAAGTATGATTATGGGAAAAAAAACATCATACTTCTCTTTTAAAAAGAAGTGTTAAAGTGTTACTAAACAGTAAAATCAGTCTGTATATGCAGCATAGCATGCTTGTTATACTTACTGTGGAACTTAAGGGGTTAATCCTCTGCATTGTGTAAAAAGGCTGCTTTATCCTGCATGCATAGATCCTTCCCTCCTGCACTGTCTATCTGGGAAAGGCCAGCTAACACAGGCATGGTAGCCGACCTGCACATGCTCAGTGTCTTTTATGCTGGAGAGAACATTTACTTCTCAGAGCTAGCCAGGTCACATGATATTGACATCACACATGTGGGCATGTATACAGGCTGTAGTGGAAATCTCCTCCTACCTGAACTCTCAGCACTGGAGAAACTGTGCAGTTTATCATGTAACCGCAGTATACAGATCATACAAAAAGGTATATAGTGGCAGTATTTTAATGTAAAAAGAAAATGCATAAGCTGTGGGCACTGTTTCATGCTGAAATACACTGACTCTCTCCAGACTGGCTTCCTATTAATAATTAATTTTATCTAAAATCTACATAACATGTACAGTATATCATATTTTTGCAGATATACAGTCAAAGTAATTATTTTAAAGTTACATTTGCCTGCTCTGTCCCTCAAAGATAGTGGCCTCTCCAAAAAGACTAATAAAGCTGTGCTGGGAAGTACTTTAATTTTTCCATCTGCTGCGTGGAAAAAATAAAATGTAATGACGCGTACACACGACCGGTTTTGCCGGCGGACTAAACTCCGAAGGTTTCTCCGATGGAACTCCGATGGAATTCCATTCAAGCGGTCCATTCAAGCGGTCTTGCCTACACACGGTCAAACCAAAGTCAGACCGTCCAGAATGCGGTGACGTACGACGGGACTAGAAAAAGGACGTTCAATAGCCAGTAGCCAATAGCTTACGTCTTGTACTTGCTTCAGAGCATGCGTCATTTTTGGTCCATCAGAACAGCATACAGATGGCATACAGATGAGCGGTTTTCCCGATAGGGATGGGTTCCGTCGGAAAGATATAGGACATGTTCTATTTCTAGGTCTGTCAGAATTTTCGAAAAAGAAGGTCTGATGAGGCCTACACACGACCGGATTATACGATGAAAAGACTCTAGACTTTTTCTATCGGACATTCTGCTTGTGTGTATGCGGCATTAGAAGCAATCTGCTTGTCCCTTCTCTCACAAATGGTGGACAGCCGAAACCAGTTAAAAAAGGTGTGCATTACATAGTTACATAGTAGGTGAGGTTGAAAAAAGACACAAGTCCATCAAGTCCAACCTATGTGTGTGATTATGTGTCAGTATTACATTACATATCCCTGTATGTTGCGGTCATTCAGGTGATTATCTAATAGTTTCTTGAAGCTATCAATGCTCCCCGCTGAGACCACCGCCTGTGGAAGGGAATTCCACATCCTTGCCGCTCTTACAATAAAGAACCCTCTACGTAGTTTAAGGTTAAACCTCTTTTCTTCTAATTGTAATGAGTGGCCACGAGTCTTATTAAACTCTCTTCTGCGAAAAAGTTTTATCCCTATTGTGGGGTCACCAGTACAGCATTTGTAAATTGAAATCATATCCCCTCTCAAGTGTCTCTTCTCCAGAGAGAATAAGTTCAGCGCTCGAAACCTTTCCTCATAACTAAGATCCTCCAGACCCTTTATTAGCTTTGTTGCCCTTCTTTGTACTCGCTCCATTTCCAGTACATCCCTCCTGAGGACTGGTGCCCAGAACTGGACAGCATACTCCAGGTGCGGCCGGACCAGAGTCTTGTAGAGCGGGAGAATTATCATTTTATCTCTGGAGTTGATCCCCCTTTTAATGCAAGCCAGTATTCTGTTTGCTTTATTAGCAGCAGCTTGGCATTGCATGCCATTGCTGAGCCTATCATCTACTAGGACCCCCAGGTCCTTTTCCATCCTAGATTCCCCCAGAGGTTCTCCCCCCAGTGTATAGATTGCATTCATATTTTTGCCACCCAAATGCATTATTTTACATTTTTCTACATTGAACCTCATTTGCCATGTAGTCGCCGACCCCATTAATTTGTTCAGGTCTTTTTGCAAGGTTTCCACATCCTGCGGAGAAGTTATTGCCCTGCTTAGCTTAGTATCGTCTGCAAATACAGAGATTGAACTGTTTATCCCATCCTCCAGGTCGTTTATAAACAAATTAAATAGGATTGGTCCCAGCACAGAACCCTGGGGAACCCCACTACCCACAGCTGACGATTCTGAGTACTCCCCATTTATCACCACCCTCTGAACACGCCCTTGTAGCCAGTTTTCAATCCATGTACTCACCCTATGGTCCATGCCAACGGACCTCATTTTGTACAGTAAACGTTTATGGGGAACTGTGTCAAATGCATTTGCAAAATCCAGATACACCACGTCTACAGGCCTTCCTTTATCTAGATGGCAACTCACCACCTCATAGAAGGTTAATGGATTGGTTTGGCAAGAACGATTCTTCATGAATCCATGCTGATTACTGCTAATGATATCGTTCTTATTACTAAAATCTTGTATATAGTCCCTTATCATCCCCTCCAAGAGTTTACATACTATTAATGTTAGGCTAACTGGTCTGTAATTCCCAGGGATGTTTTTTGGGCCCTTTTTAAATATTGGTGCTACATTGGCTTTTCTCCAATCAGCTGGTACCATTCCAGTCAATAGACTGTCTGTAAAAATTAGGAACAACGGTCTGGCAATCACCTGACTGAGTTCCCTAAGTACCCTCGGATGCAAGCCATCTGGTCCTGGTGATTTATTAATGTTAAGTTTCTCAAGTCTAATTTTAATTCCATCCTCTGTTAACCATGGAGGTGCTTCCTGTGTTGTGTCCTGAGGATAAACACTGCAGTTTTGGTTACTGAAGCCCCCCGATTCACTCGGGAAGACTGAGGAGAAGAATAAATTCAATACCTTTGCCATCTCCCCATCCTTTGTAACCAGATGTCCTTCCTCATTCTTTATGGGGCCAATATGGTCTGTCCTCCCTTTTTCACTGTTTACATACTTAAAGAATTTCTTGGGATTTTTTTGCTCTCCTCCGCTATGTGTCTTTCATGTTCTATCTTAGCCGTCCTAATTGCACTCTTACATTTCTTATTGCATTCTTTATAAAGTCTGAATGCTGAGGATGATCCCTCAACCTTGTATTTTTTGAAGGCCTTCTCCTTTGCTTTTATATGCATTTTTACATTGGAGTTAAGCCATCCAGGATTTTTGCTCGCTCTTTTAAATTTATTACCCAATGGGATACATTGGCTAATGCCCTTATTTAATATGCTCTTAAAGCAAACCCATCTTTCCTCCGTATTCTTTGTTCCTAATATTTTATCCCAATTTATGCCTTTTAGCAAGGTTTGTAGTTTAGGGAAGTTGGCTCTTTTGAAATTCAGTGTCTTTGTGTTCCCTTCATGTTTCCTATTTGTGTGATTTATACTGAAACTAATTGACCTGTGATCGCTGTTACCTAAATTGCCCCGTATTTCCACATCTCTAATCAGGTCTGTATTGTTGGTAATCAGTAGATCCAGTAATGTTTTATTTCTAGTTGGTGCGTCTACCATCTGACCCATAAAATTGTCCTGCAAGACATTAGGGAACTGGCGAGCCTTAAATGAATGCGCGGTTCCCTCCGCCCAGTCTATGTCTGGATAATTAAAATCCCCCATTATGATAACACTTCCCATCCTTGCTGCTAATCCAATTTGTGATAGGAGATCGTCTCCACTTCCTCCCTCAGGTTAGGGGGCCTATAGCATACTCCCAGTATTATTTTCCCCTTAGCTTCATCCCTTTGGAGCTCTACCCATAAGGATTCCACCTCCTCTCTAGCTCCCTCAGTGATGTCATCTCTCACATTCACTTGTACATTATTCTTGATATATAGGCATACCCCTCCCCCTTTTTTACCTCTCTATCCTTGCGGTGTAGGGTATACCCTTGAATGTTTGCCAGCCAATCATGAGAGCTGTTGAACCAGGTCTCTGATATTCCCACAAAATCCAAATCCTCCTTGTACAACAGTATCTCTAGTTCACCCATCTTGTCCGCCATGCTCCTGGCATTGGTGAACATGCCACATAATTTAGACCGGTCGCATATTGTCCTCGTATTGGGTGTTTCAAGATTGCAACTAGGACTTGCTACTATACTCACCTTGTGTTTTTGTGCTTTGGTTAACCTACCACTAATGCCCCCAATACTACCCTCTGGAATATCTTCCGCGCTGACTATCTCTGCCTCTGGACCCCCCCCCCCATCGCCTAGTTTAAAAACCCCTCTAACTTTTTTAGAGGGCAATTTAGGTAATATTGACAGAGAGACTACAGATCAGGATATTTTATTCACCCCTTCTTCCTCTTACTTTCCTACACTTTTTTTTAGAATATAAAGTTAAATTGACTGGGACCCCATGTTTCCTCATTAGTGACATATGTTTTCTCCTCTGAGGGTCACAAGCCTGACATTTCTGAATTTTGGATACTCAAGCTAAGGTCTTCCCTTGGATGTCATCTCACTGCCTCATATATCAGTCATTTATATCTTGTTTTGAATGCTTTTTATGTTTTACTATGCACTTTAATGATGCACATTAATGATGAAAGGACCTGAAGTGTTGCCAACTAGGGATGGGCAATCGGTTCGGCCTGAGCATGAGTTTCAGGCCGAACTTTCGTTGTTCAGAAGTTCTGCGAACAGCCAAACAAATGGGTCGTTTGACTGTTTGTTCGGCCCCCCAAACCGACCACAATGCATTGCGGCGCTGAACAGTGCATTGCAAGCCCTAATTGGCTGAAGCATTGAAAGCTTTAGCCAATCAGGGCATAGAGCACTGTCAGAGTTATAATTGGACACTGTCATCATGACTTTATCCAATCATGGCTCATTCCTGCCCCACAGTATAAAAGTATTCTTTCAATGGCAGCCATTTTCAGTGTGATTTTGGCATGGAGAGAGATAGAACGGGGCTCTGTTCAGTACTATTAGTTAGTGTGCTATACTGTGCTATTTTGCATCAATTGTTAGTGTAAAATATTAGTTTAGTGTCAGTCTAGGGATAGTGTGAGTGTAGTGAGGAAGACCATCATTCAGCTTTGCATAGTGTGCAGCTAGAGAAGGGATAGCTCAGATAGTTCCAATGTAGTGTAGTGAGTCCGTGTCAGTAATCTTGACATTAGTGTATAGCTAGAGTAGGGGCAGTTCAGATAGCGTCAGTGTAGTGACGATTGAACACCGTCTATTTGATTGCGTTACTGCCAGTTTAACACTATTTACTTCTGTGTGCATTACTGCTTGTTTAACGGCATATAGTTTTGTGTTCGTCACTGCCAGTTTAACACCATGTAGTTCTGTGTGCATTACTGCCTGTTTAGCGCCATATAGTTTTGTGTGTGTTACTGCCAGTTTAACGACATGTAGGTCTATGTGCGTTACTGCCAGTTTAATGCCATATGGTTTTGTGTGCATTACTGCCAGTTTAATGCCATATAGTTCTGTGTGTGTTACTGCCAGTTTAACGCCAAATAGTTTTGTGTGCGTTACTGCCAATTTTATGCCATATAGTTTTGTGCGTTACTGCAAGTTTAACGCCATTTACTGTACTTCTGTGTCGTTACTGCAAGTTTAACGCCATTTACTTCTGTGTGCGTTACTGCAAGTTTAACGCCATTCATGTCTGTGTGCATTAGTTCAAGTTTAATGCCATATAGTTCTGTGCATAACTGTACATTTGGCACATTATATTACAGTATATTATAGTGTATACATGGAGTCTGTCTGTGTAGTGTGAGTATTCAAATTAAAGTGCACCAAATCCCACGTTACATTGATTAAAGCGCATCTACGTACAGATTTCCACTTCTTTTTTACATTTGCTTATAAGCAAAATAACCCCCTCCCTCCCAATAATGTCTGGGAGGACAAGGAGAGGCAGATGTTCCCTTGCCACTGTAAGGGGCCAGCAATAAATGTGTCCACAGGCAAAGGTTGACGTGGTGGTCAGTCCTCAGGCACGGCATCATTTCTCCTGTTTAGTGAGTTTGCCCATGCTATCCAGCCACAGCATACAGAGGAGGCGGTAGACTGGCTTACTAAACCTTCCTCATCCTCCTCATCCTCAGACACACAAGCAGAGGCAAGTGTGCAGTCCCCTGCAGTTGCCAGAGTGGATAAACCTGCCTTCTTGTCCGCATCTATTCCTGCCATAGCCCCAACATCAGCCATGGAGAAGTCATCTGAGTTATTTGACTACAGCGTCAGCCACTTACTCCTTGATGATGCCCAGCCATTACTGGATTCAGATGTGGGTTCTGAGGTTGAGGATGACAGGAACATGAGCCTAGAGAGAGGGAGAACACTGATAGACAAATCGACATTCATGCTCCCCCAGCTGCAATGTATTGCCAAGTTGTCTCCAGTGGTAATGATGAAGCAATTTTTTACAGCAAGGCCAATTCTTGCTTTCATCAAGAGTGCCTCTATGGGGTTGCAGTGGGAAGGCTCCGCCGACACCCAAAGACCAATTTTTACACACCCGTTACTTCTATCCAAAGTCAAAGTGACACCAGAGTGTATCCAAAAAATCTCTCATCTTATTCCCAGTGCACTACATTGTGGCTCCCCAGCTGTTGCTGAGCAAAATAAAGGCAGCTTGCAAGGAAAATGTCATTTTTTTTGGCTTTATAAATGCAATTATTGCTGCAGCAGATTCTAGACATGGTACAGATCTGCCACTTTACAAATAGAGTAAGGGGACCCCCTAGACACTATATTGGAAAAAAAAAATAATTTTTATGCTTTCACTTTAAAAATCAAAAAATGGGGTTTGTTAATGGGGTTTGTTATTCGGGTCCGAACTTTCGTGATGTTCGAAAGTTCTGGTGCGAACCGAATAGGGGTCCATTCGGCCAATCCCTGTAGAGTGTGTGTATTGTTGCTGTAAATAAAAAAATTTAAAAAAAAGGTGTGCATCAAGCCTATAAAATTTGTCGTTCCCCACTCAATGAAAAGGGAAGCCCATTTTTAGGGGCATGTTGCAATCTGGTTACTCTCTCCCTAATAACATGCAAACTTAACAATGAAGGCTTCAAAGCTGTGTTGCAAAGATGCATGAAGATTCCATCTTCAGTGTCCCAAACAAGGGCACTGATTTACAATGTAATAGTAGAATTACAATTTTCTGGTGTAAAATACCTGCCTTCTCTATCCCTTCAAAATTGTGAACTGATCACACTTGTTTGGTAGTTGTTTTACTAAGCTGTATGCATTTTCTATTCGCAGAGTGCAAACAAACACACAAATTTTTTATTTCTGCATGCTAAAATGCCTGTGCAGTCTCAGAAATTGTGGTATGTTCAAAAAGTCTTTCTAGCTATTGTGCAAACCTGTATGCTATTTCCATCATTAGTGCCAAAAAAATATAGTGGGTCAGTTGCAATTTTTTTTTTTAAATGGCATGGGGTCCCCCCAAAATCCATACCAAACCCTTATCTAAGCATGCAGCCTGGCAGGTCAGGAAAAGGGGGGATGAGCGAGCACCCCCCCCTCCTGAACCATACCAGGCTACATGCCCTCAAGATAGGGATGATAGGTGGGGGCCACCCGTTTACATCACATGGCGGCATAGCCCCTTCTAACATCACATGACATCAGAAGGAGCAGTGTCACCTGGTGACATAGCCAGGTGGCCCCACCCCTTGCCTATAAAGGAGATGTCAAAGCAGGGAGGAGGCAGACGTCCGGGAGGCCTCCCAGGGAGCGGAACACTTCTTTTTCTTCTATTTTTTGGGTCCAACGGGCGATATGATTGATGGTGGATTGCATCGAGGGACACTATTTTTTTTTTTTTTTTAATAAAGTACTTTGCAAAAACTGTTTACTGCACTTTTTACCTTTGAACACTTTTTTGGTGAATGGGTAGGGGTACAATGTGCTCGATACCCATTCACATGGGGAGGCGGGATCTGGGGGCCCTCAGGGGGCTTCCAGATTCTGATAAGTCCCCCGCCCGCAGACCCTGACAACCACCGGCCAGGGTTGTGTGGAAAAGGCCCTTGTCCCCATCAACATGGGGACAAGGTGCTTTGAGGGGCACCCCAAAGCACCCTCCCCATGTTGAGGACAAGTGGCCTGGTATGATTCAGGAGGGGGGGTGCTCACTTGTCAGGCTGCATGCTTGAATAAGGGTCTGGCATGGATTTGGGGGGGCCCCACCCCATTTTTCTGTCATAGGTTTCTCCTTAAACACTTCAATACAGGACACTTTCAATCCCTTCCTGCCCAGACCAATTTTCAGCTTTCATTGCTCTCACACTTTGAACGACAATTACTCAGTCATGCAACACTGTACCCAAACAACATTTTTATTATTTTTTTTCACACCAATAGAGCTTTCTTTTGGTGGTATTTAATCACTACTGTTTTTTTTCTTTTTTAGTAAGTTAAAAAAGAGTGACATTTAAAAAACAAAACAAAAAAAAAACACTTTTTTTGTTCTTATAAAATTTTGCAAAAAAGAAATTTTTGCTCATACATTTTGTGTGTATACTGCTACATACCTTTGCAGTAAAACTGGTAAAAATAGCCCAAATTATTGGATATTACTTACACACGGTCAGATTTTGTTCGGACATTCCGACAACAAAATCCTAGGATTTTTTCCGACGGATGTTGGCTCAAACTTGTCTTGCATACACACGGTCACACAAAGTTGTCGGAAAATCCGATCATTCTGAACGCGGTGACGTAAAACACGTACGTCGGGACTATAAACGGGGCAGTGGCCAATAGCTTTCATCTCTTTATTTATTCTGAGCATGCGTGGCACTTTGTCCGTCGGATTTGTGTACACACGATCAGAATTTCCGACAACGGATTTTGTTGTCGGAAAATTTTATATCCTGCTCTCAAACTTTGTGTGTCGGGAAATCCGATGGAAATTGTGTGATGGAGCCTACACATGGTCGGAATTTCCGACAACAAGGTCCTATCACACATTTTCCGTCTGAAAATCCGACCGTGTGTACGGGGCATTAGTCTGTGTAAAAGTTGTAGAGTCTACAAGCAATGGTGCAAATCATAAAACTTTGATCACACCTGATGTACTGACGACCATTTGTTGAGGCCCTGAAATGTGAAGACAGTACAAATACCCCTTTTTGGGAAGTAGATAGTCCAAGGTATTTAGTAAGAGGCATGGTGAGTTTTTTGAAGTTGTAATTGTTTCCCACAATTCTTGGGAAATTGAAGAAATTTTTTTTTTTACACAAAATTGTCATAATAAAAATGTATTTCTCACACACAGCATGCTTCCAATTACACCACAAAATACATTCTGTTACTCCTTCTGAGTAGGGATGAGCCGAACACCCCCCTGTTCGGTTCGCACCAGAACATGCGAACAGGCAAAAAATTTGTTTGAACACGCGAACACCGTTAAAGTCTATGGGACACGAACATGAATAATCAAAAGTGCTAATTTTAAAGGCTTATATGCAAGTTAGTGTCGTAAAAGTGTTTGGGGACCTGGGTCCTGCCCCAGGGGACATGGATCAATGCAAAAAAAAGTTTTAAAAACGGACGTTTTTTCGGGAGCAGTGATTTTAATAATGCTTAAAGTGAAACAATAAAAGTGTAATTTTCCTTTAAATTTCATACCTGGGGGGTGTCTATAGTATGCCTGTAAAGGGGCGCATGTTTCCCGTGTTTAGAACAGTCTGACAGCAAAATGATATTTCAAAGGAAAAAAAGTCATTTAAAACTACTCGCGGCTATTAATGAATTGCCGGTCCGACAATACACATAAAAGTTCATTGATAAAAACAGCATGGGAATTCCCCACAGGGGAACCCCGAACCAAAATTTAAAAAAAAATGGCATGGGGGTCCCCCTAAATTCCATACCAGGCCCTTCAGGTCTTGTGTGGATATTAAGGGGAACCTCGGCCAAAATTTAAAAAAATGGCGTGAGGTCCCCCCAAAAATCCATACCAGACCCTTATCCGAGCATGCAACCTGGCAGGCCGCAGGAAAAGAGGGAAGGACAAGAGAGCGACCCCCTTCTGAATCATACCAGGCCACATGCCCTCAACATTGGGAGGGTGCTTTGGGGTAGCCCCCCAAAGCACCTTGTCCCCATGTTGATGGGGACAAGGGCCTCATCCCCACAACCCTCACCCAGTTGTTGTGGGGGTCTGCAGGCGGGGGGCTTATCGGAATCTGGAAGCCCGCTTTAACAAGGGGACCCCCAGATCCCGGCCCATTCCCCCTGTGTGAAATGGTAAGTGCCCTACCATTTCACGAAAAAAGTGGCAAAAATGTTAAAAATGACAAGAGACAGTTTTTGACAATTTCTTTATTTAAATGCCTCTTCTTTCTTCTATCTTCCTTCTTCTATCTTCTATCTTCCTTCGGTTTCTTCCTCCATCTTCTTCTTGTTCTTCTGGTTCTTTCTCCGGTGTTCTCGTCCGGCATCTTCCTCCGCGGCATCTTCTTCCCTTCTTTTTCTCGGGCCGCTCCGCATCCACCATGATGGAAGGCTCCTGCTGTGTGACGCTTCTTGTCTTCTGACGGTTCTTAAATAACGGAGGGCCACCCGGTGACCCCGCCCCCTCTGACGCATAGGGACTTGACGGGGACTCCCCTGTGGCATTCCCCGTGATGTCAGAGGAGGGCACGGTCACCCGTTACGTCACCCCTTTCATACCTACTTTTGAAGGTCCTGGAGCACCAGGAAAGTGGAATTACCCACAAAATGACCCCATTTTGGAAAGAAAACACCCCAACATATATTCTATGAGGCATGGGCTGCAGATAGGTACTCGGGTACTCTGATGGGCTGCAGGAGGGAGGAAGTGTTCCTGCTGGTGTTATTTTACAATGTGCCGGTAGGGAGGAGGTTTAAATCCACACCAGACCCAAAGGGTCCCCCACGCCATTTTTACCCCAATTTTTTTTATTGACATTGTTTTTTTTACAATTTTTTTTAAATGTAGCTCTCAGCTGGGAAGTCTTAACAATGTATTGACTGTGCGCTCAGCGGGCAAACATCCCGCTAAGTTCCCAGATAGTTTGGGTGTTAGTCGAGTACCTGAATGGGCGATGTTCAGTCCAAACTTATGCTCGACCCAAACCATTCAACCATCCCTAGTGGTACTTGAACATTGTAACCCTTCACAGTTACTCTTATTGGGTGCAGGAATGGGCCTTGCTGTTAAAAATTTGAAAAAATAAATAAATTAAGAAGAAAGGGGGGGCGTGGCCTGGCCGGAGACCGAGATGGCAGCATAAGCTGATAGCTCCTGCGACCGAATCTTGTTTTTAAGGTAGCCTACACCCTAGAACCAGCATGAACAGATCCACCCGGAGCTAATCGGCATCCAGCACAGCTATGGACCCAGGTACACAGCTGAGCAGAACCATTCCTGAGCTATTCTGGACCCAGCGCCAGTCGGCTAACGTGGCCTCCCAGGCCCAGACCCCGATCTCGCCTAGCTCGCTGCCCGGTACGCTGATGACAGGAGGCTCATCTCCTGGAGCCGGTCAAGCGCAGCCCCTCAGTCTGTTTGACCTCGAGAAAGTGGCCTCAGACATCAAAAACACAGTCACAGCTGCGATAGCCGACCTGAAAGCAGATATCCAGGCAGTGGCTCATCGCATTGATAATGTGGAGCAAACCACTCTGACCCATGCGGCCGCCATTCGTCAAGTGCAAATCACCTACGATGCACAACTCTCCCACATGTATGATTTACACAGACATATCGAAGACCTCGATAATCGAGGCAGAAGGCACACTATCAGGGTCAGGGGGGAGAGCATTGAACCAGGATCGATACAACAGACCATTTGCACAATATTTAATGACTTGATCGATCGTCCTGCAGATTCTCCTATTGATATGGAGAGGGCTCATTGTGCCTTGCGCCCCCAACTACGTGAGAATGAGCCACCCAGGGATATAATATGCTGTGTCATTAACTTTCTACTTAAGGAGGAGATCCTCCGCAAAGCAAGGGAGAGAGGTCGCATTCTCCATAATGGTGCTGAAGTTAAATCATTCCAGGACTTGTCCCAGATAACGCTACAAAATAGAAGAGCAATGCGCCCCCTACTGGATGCCCTCCGTGCCCGGAACATACAATACTGTTGGAAATTCCCCTTCGGTTTGTCAGCGTCCGCCAGGGGATGCTCTGCCTTGCTCTGCACGCTGGAAGATCTGCCAGGCTTCTGTGAGCAGCTCAATCTCCCAAGTATTGAGCTTCCGGACTGGTTCTCTTTCTATTTACCCGCGGAACCATGGTATCCCTCAACCCTTCTCCAAAGGCTCAATGCCAGAGACCTCGTAGACGCAGAACAGATAGATCATCTCCAACCCCCCGCTTGTCTCGCCAAGACCTCTATCAATGCGGCCTGGGTTCCCCTTCTTCACCTCCCGTGAGAAGGGACCTCCAGGAAGCTTGAGTCATGTGCCCCGTTCCTGCCATGGATCGTCACTTGTGAGTAAGCTTCTCAGCCCATAATCCCTCAACTTCCTTCTTTTGTGACCCGCTCATTCTTCGCTTCTCCTCAGCCCCCTGGCTTCAACAACGGATCCTCTTTCTTTTCGTGTTTCTCCCTCCATTCCTGATCAGCAATGACTGCAACACCCCTACGGAAAAGGTGTTTTGGAGACTCTTACCTGGACCAGGCACAACCTCCTAGCACTCGCTGACATCGACATCGTGAGCAGAAGCAGCAGAACCATGGAGCTGCCAACAGCGACAGCATTTCGCTGCAACTTTTGAGGACTCACCCACTTGAGGTAATACCTTTCACCTCACAAACGCACCAGGGAGGCCTTTAGACACTTGCCCCGTGTCATGTACAACTCAATGGCTCACCCCAGAGACATGGCCTTGTGACCTTACCCTGGGACTTTCAAACCGTCCTTTTACCTCATTCTTTTGCCCCATTTTCACACGCTGCTACAGATTGTCACCGACTCCCCATACATTGACCAGATGTGGAAGTACAGGTCGATCAATATCCACTAATGCCTTAAGATGTGTCCCATCCTGATTCGTTCATTTGACTTTTACACACATCTTGACTTGTTTACTTTTCTACTTCTAACTCCCCCCCCTTTTTTTTTTGAAAACCGGGATGTACCACTGATCTACCCTCATGAGGCTAGACATACACAACAGGAAGGACTGCCTTTCATGTCTAGCCCAGCTCACAAGTATCCGCAACCCCAGTTATTTGGTCCTTACTTTTTGTTTTCAATTATATGCCAACACAGGTTTTCAGATGCTCACCTAGATGTTTTAGTGGGATAATAGGATATGTCTTAGGTCTGACTTACAATAACCCATAGCCAATTATGCCTGGGCGACAGGCGTACACCTGTACAACGCACTTACCCAGGTTCTTAAGTAAGAGCTACTGCTTAGACCCCTCCTCTTCCCACCTGAAAAGCTTCCCTCCCCCTTCCCCCCCTTTTTTCTTTTTTTCCCTTCCCTTCCCTTCCTCTCCCGCATGCTTAGTGCGTCAGTTGAGGCTGACTATCCTGCCCTATATGGTCGCTTACAACTTCAACATGGCAGGCCTGTTTTACATGTTTGTATTAATGCTTATATCCTCTCTGTTTTGGTTCACATGTGATTTAGTTCCTGATATGTAGTAGGCTTCCCATTTGATTATATGTCACTATTTATGTATGTGTACCCACATATTGTATACTTTTTCGATCCCCGGCTCGCAAACACCCTCAGGTTTCCGTCCCTCCTTTCGTCCCCTCACAGCAGTCCTATCGGTACATTAGCTGACACCCCAGACCCTTCCTTTCTAGGTGGTTTAGATAATCTACATCCACCTCTGGTTTGATCTTTCTCCTTTCTTCTCTCCTTTCTAGTTTTTCCTTCTTTTTCTTTATACTAACTTCGCTCTTTCCATCCCTCCCTCTTACTTCCCCTTCTTCTTTCATCTCCCCCACCCCCTCCCTCGGCTTCCCTCCTAGACCCACTTCCTATACTCGCCCCCCTCCACTCTAGGTTGGTCCAAACCCCCCCCTTGACTGGGTCCGCGCCCGCCCCCCGGTTGCCCATTCTCAGTCTTTAGCAAACCTTAAAACCTACAGAGCACTGTGGCGGTATAGCCGGATTGCCTCGGCATTATTATGAAGCCTTCAACATTAACAACACATTACCTGATGTTAAAGTGCATATCCCTCAATGTAAAAGGTCCCAAGTCTTATCGTCTCTCACTAAACACAAAGCACACTTCATCTTCTTACAAGAGACCCACTTTCGCTCGGATGCCATCCCTAAACTCTCTAACCACATATACCGCACTGCCTTTCATGCCACCAACCCTGATGCCAAGACCAAAGGCGTTTCGATACTAATCGCCAAACACGCAAACTTCCACTTATCAGACTCTCTTATAGACCCAGAGGGCAGATTTATCTTTCTCAAAGGCTCCTACGCTTCCAAGCCAATAACCTTAGCCAACATCTATTGCTCCAATGATCACCAGGTCGCATTCTGTGATCTTCTAGCCTCTTTCCAGAAATGATTGGTGCTAATGGGCCACGAATTCAATGTCTCCCTGAACCCGATATTAGACTCCTCCACAGGAACTTCCACCTTAACATATAGAGCATTGTGACAGATAAAACTGCAGTTGCAAAAGCTATCCCTTCATGACACGTGGCGCACCCTGTCTCCTTCGGATAAGGACTAAACTTTTTATTCAGCCCCTCATCAGAAATACTCTAGGATCGATTACTTTTTCCTCTCCCAGAAGGATTTACCCTTTCTACAAAAGTCCACCATAGAACCAATGTATTTATCCAACCATCACCCAATTACAGTCACACTATCTTTCCCTGAAATCTATTCTAGAAGGAAGCTCTGGCGATTAAACCCCTCTCTACTTAAAGATCCCTCTTCGATTGAATGCGTACGCACACGACTCCAGCAATACTTTACTGAAAACTCGAACCCGGAAATCTCTCCGATTTCCCTCTGGGAAGCACATAAATGCGTAATCAGGGGGGAACTAATCACCCTTTCCGCAGAAGATAAGAGACAACACCGAGAGACCATTAATACTCTCCTCAACACAATTAAATCCCTGGAAAGAACCCACAAATTGACACAGGCACAATCCACCCTACAAGACTTGGTACATACTCGCCCCCTGCTATTGGAGGAGCTAGACAAGGCCACTAAAAGATGCTACATTCTTGGCCATAGGATTTTCTATGAACAGGGCAACAAATGCGGCCGACTTCTGGCACGTGCGGTCCAAAATTCTAAAATTTCTTCCACAATCCACCACATACGTAACCCCGGGGGAACTCTTCTGGTCAAGAATGAGAAAATTGCCAGGGAATTTGAGAATTTTTATTCAAATCTTTATAACTTACAGACCAACCACATAACTCAGTCCACCCCTGAAACACGCACCAAGCTTATCAAAGACTTTCTTTCCCAGTACAGTCCTAGACCAATAACCCCCCGACAGTCACTTGATCTCGAGAACCACATATCAGCAATTGAACTAGAGATGGCCATAAAACAAATGAAAGCGGGCCAGAGCCCGGGGCCTGACGGCTTCACCCTCCAGTATTACCAATCTTTCGCTGACATCCTTTCTCCCAATCTTTTAGTTACTTTTAACGCCTTATCAGATCCCCAGATTAGACCAGCCAGAATGCTAACAGCCCATATCGCCGTGATACCTAAGGAAGGCAAGGACCCCGCATTAGTGGCTAATTATAGACCAATATCCCTTTTAAATGTGGATATTAAAATATACACAAAAATTCTGGCTAATAGACTACTTCCCCTAATTCCCGGCCTCATCTCTCTGGACCAAGTGGGGTTTGTCCCTGGCAGGGAGGCAAAGGACAATGCCATCCGCACACTAAACCTGCACCATTGGCTCACGACTTCCAAAACGTAAGGATTTCTCCTTTCACTAGATGCTGAGAAGGAGTTCAACAGGGTGGCCTGGGACTATATGCGTGAGGTTTTCCTGGCTATTGGCCTCGAGGGCCGCATGCTGTCACACATAATGGCCTTGTACTCCGGTCCCTCTGCAGCTGTTAAAGTCAACGGCCACCTGTCGGACGCCTTCCCTATCAGCAATGGTACACGCAGCGATGCCCACTTTCACCTCTGATCTATATACTAACTTTAGAGCCCCTCCTTAACAGACTGAGAGACAACTCAAACATTCAAGGGATAACCGTGAAGGGGAGAGAATTCAAGGTCGCAGCTTTCGCTGATGATATTCTACTCTCTTTAAAATCACCTTGCATTTCCCTACCAAACCTTCTCAAAGATATAGAGTCTTTTGCCAAAATATCAAACCTAAAAATTAACCATACAAAATCTCATGCCTTAAACATCACCCTCCCTCCTCAGGAAGTGGCCCATTGCCAAGATTCCTTCCCTTTCCGTTGGGATAAGGACGCAATCACATACCTGGGTATTCAAATCCCTGCTCGTCTATCTGATCTCTACTGTACAAACCATCACCCGGCCCTCCTGGGGGTCCAAAAACACTTTAAGGAATGGTCGGGCTTGAATGTATCCTGGTTTGGATGTTCAGCCCTGATTAAGATGATCGTTTTACAACGTCTACTTTACCTAATGCAAGCAGTCCCGTTATCTTTACCAACAGCCTTCTTCGCAACCTATCGGAAGGTCTGCTCTGCCTTTCTGTGGAGAGATTCCCCTCCTTGCATTAAATATTCTCGCCTTACGTTGCCCAAACCCAGGGGGTATTGGATTGCCGGATTTGCATAAATATTACATAGCTTGCCATCTCACAAGGATCGCAGACTGGAATATCCATGCATTTAAAAAGTCATGGGTATTGCTTGAGGGAGCTTTCTTGTCTGGACCCTTACATCTTCTTCCTTGGTTGTCCTCCAAAAACTGGCCACAATCCCTCTCGAATCACCCGCTCATCTACCCCTCTCTTCTGGCATAAAGAAAGTCTATGCTTGGTGGGATCTCTGCCCCTACCCCGAGCCCCCTGACCTCATTACGGAGGAACCCTGATTTCCCCCCAGGCGACTCCAATAGCTTTCTACAACAGGAATGGCCCTTTGAGGACATACTAGCCCTCCAGTTTTACTCTAATGGGAAACCCATATCCTTAGAAAAACTTAGAACGATCACTAAGACAGCCTCATTCTCCTTCTGGACCTATAGACAGGTCTGACACTTCCTTGCAATCCATGCCCCCCAAACAAACTGGACGAGACAACTTACGCCCTCTGAGTCCCTATGCCACCGCCAAATACCGCAAAGACACTTAATCTCTCTCTTCCACACCCTTATTTCGGAAAGCCTACTCAGGCCCCAACCCCCTCACAATTATCTTGGATCATAGATCTAAAAACTCCCTTGACAACAGAGGACTGGTATAGGACCCCTTCGCGCCTCCACAAATTCTCCCCTAACATTCCTAACACCTACTGGAGATGTGGGTCGGGTGTGGGCACTATGCTACATGTGTGGTGGGATTGTGAGAACCTTTTGGAGGGGGGTCCATGACCTCATCACACATGTCACAACTCTCAATCTCGATTACACCCCGGCCCAATTCCTTCTACATCATACATCTCTATCCAAAAAGGATTACTATAAATCCCTGGCCATGCATATGGTCAATGCAGCTAAGCTTTGTGTCCCCAAGCATTGGCGTTCCACCTGCGCTCCGACGATCAGGGAGTGGTTTGTGAGAATTTCAAAAATAAAAGATATGGAGGAATTGATCCATACCACGCAAGACAGAATGCATAAATTCTCAATTGTCTGGGCGTGCTGGACTCACTTCACTACCACTGACAGATATCGCCAGCACTTCTCTCAGAGTTGATTTGCGAGTTCTGCATTGAGATATAGGGTGCCTTGGGTGTGGGGGCGGGTCACGGGTGCGGACCCACTCTGGATTCCCTAATAAATACCCCCTGTTCACCTTGTCCCTTTCCCTGCCCCCCCCTTTCCCCCCTTCGATCCCAATATTAGCTTCCCCCCTCCTCCTTTCGTAGTTGTGACCCCCAATTTCCCCCATCTTTACTTCCCCTTCCCTCCTTTCCTTTCTTTCTTTTTTCTTCTTCCACTCTCTGCCCTCTTCTCTCTTTCCTATTCCCTGTCTACTCTAGCAGGGAATATTTATTTCCCCATATATACCAATTGAACATACACACTATGACTTAATTGGAGGTACCACTCCTCTGCTGACACATGTGCCTTATTAGGATACACTACGCCTTAGACCCTGACCGGGAACAAATCATTACTCTCTTCCCCTCCCTGGATTATATCGGTCGGAGGTGGAAAAAATGAGAAAGAGATCCTCTGCCCTCCTACGCTAATTGTCTATCTTACGTTCAGTTCCTGTTCATTTCACTTCAAGATGTTCTTCCATGTATCTTTTGAATGGTACTAGTTTGATGTCCTAATTTTATTTTTTTGTTTACAAAAGATTTTATTTGGAAGACAAAGAATAAAACATGTACACAGGTGCCATGAGATTTGTACAGAATAAAGCGTTATCACAGATATTACATAGGTATAGAATATAGTATCGTAATGTACAGTACATTGGTGTGGTAGGTAAGGGAGAAGTCCGGGGGGTATAGGCATCTCATGAGAAGTAGAGTAAAAAGGCCTAGTACATGGACATTAAAGTGCATCATCATGTGAGGACCAAAATAGCCATTTGTCATTGTAGATATGCATGCTATCAGAAATAGTATGATGGACTCTCTCTGTGAGTCTGAGAATTTACATTCTAGATTCAACCTGGGGCCAAGAAAGATTGTGTGACTTCCAGTTAAAAGTTATCATCCATTGAACAGAGCTAATTAGAGAGTGGATTAGTCTGTTACCTGGAAGGGGAACATCTGGAACCAAGGCGTAGAGGAGGCAGATTTGTGGTGAGAGGGAAATTTTTTTTTTAAGTGGTTTTTCTAATTTTCTAATAACTGCGTTCCATATTGGCTCCAGATGTTTGCAGCTCCAGAAAATGTGGATGTAGTTGCCTTCTATGGGACAGCCCCTGAAACAGTCAGGGGATGTCATGGGATAGAAGGAATGAATTTTGACTGGTGTCATATACCATCTAATAAAAAGTTTAAGGGGGGATTCTCTGAATGCAGCAGCACAGTTGCTTTTGCGAAGGTTTTTGGTCATTTTAGACCAAGATTCGATGGGGAACGAGCAACCGATTTCTGTCTCCCATCGAATCATGGGGCCAGATTTTTCAGGTTGGTGAAGGATATTGAGATAATTATATACTTGAGAGATCAGACCCTTATCTCTAGGAGTAGAGATGCAGATATGTTCAAATAACGTGTATGGTGGGTTGAGATAAAGGGAGTAACTAGTGTAGAAGAAGTTTCGGATAAGGTTGTATTGGGGGAGTTCAATAGAGGGGAGTTTAAATCTAGATTGCAATGAGGCAAAGGAAGAGAAATTCATATTTAGTGTGAGAGACTTTAATGTAGTGAGATTATTTTTTATCCACAAGTTAAAGAGAGAGTTGTCTATAAATGCCTGGGGGAATCTGAGATCACCCAGGAATGAGGTTAAGGGGGGGGGGGGGGATTTCTGATATAAGTTTAAAGTTATCTTTGATTCTATTCCATAATTGGATAAGGTGGGAAAAAATTGTGTTATGTTTAATTAAAGCGTGATTTGATTTTAGATTAGCCCATAGGACACCTTTGAGTTTTAGAGGGAGTATAGAAGAGGTCTCAAAGATTAGCCAGGAAATATTAGTAGCAGGAGAGAACCATTGAGCCAGCTGAATCAGTCTGGCTGCTAAATAATATAGCCAGAGGTTGGGGAGTCCCAAACCACCACTGTGTTGAGTTCTATACATTAAGGAGTAACTGCATCTGGGTTTTTTATTATTCCACATGAATTTATTTATTTCGCGCTGAAGAGATTCAAGTTTTGTTTTAGGTACATTAATAGGAAGGGTCCTAAAATAATATAGTAATTTAGGGAGAATGGTCATCTTAAATGCACAGATCCTTCCGAGGAAGGAAATGTGATAGGACGACCAGGTTTTGATTAATGAGCTTATATGGGAAAAAAGGGAAGGGTAGTTAGTTTTGTATAGTAAGTTATGAGAGGCTGTGATGAAAATACCAAGATATTTGAAGGAGTACTGGGACCATAGGAATTTAATTTTTTTTTCCAGAAGAGTTGGTAAGCTAGAAGGACAATTAATTGGTAATATATAACATTTGTTAGTATTAATGTAAAGACCGGATAGTTTGTAGAATGATTGAAGTTCAGAGAGGAGATTAGGGATTGAAACTAGAGGGTTTGTTAAAAATAGTAGGGCATCGTCTGCATATAGACTAAGTTTAAAGTGATGTGATTCTTTTTGATATCCTTTAATGTTGTGGTTATTCCTAATAGCAATTGCAAGGGGTTCTATGGCTAGAGCAAAAAGGAGGGGGGAAAGTGGACAGCCTTGTCTAGTGCCTCTACTGAGGGGGAAGAATTCGGAATTACTTCCAGGGATTTTAACTCTGGTTTGGGGGAGGTGATATAGTGCATTAAAGCCGTGTATACATTTTTCTGATATGCCAAATTTGGGTAAAAGATGATTTAGATAAGACCAATTGACACTGTCAAAGGCCTTGTGGATGTCAAGGCTGAGTAAATAAAGGGGATGAGAGTGGAGGTTGGCATCTTGGACAATGTTTGTAACTAATCTGATGTTGTCGGTAATTTGTCTGCCTGGGATAAAACCTGTTTGGTCCGTGTGGATCAGGGAAGGGATAACTGTGGCCAGTCTGTTTGCCAACATTCTGCCAAATAATTTGAGGTAATTATTAAGAACCGAGATGGGACAAAAGTTTTGGGGTAAAGTGTGGTCCTTTTGAGGTTTAGGAATTAGAGATAAATTAGGCAGCAGCATATCCTCTGCCAAATGACCACCCGATAGGATGTAGTTGAACATCTTGGGGAGGCTAGGGGACAAAAGGGAAGCACATTTTTTATAATAAGTAGTTGTGAAGCCATCTGGGCCTGGTGCTGTTGAGGTTTTGAGAGATTTTATTATGTCCAGTATCTCAGCCTCAGTGCAGGGTTCACTTAGCGAAGAAGCTTGCTCCTGGTTAAGTTTAGGAAGTTGAAAAGAGTTTAGCCAGCCTAAGTCAGTGGGTTTTGGGTGATTTTGAGGGCCAGAGAGGAGGTTTTGGTAGAAGGAGGTGAAGATTTGGAGGACATCTTGGGGATGAGTTACTAAATTTCCTTTTTAATCTCGTAGTTTGTAAACGTGAGGGGGTTTAGTGTCTTGGTTCAATTTTCTGGCAAACATTGCTGAGGAAGAGTTGCCATGTAATAGAAATTTGGCCTTAGAGAATCTTAATGATTTTTCAGTGTCCTCAGACAGTAATGAATTAAGAGCTTTGCGTTTGCTTTGAATGAGTTCAGTTAATTCTGGGGATATAGCATTTTTGAGTTTGTTATATAGCTCATGAAGTTCTTTGGTTAGGCATTTAATCTCCAAGAGTTTAGCCTTGTTCTTAGCTGCAGCTTTGCTAATCAAATGACCTCTAAGAACCGCTTTGTGTGGGGCCCAAACAGAGGTAGGGAGGACCTCCTCAGTGGAGTTTGTGTTGAAGTATTCTTCTATATGTGAGGTGATAATTTGAACAGTGGAGGGGTTTGAAAGAAGAGAATCATTGAGGCGCCAATTAAAGGGGGTTGGGGCCATACCAATATGGGAGGTTTCAAAGGCTACTATGTTATGATCTGACCATGGACAAGGAAGGATGTCAGCTATGGAAGAGTTTGCTAGAAGGATAGGAGTGCAAAAAATATAGTCCAGTCTGGCATAACAATCGTGAGGGTGAGAATAGTGAGTGTATGCTCTGATTCCTATATTATGTGCTCTCCAAGAGTCAATTAATTGTAATTTGCTAAGGGAACGGTTAATGGATTTGCTAAACGCTTTAGAGGAAGGGACTAACCTACTTCTATCCAGAGCAGGATGAGCAGATAAATTGAAATCGCCTCCAATTATCATATGAGGAGAGATGTATTGATCAAGTGTGTTAAAGAAGTTATTGAAAAATGTTGATTGAGCGTCGTTGGGGGCGTATAATGAAACTATTGTGACTGATTTTTTGTTAATACTGCCCTTTATTATAATGAATCTGCTTTCATCATCTTTGTAGATGATATGTGGTTCAAAAATGATATTATTTTCAATAAAGATTGTAACACCTCTTGATTTATTGGAGAAGGTAGTATAGTGTATTTGGTTGAATGATTTGTCAAAGTATTGAGGGTGATTAGTGGCGGAGAAGTGGGTTTCTTGCATCAGTATAATGTCAGCCCCCAATCTTTTGTATTGTTTAGAAGCTTTTTTCCTTTTGTTGGGGGAGTTGAAGCCTTGGACGTTGTGAGAAAAAATTTTAAGTACCATATTTAGAGAGAGGAAGGGTGCTAGTTGAGAAGGGGGAAGTTAGTTGGGAACATAAATGGGGGTCAGGTAAGAAAAACCTGACAGAGTAGTAATCATCTGTAAAAACATTGATAAGGTGAAAGGAGCATAATAAAGCAATATCAAAATCCATGTTAAATAAATGTTCCATGTACCGCATAACATGTAAATTAGTGAGAACATTTAAAATTAGCATAAATTGCCGTAAGGGCTAGAATAACAGTAACTAGAACAAAAAACGTAAGGGGGTTGGAGGACTGTGAGTCGTCCAACCAATTGAAGAACTCAATAGGACATAATCGTCCAGGTTCTGCTGGAGGAGAGTGCCGCAGTACTCCAATGGGAGGTGAAGCCGCGAACTCCACAGGCAGACTGGGGGTCAAACCAGCGACGGCGGATAGGCAAGGCAAAAATTATAGTATTTAGTATTAATGAAAAAAACAAAAAAAAAGGAAAAAAAAAATTGTGCATGGTGATAAAAAATAAATAAATTACTGACTATCCATGTCAGGCTAATAAAAGGTAGAAAACAACAGTGTTAAACAGAAACAACCACAATATAGTAGATATTGACATGATAATATTTGGAGTTAAAGGGGAAGCTAGAGTCAATATGGTGGAGTGTGTTAGGTATAAAAAGTCTCACCGTTATTAGGCGTGATGTCTTCAGGTGAATGGTTCAGTAGTATGTGGGACATCTGCTGTCTTCATCCCAGAGAGGGCAGATAGTTTTGGATCAGAAGAACCAAGGGGTTAAAAACCTGTGAGGGGAGAAAATTAAGGGTTATACCTGAAAAAAAAAGATTATTAGTGTAAGGTAGGGATTGGGTTGGGACTCTACTTCACGCCTCAGATTCAAGGAAGTCTGCAGTTTTTAGCATTTTGGAGAGTGGTAGTGAGAAGTTTCTTGAGGTGTTATATATGAGAAGGTGTAGGTATGGGTTAACAGAACTCTGTCCGTCTAGATGTAAGATGGGAAACCTCTTATTTGGTCATTTGAAGCAGGTTGAAGTGACTATGCAACATGGTCTTGAGGTGAGAGTTGTCGCCATCTTCTCTGTTCCCTGGAATTACGTCTGGTGGAGGGTGTAGACCAAATGGGAGATGATCTGGGGATTACAGGGAAACGTTGAGAGGGTTGTGGTTCCAGCAGTCCCAGCTTGATTAATAAATCTTTTCCTTCAATAACATTATAAACCGTGTACGTCGAACCATTATGCATTATGGATAGCTTAAAAGGGAAGCCCCAGCGATATTTGATTCTGGCGGTTTGAAGGATGTTGGTAACCTCTTTCATCCTGCGGCTGCGGTCCAGAGTCGCAGGGGAGATGTTAGGGTAGATCTGTAGCCTTGTACCATCTAACTCGATGTTAGGCAAGTTTCTAGCAGCTCTCATTATATCTTCTTTAGTGACAAAGTCTTTCATGCACAATATCACATCTCTAGGAGGCTTGTCAGGAGTGGGTTTAGGGTGCAGTGCCCTATGCATTCTGTCACAGGCGAAAGCAGAGAGTTTATCTGGAACTAGGTTATGAAAGAGCTTTGTGATGGCATGATTTAAATCAGTGATAGACTCTGGAATACCACGAATTCTAATGTTATTACGTCTGTTTCTGTTATCTAAATCTCTGATGTGGGCTTGCATGAAGGAGAAGCTATCAGCCAGTGTCTCATAATCTTTTCTGAGATCATTGTGTGCGATGGCAAATTCGTCATGTTTGGCCTCAAGTAAATCAGTGCGCCCTCCTATATTAGCGATCTCCTGGGAGAGTGCATTTGTGGATTTCTTTTTCTAGTTTGTCCACAAATCTGTCATATATGGCGGACAAGCTAGCATCCAGGTCGGCCTTAGAGAGGGGCTGGTTGTACTCACAGTTTTTAGAAGCAGACTGTGTGGAAGTGCTGGAGGCCGCATGGTGGCCGGCGCCATTTTGGGTCATCTTCTTAGCTGTACTTGATTTCTCCAAGCTCAATAAAAAGTTTGTCAGGTTGTGTGTGGAGCGGCAAGATCGCTTCTTTTTGTATGCTGGCATGCACCGGGGTGTCCCGCGGGGGTGATCGTGTGAATCAGGCGGATTTTTTGTGGAAATAGCCCCGGGGAACTTGACTGGCCTTCCTTGTCAGACGGAGCTCAGCAGCGTCCGTCCCGCATCGCGCCGCGCATGCGCCCCCGATGTCCTAGTTTTATACTGTCATGTGACGTCTGTCTTTGATCTGTATGTATATGTTCTTAAACTGAATAAAATCTTTATGGAAAAAAAAAGAAGAAAGAACAGCAATTATGGAGAAATTTTTGTTTGCTGCTGCTGTAAAATTCAAAAAGGCCAAAAAAAAAAGAAGGGAAGCACTGCTGATGCAGAAAGAGAAACGCCTGCGACACAGAAAGGGGGACAGCAATTATGCCCTAAATATTCTTAGTGCTGCTGTGCTGCCAAAAAAGAAAAAATAAGTATAATACTGCTGTGCTGATGCAGAAAGAATAACACCTGTGACAAAGAAGGGGGGGGGGGTACTGTAAAAACAGAACCTGATACTGCACTGCACTCTTTTATATACTCTGCACTACACTATATACTCTGAACTGTATTATAGACACTACACTGCCTGCACTGTATTATAGAGTTCTACACTGACTGCACTGTCAGGGGCGTAGCTATAGAGGGTGCAAGAGTCACGATCGGCGGCTGCCGGGGGGCCCGTGCGGCTCCCCTGTCAATTTTGTATACACTTGTGTGAGCCGGAGTTGGGGGCGGAGCTGGGAGGGTGGAGATGGCGGTCCTAGGTACGGAGGACTGCTTGCCTCTTCACTTTACACTCTGGATGCAGCTAGCACCAGGCTAGATAGGAGGGCCGGCGGGGCGGCATATAGGAGAACCAATCTCCTATGTTCTGCTCCTGTCTCCTGCAGGTCTTTTAACGGCTGCAGCAGCAGGATTGGTTCTCCTATATGCCGTCCCGCCTGCCCTCCTATCCAGCCAAGAGGCAAACAGTCATCTGTACCCAAGACCACCAGCTCCGTCTCCCAACTCCGCCCCCACCCTGGCTCCCGCTTCCTGTCTCAAGACTGTTCCTGCCACCGGAATGGTAGGAGAAAAGCTCCCTGCCCGGGGCCGCTCCTGGTATGCCACAATCTCTCTGAGAGAGTAAAAGAATGCACTGACCAGCGAGTATAGTGTTCCAGGTGTGCTGCTATCACTCTGCTCCCTCCCATACTACCCCCCTTCCCATTATGCTGTCCCCCCACACTGCCCTCCACTGCCTCCCTCCCATCAAAAACTGTAAAAAAATAACCAAAAAAAACTATAAAATATAAAATTATAAAATAAAATGTTAAAATATAATAAACAAATAAAAAAAAACTACTGACCTCATTCTCTGCCCTACTGACCCCATCCACTGCCCTACTGACCATGTCCACTGCCCTACTGACCATGTCCACTGCCCTACTGACCACGTCCACCGTCCTACTGACCATGCCCACTTCCCTACTGACTACGTACACTTCCCTACTGACCATGTCCACTGCCCTACCATGTCCACTGCCCTACCATGTCCACTGCCCTACTGAGCCTGTCCACTGCCCTACTGACCATGTCCACTGCCATACTGACCATGTCCATTGCCCTACTGACCACATCCACTGCCCTACTGACCACGTCCATTGCCCTACTGACCATGTTCACTGCCCTACTGACCATGTCCACTACCCGACTGACCATGTCCATTGTTCTACTGACCACGTCTACTGCCCTACTGACTACGTCCACTGCTCTACTGACCACATCCACTGCCCTACTGACTACGTCCACTGCCCTACTGACTACGTCCACTGCCCTACTGACTACGTCCACTGCCCTACTGACCACGTCCACTGCCCTACTGACCATGTCCACTACCCTACTGACTGACATCATTCCCAGTCCACACTGACACCACTGGCTGAACTAGGGTTGCAAAGGTCGCACTTGTGACTGGGCCCTGGCCTTCCGCCACCATGGTAAAGCCCAAGACTGAAGGACTGCACAACATGTGAAAGGGATCCACTGTGGGCCGTAAAAGGTCATGGGATCAGTTGGAAGGGCTTTGGGCTCGGAGGGAATGGTTCAGGTCGGAGGTCGGGGGGCCCTTCATGATTTCTTGCACCAGGGCCCTGAAGGTTCTAGCTATGCCTCTGTGCACTGTATTATATAAACTACACTGCCTGCACTGTATTATATATTCTACACTATATTATATATTCTAATCTACACTGACTGAACGCTGAATCCACTAACTAACCTGCCTAATCTCTCTCCACTGTAACACACTACATACAGCCACCGTTGATAGCAGCCTTATATAGTGTGGGGCATGGACTTAGCCCCTGAGCCATGTTTGACCAAAGGCACCCAGCTTTTGGCCAATAATAGCTCTCACAGCACGTCGCGCTGTGATTGGCCATAGCATACAGGTCAGGTGCATGCTTTGGCCAATCAGCATCTTTCAATGCACTGCGATCTCACGCTGTGCTTGGCCAAATATAGCATTCGTCACCACTTGTTTTTTTTTATTTTTCCGGTATAAAAGAAAAAAAATTGAATATGTAGAAAAAAAAATAGTTTTTCTTAGTTTCTGTTATAAAATTTTGTAAATAAGTAATTTTTCTTCATAAATTTTGACCAAAATTTACACTGCTACATTTCATTGGTAAATATAACCCAAATCAGTGTATGTTATTTGGTCTGTGTAAAAGTTATAGAATCTACAAGCTATGGTACGTATCATTGAAAATTGATCAATCATAATTTACTGAATGTCATTTATTGAGGCCCTGAAATGTCAGAACAGTACAAATGTACCCCAAATGACACCTTTTTGGAAAGTAGACATTCCAAGGTATTTAGTAAGGGCCATGGTGAGTTGTAATTTTTTCCCACGATTCTTTTGAAAATAAAGATTTTTTTTCACAAAATTGTCATATTAACAAGTTCTTTCTCACACACAGCATAGACATACTTGCAACTACACCCCAAAACACATTCTGTTACTCCTCCTTATTATGGCAATACCACATGCGTGAGACTTTTACAGTGGCTTGCCACATACAGAGGCCCGACATGCAAAGAGCACCTTCATGTGTTCTAGGGGCAAAATTATATTAATTTCTAAAAAACCTAACATGTTTTTGAAGGCCCAGGAGCACCAGGACAGTGGAAACACCCACAAAATGACCCCATTTTGGAGAGCAAACACCCCAACGTATTTTGCATGAGACATGCTGAGTCTTTTGAACATGTAATTTTTTCCACAAGTTTTTGGAAGATGTGGAAAGAAAATGAAAATATATATATTTTTTTTTTTACACAAAGCTGTCCATTTATAAGATATTTCTAAGAGCCCTTGCACACTGGGGCGGTTTGCAGGCGCTATTGCGCTAATAATAGCGCCTGCAAACCGCCCAGAAAGTGCCGCTCCTTGCATTCCAGTGTGAAAGCCCCGAGGGCTTGCACACTGGAGCGATGCGCTGGCAGGACGGTAAAAAAAGTCCTGCTAGCCTCATCTTCGGAGCGGTGAAGGAGCGGTGTGTATACCGCTCCTTTACCGCTCCTGCCCATTGAAATCAATGGGACAGCGCGGCTATACCGCCGGCAATGCGCCTCTGCAGAGGCGCTTTGCGGTGGTATTTAACCCCTTCTCGGCCGCTAGCGGGGGGTAAAACCGCCCCGCTAGCGGCCGAATACCGACGGTAAAACGCCGCTAATAATAGCGGCGTTTTACCGCCGACGCCGCCCCCTGCCCCAGTGTGCAAGGGCTCTTACACATAGCATGTACAGTGGGGACGGAAAGTATTCAGACCCACCTAAATTTTTCACTCTTTGTTATATTGCAGCCATTTGCTAAAATAATTTAAGTTCATTTTTTTCCTCATGTACACCCAGCACCCCATATTGACAGAAAAACACAGAATTGTTGACATTTTTGCAGATTTATTAAAAAAGAAAAACTGAAATATCACATGGTCCTAAGTATTCAGACCCTTTGCTGTGACACTCATATATTTAACTCGGGTGCTGTCCATTTCTTCTGATCATCCTTGAGATGGTTTCACACCTTCATATGAGTCCAGCTGTGTTTGAATATACTGATTGGACTTGATTAGGAAAGCCACACACCTGTCTATATAAGACCTTACAGCTGACAGTGCATGTCAGAGCAAATGAGAATCATGAGGTCAAAGGAATTGCCTGAAGAGCTCAGAGACAGAATTGTGGCAAGGCACAGATCTGGCCAAGGTTACAAAAAAAATTCTGCTGCACTTAAGGTTCCTAAGAGCACAGTGGCCTCCATAATCCTTAAATGGAAGACATTTGGGACGACCAGAACCATTCCTAGAGCTGGCCGTCTGGCCAAACTGAGCTATCGGGGGAGAAGAGCCTTGGTGAGAGAGGTAAAGAAGAACCCAAAGATCACTGTGGCTGAGCTCCAGAGATGCAGTCGGGAGATGGGAGAAAGTTGTAGAAAGTCAACCATCACTGCAGCCCTCCACCAGTTGGGGCTTTATGGCAGAGTGGCCCGACGGAAGCCTCTCCTCAATGCAAGACACATGAAAGCCTGCATGGAGTTTGCTAAAAAAACACCCGAAGGACTTCAAGATGGTGAGAAATAAGATTCTCTGGTCTGATGAGACCAAGATAGAACTTTTTGGCCTTAATTCTAAGTGGTATGTGTGGAGAAAACCAGGCACTGCTCACCTGTCCAATACAGTCCCAACAGTGAAGCATGGTGGTGGCAGCATCATGCTGTGGGGGTGTTTTTAAGCTGCAGGGACAGAACGACTGGTTGCAATCAAGGGAAAGATGAATGCGGCCAAGTACAGGGATATCCTGGACGAAAACCTTCTCCAGAGTGCTCAGGACCTCAGACTGGGCCGAAAGTTTACCTTCCAACAAGACAATGACCCTAAGCACACAGCTAAAATAACGAAGGAATGGCTTCACAACAACTCCGTGACTGTTCTTGAATGGAGAGACCTAAAAATGGCTGTCCACCAACGTTTACCATCCAACCTGACAGAACTGGAGAGGATCTGCAAGGTATAATGAATGGCAGAGGATCCCCAAAGTGTGAAAAACTTGTTGCTCCTTTCCCAAAAACACTCATGGCTGTATTAGATCAAAAGGGTGCTTCTACTAAATACTGAGCAAATGGGTCTGAATACTTAGGATCATGTGATATTTCAGTTTTTCTTTTTTAATAAATCTGCAAAAACGTCAACAATTCTGTGTTTTTCTGTCAATATAGGGTGCTGTGTGTACATTAATGAGGAAAAAAAATGAACTTAAATGATTTTAGCAAATGGCTGCAATATAACAAACAGTGAAAAATTTAAGGGGGTCTGAATACTTTCCGTCCCCACTGTATATACCAAAAAGTATACCACAAATTACATTCTGATACTCCTCCTGAATATAGTATTAGTAGAGAATATAGTATGTCACATGTGAGAATTTTCCACAGCCTGGCCACATAGAGGCCCAACATCCAAGGTGCACAGTCAGATTTTCTACATGTTACACATCTAATTTCTTGACTACCTATTACACTTTTAAAGGCCCTGGAGCACCAGGACAATGGGAACACTCACAAGATGACCCTGTTTTGAGAAGCAAACATCCCAACGTGTGTGTTATCCCCCGTTCTACTTGGTAGTTCTAATGCTAAATAAAAATGATGTGGATGAATGCTAAATTAAGAAAAAGGTGTAGAAAGAAAAAAAGGAAAAAAGGATTGCTGCAATGCCTAATGTCTTCACAACAACACACTCAGTATATATTAAATGTTGGTGGTGTTGCGCAGTTCCTATATTAATTACATGTGACAACAAAATATAAAACCATCACATACAGTACATATATAAATCAATCTTAAAAAAAAATTAATATATATAGGAAAGATGTGATGAACAAATATTATACATGTGTTGTCATTCAAAAAAATATCGCTAAACACATATAGTTACACGGTTGCTGACAAGTGTCCCAGTGTTGTAATTCCAATAAAGTGCTCTGTTCTTCATTAGTATGGACAATAAACCTCTGTGCTTCCACCAGTCACCTCAGTGCTTACAGAACTCTCCTCTCACTTAAATACAGTAAAAGCCTCAAGATCAGGTTCCAGTATGGGTCTTGAAGTGCATATGGTAGACTGGCATGGGTCCTAACCCTTTGGGGCTGACGTGACACCCCACTAGTACCTGACCTTTTTTGCAGAGACATACCTTTTCTGGTGGACGCCACTGCACTACTGGTGGATGCCACTGCCTTAGAATACAATTTCCTGTGTGTGGGGGGGGGGGGGGGGGGGCTCCTCTATCTACTTTGTGTGAAAGAAAAGAATATGCTAGGGTTTCTTCATTTGGCCCACTGACTAATTCAAAAATATGAACTGGGTATGGTCAGTCTTAAAGTGCTCGTGAACGATCGCCTTGTAAAACCCAGTCAGTTTAAAATAGAAATAAAAGGCAAAACATTTTTTTTCTAGATATAAGAACATTAGCAATACCTTTTTTTCCCCTTTTTTATAAGTGATAAAATTCTTTCTGTTCTCAGCTGCATAAGAGCTGGGGGGAGGAGAAGCAGCAGTAGACTGATCTTCCCAGTGAATGGCTGTGCAGCGGGGGAGTGTCAGGACAAGTCTGATCATTGGAGGAGAGTACCCTGAGTTCCCAGCATAGCTAGAGAACTGACCACAGTTTGCTCTCCTGCTTAGTGTGGTCAGTTTTTGATAGGAAAGCAAGGGGGCTAGCAGGGACACAGGGGATTTCACACAATGGAAACAATACAAAGAGAACTGGATACTTTCTCATACAAGTACATGGTACAGGCACATATCAGGAATATTAAATTTTGAGTTGATACACTAGAATGTAAATATTAGCTAAGTATGTGTGAATGTGTCTTAAGAATGAGTGACAGATCTATATATGCTGCCTTGTGTAGTGATATTTTAAAAAAAAAGCAAAGCAGAGTTTTATACTCTCATTTTAGATTTAATGTAGTATGTAAGCCTGTTTATTTCTTTACCTCAGTTGAGTCTGCTTTGAAATGCATGACCTACAGTTTATCATATTATTCTTGCACCATGTGGCTTTCATGATCTCACGTGAGTTCACATAATTCAATATGTTGGTTAAAAATATTCACATTTCATAGAATACAAAATAAAATGATTACATTTTCTGTATTTGTGAAAAATGATTTTTCCTAGATTGTAACAAACTTATTGTATTCATGCATTCCTTGTCTGCACTTAAAAGTCAGAAAGAGGAACACATTACAAAACATAATCAAATGGCATACTTTATGACCGACAAATTCTGTCACAGCATTAGCTGATTATAGTGTCCTTTTGCTGTTCATAATTAGTTTAGTTTCATGTGATTTTCTTTTTTTTGTAGAACAGAATGCCATTCATTTGTTGAGGACTGCTGTAAAAGAAGGGAGTAGAAGGTAGGGACTTCTGTTGAGTAGACAGTTTAGCATAAGGTACAGGGTAAGGGAGAGGGAGAGAGGTTACACAACTGCTGCTACTACTTCTTAAAACTGTCTTGGGGTCATTTCTATATTTTCATAATGCAAATGACATTGTGCATCAGCATCACAAACTAAAGTATCGACCAGCAGTGCTAACAATAGCAGTAACAGATAGTGGGGTCAATTGAAAAAGAAATAGAGCATATTAACTATAGAAAGTTTACATTCACTTAGCTTAGTTTGGCCAGTTAGCATTAAAGCCCCTCTGTCAGTCTCCAATAAAAAGGAAAAAAAATATTCCAACTTCTGATTCTCTGCATTAGAAAGATTATACTCATATGCAGTGGCCTGTGTCTCCTACCTTTCTTCCATTTCAGTGGTGCAGCTTCCATCAGACTCATCAATATTTGACAGTTTCTGGGTACTGTCAGATGCCTGTGTCCTAGTCATAAGCTATGGTTCAATCTTTTGACCCCTACTACTGTGCTCAGTAATGACCCCTACTACTGTGCTCAGTAATGACCCCTACTACTGTGCTCAGTAATGACCCCTACTACTGTGCTCAGTAATGAACTTGGGCCAAATGAAGGTATTACAGTTCATCCCCCCTTCCCTCAGTGTATGCTGTATATAGTGCACACAAGTGTTATAAGTGCCACTGGACATGCATACACATGTAACTGGTCCACATGTTTAGGCCAATTGCAGTGCATCATGGCTCTATCCAAAAAAAAAAGAAAGATTTAAAGCGTAGTTCCAGGCTAAAGTGACGCTAGGTTTTGATCAATCGTGCAGCCCCTCCCCCCCTCCTCGTTTCTGGATATGCTTTTTTTTTTTTTTTGCGTTTTGTATCTTTTTTCATTGTCCTCTAGCCGGACTCCCGTTCTACCCCACTGCTGTGGCGAAGCACGTCATTTCCAGATTTGCTTCGGCCTCTCCTCCTTCCCCCTCAATGCCCTCTGGGACCTGTGTGTGTTCCAGAAGATGATGGGGCCATTCAGAAAGTGCAGCTCAACTTGGGCATGCTCAGTAGGGAACTAGCTGTGAAGCCAGAAGTCTTCACTGCCAGTTCTCTTAGTTGCAATGCCAGCACCTGCACCAAAGCTGAATGAATGAATTGGCTTCGGGCGGGTGACATCGCAGGATCCCTGGACATAAGTGACCTTATATTAAAAGTCAGCAGCTACATTATTTGTAGCTGCTGACATTTAATTTTTTTTTTTAGGGGCTGGAACTCCAATTTAAAATATATGTATCTGCTAGCTGATAGATATCTAGATGATTACAGGTATATTTATATGGAGAAAGAGAGACATATAAGGTCAAATTGGATTTATTGCCTTCTTAAAGTGCACTTGTGCTCAGACTGTGAGCAGTAAAGTATCTATGTACTCTTAACAAGCAGTAAATGATACTTAAACAAAGCATAACTGACAGCTCTAGCTGCTTGTACTCTGAGCTTATTTATTTGCAAAGACTCCGAAAGATCACAACATAGACTCTCTCAGGGTTTCAATCAGTTTTTTTTTTTTGGAGGACTGGTGGCCTGCCTGGTGTCTGCTCTCCATAGAGATTTCAGTGCCACTGCTGTACACTTTGAAGATTAATTTCTCCACAATGCTTATAGCTACAGAGTAGTGAGGAGCTGAACATACCTGGGTTTGGAATGAGGTAGGTTTAGTGAACATGAATAAAGTTCCAGAGCCAAATCTGAAACCTATTGAAGTTAATAAGAGTCGAAAGGTAAAGAACAGTAATGATCATTCTTTAGGCTAAAAGGCAAGCAATTGTTAAGTAAATGGCATGGAGACTAGTCATTGTCCTGGGGGACATGTACAAAAGCAAAATAAAGAAATAAAGAAAATCAGTTTGGCTGGAAACAGTGATTTTAGTAATGATTAAAGTGAAATAATAAAAATTTTAACTAACTATCGTACCTGGAGGTGTCCTTACCCTGCCCATGAAGTGGTGGATCTTAGTGAAGTATATGTAGCGCTGGTAGATTTTTATTTACCGCTGATAGGTAAATCTAGTGGGTCACTTATTATAGGAAGTTATATTTGCCTCTCTTCCAGCTTGGTTGACGTTGCGTGTAGTTCCACACTGTGCCCGTGGGTGTCGTTGTCGCCATGGGCCAGTGTTGGAAAAGCAACGTGTTGAAGCGTATAAGTGCTCCTTTGTCCCGGAGATAACTTGGTGGAGGTGGTCCTCCTTGTTGCATTCTGGGAGAGGGTATTTATGGGTAGACGCCATCTTTAGGGGTTCGTTTTCAGCCACCTGCTGGCCCTCCTGGCCGACAGGTATGTGTTAAGAGTACCTCCTCATGGTCCTCCGTTCGGGAGGCCCACATCGCTGCGGCCTGTGGGTGGGCCCAGAAGCCTGTCTGGGGCCTACCACAGCAGCAGAGGAATGGTCCTGAGCTGTCTATCCTGAGTGAGTAAGCTGGACAACCGAGAAGATCCCAGGGGAGGACCTGTCATGGAAGGATCATGCAGAGTGCTGGTCTGGAGAGGGGCCTGGTGACTCGGTTGGAGGACGTATCCTAAAGTAATCTTAGTGCATAGTATTGCCGGGTTGGCTTAAAGGTTCAAGTACTGTGTCTGACATTCATCGTAGACCAATACATCCTGTGGCAGAGGATCGTACGGGTTTTATTCCAAACAAGTCTGTGGCAGAGACTTTTGTTGGTGCTGCGTACTGGCAGCTGCTAGACAAGTGAGAGAGGTCTATCCAGGCGGGCAAAGATTGAATCCCACAAGGTGAGCGCATTCAACTACAAGTGTTCAATTACTAAGAATGTTCTGGAGAATACTAAGGAAAGGTATTTGAGCTTCCCTGCAGCTTTCCTTCTGCCTCTTTCCTGCTCCTTCCTTTATTTGTTCATTAAAGCATTGGAAAACCTACTCAAGTGTTTGGTGCTTATATCGTCCAGAGGTAAACTCAACGGAACCCTAGACCCGGTGCCGCTGAAACAGAGGTATCGAGTGTGAAGGTAACAAGGCCGCTTTAAACCAGCAGCTCCACCGAGAGTTAGTGCTACATATACAACCGACTGCAGCAAAACTGACATTTACAAAGAAAAAAGTGTGTTTAAATTAAATTAAACTTTTAGTAAAATGAAAACTCCCACCTACTTCATTCTGTTTGTAAATGGAGCAGTTTGCATTCCATTCATCTTTACCAGACCCTTATCCTAGATGAGGGTCTGGTGTGGATTTTAATGGGCAACCCCCCTTCACAAAAAAAATTACATGTGGGTTTCCCTCATAAATCATAACAGGCCTTCCAGGTCTGGTATGACTTTAAGGGTGGAGCCCACACAAAAAATAAACAACAATGAGGCCTACTTTGTTGGTTGACTCAAGTGAGGATTACATGATAAATGGTAATACTTAGGGATAATTTTAAAAAATGGCATGGGGTTCCATAGTAATTTTTATCAGGCCTTTCAGGTCTGGTATAAATTTTAAGGGGGGCCCTACAAAAAAAAAAAGTTGCATATTGCCAGACGAGAGCCCCCCCCCCCCCCCCCCAGCAAAGCACCTTGTCCAAGTGTTGATGAGGACAAGAGACACTTCCCCAGTTTTCCCTTTTCATCCATGTTTCTCATTTTTGTAATTTTTTTATATAGCTTGTAAATTAGGCTCCCTATTACTTAGTTAGGTTGCTAGTTAGGTTTTTTGGCTATATGTTTGTGGTTCTTTAGTATCTTCACTTTTTATGTGTTTCCTGTTTGCTGGTGTTTGGATGTCTTTTGTTTTACTATTGATAAATGTACTTCACTATACAGTATATAGTCTGGCCTCAGTTTCCTAGTGTAGCTACACAGATTGGGCCATCCCTGCGGCTGATTCCCGACATAATACTGAAGCCCACGAATGACCAGATCAGCTGCACCTGGGAACTGGGAAGTATTTTCTCTGAGTATTTTGCTGTCCTTTCTGTTAAGATGCATGTCAGGGAGGCTATTTATTGTGTGAAATTAAGATCTTTGCTGCAAGATTTTGCAGACTGTTGGAATACATTTAGGTTGTGAATACCTTAGTTGATCAGGGCAGATTTTCATTTGGAGAAGTACAGCCTTTGGTTCAGGTTTGTTCTGAATTAGTTTTGCCTGCTAGATCTCATGGCTATAATGATTTTACTCCTCCCTTTAACCGCTTCAGCCCCAGACCATTTGGCTGCCCAAAGACCAGAGCAATTTTTGCGATTTGGCACTGCGTCGCTTTAACTGACAATTGCGCAGTCGTGCGACGTAGCTCCCAAACAAAATTGATGGCCTTTTTTTTCCCACAAATAGAGCTTTCTTTTGGTGGTATTTGATCACCTCTGCGGTGAGCGACAATTTTGAAAAAAAGCAAATTGGGAGGGAACTGGGAGGGGGGGGGGACCCTCCCCGATTTTTTTTTTCCAGCTATACATTACAGCCGCGAGCAAACTTATATTAAATTTTTTACTTTAGAAATGTAATTTTGCTGAGGCACTGTTCTGCACAGATGCGTCACTTTACAGACAGACTAAGAGGCCCCCCCCCCCCCAGGCATGATAAATAAAGGAATATTCCATTTTTATTATTTCACTTTAAGCATCATTAAAATCACTGCTCCTGCAAAAACGGTTGTTTTAAAAAATATTTTTTGCATTGATACATGTCCCCTAGGGCAGTTCCCATACAAGTTTATGGCAATAACTTGCATATAAGCCTTGAAATGAGCACTTTTGATTTTTCGTGTTCGTGTCCCATAGACTTTAATAGGGTTTGCATGTTCGCTAGCACTTTATGCCTGTTCGCATGTTCTGGTGCAAACCGAACCGAAGGGCGTTTGGCTCATCCCTAATTCCCAGCGGTTTCCTCTTCATGATAGGTTTCATGGGTTGCCTAATTTTCCCCACTTAGACTATCAGGTCAGGATGGTTTGACTCCCGGGGCACCAAGAAAGCGCACTTTCCTGGGCTATTCTATAAAAGCTCTCTCAGCCTCCTCCTGCTCACACAGGGTCTTTTGGGAGCTGTTCTGAAAGCTAGTTATGTCAATATATGCTTGCAGTCTCAAACTACATCTCCCAGGGTCCCAGGTGTGTCACATTGAGGTCTATAAGCTTACTGGACTTTGATATCCCCCTGCTTGCAGGGAAGTGTTGTATAATTCAACATTAACAACACAAAGGGGGAAAGATCACATTGTCATAGTCAAACATCTGGCTAAAGGTCACTACATCAATATGGCAGATATATGAACTATCCCAAAGTTAATGTGTTTTCAAGGTATTACTCTTCAAGGTGAAATAAAATCTACAACTTTGCAACAAAATCAAGTTCACTGAAATTTGCCAATCATCCCTACTCACATCCAACAGATTATTGTTTCAAAATAAAATATGGCTTTTACAAATATACACTGTGACACTTTACTTGCATTTTTTTGTGTTTTTATTTTGAAGAAAAACAGGAGTAGAAACTCAGGGCTGCACAAAAAAAGCTATTTGGCAGACAGTTTCTTGACAACAAATGTTTGCATCAATCTAGTTTTAATCTTTATTATACTAAGGTCCAAAGACTTCTAGGTTCTAGCTATTGCCTGTTTGGGCGCTGTGAATACATTGTGTATAAATCTAAAGTTATATTGATAGACTATGGTAGCCTAGTGATTTAGCAAAGCATTGGACTTTGTTAAGGGATTGTCTGCATAGCCAGTAGATAATATGGTAGGTCTTACTCCAAAATGCCCATGCTATTGGGCAGGTCCACCAACTGTGGAGGAAGGTACCTATTTCTAAATAGCCATGGAAGTAGATGGTTATGGATGAAGCTAGCTAGCCCACTTGGTAAGTATTATCAGTACTTAAGTACCTTGTAAATGGTTTCCATCGTTGAGGCATTACATCAGCAGGTCCTCCTAGATAGCCAGATCTGTGCACAGTCTTTCTCTACCAGTGAGAAGTCCAAGTCAGATACCCATTTAGTTGGGTAAGTATGTGGAAATGCAAAGACATTCAGAGAGTTGCATAGGTCTCTGAAACTAGGCTAGTAGAAAAAGGGTCATCCTTCATCTCCGCTCATTGAATGTAAGTACTTGCAAATTCTTTATAAAATCATTTTGTGACTTAAAAGTATAACTAAAAGAAAACTTTTTTTTTTGTTTTGGACAGAGTGGATATGGATTAGAACGCCTATTAGGTTTTCATTGCTGTCTGTGCCCCTGTTAGGGAGATTCACCCTCTCTATTTGTCCTCTTTACCATTATCAATGAAAATGAACGTAAAGAAAACCCCAAATTTTGGGTTGTCCTCAGAAATGTAATAGAGGGGAAATTTTCCAATGGGAAGACTAGTTTTGGTGACCTGGGGGTCTCCAAGGAATCCCCTTAATTTGCAGAGATTATCTCTCACTTCCTGTTTAGGCTATGGGACAGAAAGTGAAGGTAACTCTCCCTCAATGGGACACAGATGGCAAAAAATAAACTGATAGGGGTTGTAACCATCCCTTACTCTATCCAAAATGTAAAAAAAAGTTTTGTCTATAGTTCTACTTTAACCTCCAGTGTATTTCAGTTTGTCAGCCAAAGCTTATTGTATTTAGTTAGTTATTTACTGGCCTTGAAAGAGAGATAAGCAACTTGAGGCATGCAAACTAGATTCAAGAAAAAGTTGTCAGCAATTCACTTGACATGGATATCTGCAAACATTTTTTTTAAAATGATATGTTTATATATGTAGCACCCTCTACCAATAGGTAGGTGCTAGAAGTAGGATTTTTTGTTAAATGAAATGTCCGCACAGGTAAATTTAGGCAGGCCTATGCTGCAAGTTGGGCCTGTCTGTTTTGATCTGGGGGCTGGGAGTGGTTAGTGTAGCAGTGGGTGTGACCACCTGTGCTCTAGTTCGGAGACGTCTCCCCTGCTTCCAGGGAGAATGTTCTGGAAGAATGACAGGGCCTGGGACTGGAGTGGCAGGCAGCTCATGTGGGAACCCTGACCAAAAAGCTGAGGTAATATGCCACTGGGGGGAGTTGTTGCCGGCCGGGTGAAGTGGAGAATGGAATACTAGACAGCAACAGGAGGGCACACCCATCGGGGGGGGGGGGGTGACGATCACAGGAGGAGGCCCGGGGAGAACTGTGAGGGAACTTTGCCTTTACACAGTCATTGGCTTTATCCTTACACGGTCAATGATAGGGAACTCCTGGAGCAGAGGGGCAGGTGAAGCTGTCGGAACGTATGGTCCGGTCAAGTTCTCCATCAAGGAATCGGGGCAGAGGAAGGCCGGTGTGTGTACCACAGTGCAGGGCTGGATGTGCCTGGAAGTCTGTGAGGGAACTTCACTTCCACACCGTCAGTAGTGAAGTCCTTATCATTACATGGTCAATGATGAGGAGTCCTGGATCAGAGGAGAGACTGTGGGGAATTGTGTCAAATCAATGTGGCCAGAGGGCACAGGATTTGCAAGCTGGGCTAGCTGGGAACAGTAGTCCACCGCTCAACATTTGCTTTTAAACTACTAGGCCTCTAGGGAGAGGTGCTGCAGGCCTCTGGCCTAGTAGCAGCGAGCAGCCAAAGCCAGCTTGAGGAACTATTCAGAGTGGGTCCTTCTTGCTTACAGAAGAAGATGTGACATACTTTATATTGACAACTACAGGATAGCTTTGTGCAGGAGGAGAGGGTTTCTGGGAACATCACCCTTACAAGGTCAAGAGTGATGTCCTCATCCTTACACGGTAATGGGTGAGGAAATTCTGGAAGCAATAGTCTGCGGGAGTTATGCAGAGGAAGAGCAATAGTCTGCATGGTTATGCAGAAGAAAGATCATAAATGTCAAAACATGCACATCTTTTCTTCAGGCTCAAACTATGTGCTAATCTATAAATCTACAAGAATATGATGGCAAATGAGTTATTCTATGGGCATCCCATATACCCCTTTCCCCAACCAAGTTGTACCCCCCAATAAACAAAAAAACAAACCAGCAAAGGACTGTTCATTGTCTCTGCAAGTGACATATTGGGGTCTGGCAGCGGGGTGAATTGGTGGATGTTTGTTACTAGTTTGAAACTACACCGCTACATATATATATATATATATATATATATATATATATATATATATATATATATACATATATAGATCTATATAGATAGATATATAGATATAGATATCTATATCTATATATATATATATATATATATATATATATATATATTATTGCAACAACAATAGTATATATGATCTATATAGCATAAATAAGTCTGTTAGATGCTGGTCTTGGTTTTCAGATGATGTGATGCATGTTATAACTACAGATACACAATATTGTGATACATTTGTTCTATAAACACATACTTTTCTGAACACAAAAGGATTTATGTGACAATGTGCTTCTGTAATGGCAAAATTGTCAATAATTGATGTACTCTCCAGAAGTACATGAAAAGAAATGTTCTTCACAGGATATGCTGGGCATGTGACGTTTTAATGAAATGTCACTTAGCTTTTGGTAATGTAGCACACATGACATGATCTATCTTCATATTGAGATAAGTAGTATGAGCTGGAAAGTTCAGCACTGAGGAACTGAATGTTCACCCAAATGTCATGGTCCTTTGTCTGTGGTGTCCATTTGCAAATAACTCATTCAGCGAGCCATCTTTCAATCACTTAGTTACATCATAAACATATCATATGACCATCCCATATCCAGTGAATTTGGGAATCAGGTTTTCTTCTGGAACAGGAACATGAAAGCAAAATGATCAAAATGAGAAACTTTAAGAAGTTTTATTTTCTCTATGGTTAATTTTTTTTTAGCTTTCCTGGCTCATACACACTCAATATTCTGCTGATTTATTTATTTTACAACTGCACATCTGGACAGAGAGGACTTTGAGTTGACAATAGAAATATCAATGCTAGTTAGAAAATCCAACGAATCAGCAAATTACATTTTTATCATTGTCCAAAATGTATGTATGAATATCAGGGATGTGCGGTGAGGTCAGTGGCTGGTGAGGCACTGGCTAGTATCAGAGCCAGATGCACACAGGTTACATACGCCATGAACGTTAGAACGAGAAAAATAATTCTTGTACTAGACCTCCTCTGTAACTCTAAACATGTAACCTGTAAAAGAATTTAAAGGGTCGCCTATAGAGATTTTTAAGTACTGAAGTTTGGTGCGTGACATGTTAGGTATCTATTTACTCGGCGTAATATCATATCTTTCATAGTATACAAAAAATCAGGCTAACTTTAGTGTTTTTTTTTTTTTTTTTTTAATTCATGAAACAGTTTCTTTCCAAAAAAAAAATGCGTACATAGAAAGGTTCCCCAATGGGTTTTTTAGCAGCAAAGTACACAAAGTATATATTTGTAAAAAATTGATTACTTTATTTCATAAAAAAATTCAAATATACAAAGAGTTTAAAATGTGAGCTCTGGTTGATGGCATAAGAACAAGGTAAACACAATTGATGGTAACATTGTACATCATAGGAACAATGGTTGCAAATTACATCATAGAATGCATAGAAATACCCCAATGCATTTCAACCCCTACATTTGTGGTCTTCTTCAGGTTTTTTTTTACTGTTCTAAAAAATACATCAAAAGAGTTTTTTTACTATTTATATTTTACATTTTGGCAACATACAGTGAAAGTAGAAAGGTACTATTCTATATAAACCATGCATTGTTTCCTATTCAAGATGATATATTTATCCTTCAAGTAATGGACCTCGCGTAACCAGAGATTTAAAAACGATTGTGTTCAAGGGATCCCGGACAATCACGTGCCACCTCAGTGTCCCGCTAGGGGGGCCCCCAATCCGCAGGGCTTACAAGGAGCCACGTATTTAGGCCCCAGGCAGGGAAGGAGTGGGGGAAGGGGCACCTGCAACTTATAATTTAGGAAGTCAAAGTGGATAGACAAAAATCATTCTTATGCAAGTGCTCGGTGGTACTTCTATCTGGCTAATGATCCCACTTAATATAATAAATCAAATAATCCCAATTAATATCTATTTCAGTAATATCTAATTGGGTAATTATTATATGTTTATGTTAAAGACAATTTTTTTATAAGCCTATAGGTTAAATAATCGACCTATGGAGTCGAGGAATTATTGTATTATCATGGTCAAATATCGTAGTAAAAAGTGATGTGTGCATGAAAAATAAAAATAAGTGCATGAACTAAAATACGGATGACCATATAAATTAGAAAAGTGACAAAGTGAGTGTGTTCACTGTAAGTAATTGAAGTAGATAATGCAATATATTTCAAATAAAAGTAATGTGTCTTAAATTGGTGCTAGTGAACGGGGACAAAGAACAGAAAATATAGGGCAAACAAGAAAGAAAACTGAAAACAAATGATAGAAAACAAACAAGGAAGTGGCAGTGTCAATGTTGTTATATGTGAGCAGTACTGGTGAAATTAAATACATTTATTTTACCTTTAATGTTAAAATACGCCAAACGCCAAACCCAGCAAGAATATATGCACTCATAGACAAAATTCAAAATTAGGTGTTAAAAGATCAGTCTGTGTGAAAAAATTCATGCAAAAGTGTGAATAATAATAAGTGGGGTATCCATCTAGTCAGTGTGTACAAAGCGGCACTTACTGTTCTGTATTCCTCTCATGGTGTGAACGTTATTAGTCCTCCAGGGGTCACCTCAAGAAAAAAATGCGTTTGAAAAATTGTTGCGCAAATACCATGTAACATAAAAAGTTGCAATGATTGCAATGATTGCAATGCAATGATGTAGTGATGGCGAACCTTTGCACCCCAGATGTTTTGGAACTACATTTCCCATGATGCTCAACTACACTACAGAGTGCATAAGCATCATGGGAAATGTAATTCCAAAACATCTGGGGTGCCAAGGTTTGCCATCACTGCCCTAGGGTGTCTGCTAAAACAATAATATATCATGTTTGGATGTTCTGAGTAATTTTCTAGCAAAAAAAATTATGCTTTTTACCTGTAGGAGAGAAGTGTCAGAATTGGCCTGGGTGGCAAGGGGTTAATTGCCATAAGTAAGTAGTGTACAAATAATTATTTATATTATTTTTAAGGTAATTTACTATATTTTCAAAAACTGTACTCAAGCAGGTGGCTTAACAGACAAATTACTGAAGTTTGAAGTTATAAATTCGAACCAGTAATTTCACAGTAAGTACAGTAGATAAATAATAAATTATTGTCTTATAACATATAGCATAATAATATATGATTTAGCTTGTACCTTTTCAGCAGCAGCAGATTCTCATTCTCCCTCTTAACTGTGTGAGAAAAACATTGGATTATGGGTAAATCTTATACACATAAACACATGTTCTTTCCTTCTGGTTAAGAGGGCTGGGCTGGAAGGGAGTATTTGTCTTTTAGACACTGCAGCATTTTTATTGGACAGCTTGGGCCAATGGTACTTTACCATTGGTCCAAGTCTCCAAGCTGTCCATTGAGCTCAGTGCCTCTGACAGGAGGTGAGGAGAGGCACTGTGAGCTCAGACTCTCATTCTACTGCAAATAGAGTGTGCCAGCTTGTATTTAAACTGGCTGCTCTGTATGTAGCTTCTGCAGGCTGCACATGGACCCCCTTATCTCCGGGACCATAGATGATAGGAGCCCCAAATTTGACCCTGGTAGCCCCTGGTAGCCGAGCTACGACCTTTGAAGTTGATCTTTTTTTTACATTTTTTTCATGCTCATGGCACTGCCTCACCTGCCTCCCCTGACTTCATGTCCCTGATGCATATGCATTTGGCCAGAAGCAGTGATTTTTTAAAATGCTTAAATTGAAACATTACAAATTTCTAATTCTTTTATATACCATGTATGAGGGGTGTCCTAATCCTGCCTGTGAAGTAGGACATATCTGTGATGCACAGAAAATGACGTTTACAAGAGAAAAAAGGTTTAAAATTGATGGAAATTTACTTCAACAGCTGTCATTGCTGGCTGTAAAGCCACTCGATCACTTTTTTTTTTTTTGTTTGTTTATTTAGGAATTTTCCATAAAAAAACAACATTAAACAATGCAGTAAAACAAAATGAAATACAAAGGCACCGGTGAAATATATTAGAAGACCAAATACACCCATTTAGGCCTAAGCGATTAGAAACTATGACGTATGAATTCAGTGACCTAGGAAACAAAACAAATAGCACCAGCCATACACACATACACACACACACACACACCCGCGCTCACACACATACATATGCACTATGAACACGCACCAGTCCCTTTATGCCATAATCACAGGTTATGTAAAACAGGGATATAGTACAATACAAGACCATACTGTTTGACTCCTCAATATCTGCCTGGGCGACAGGGTCACACCGTAGAGCAGGCCGATCTTGATCAATCCGACTGGGAGGGTAAACAGTGACCCAAAATGAGTTAGAGACATCCAGCCACGGTTGCCATACTTCAGTGAATTTTTTGGAGCATGCTCTACTTTCATATATGAGTTTAAATTTGGGGAGTTCCCCATTAATAATACAGTATAGGGTTTGAATCGTTGGAGGAGTAACATCTTTCCAGTGTAATAAGATAACTTTTCGTGCATAGTACAAAATTGTTTGTAGTAAAATCCGAGCATGGGTTCTGTGCACAAGGTCATTTAGAATACCTAAAAGTCCAACTTCCGGAGTTTGAGGTATTGGAAGTGTCAGCTGAGTTTAAAAAAAAACAAACAAGTCCCTCCAGTAAGATATCAGTCCCGGGCAGAATCAAAACGTGAAGCAAATCAGCTTTAGCTGAATTACATCTGGAACAAACTGCAGCAGTACCCAGACCCATGTGAGTCAATTTGGCTGGAATGTAGTGCAAGTGATATATAAATTGAAATTGGATAAATTGATCAGCAGTGCTAATAATATCCTGAAAAAAACCCTCAGTGGCTTCTTCCCAGCTCTCCTCAGGGAGTTCAGGTAACAACACCAACCATTTTTTATGTGAGTTCTGAAATGGGTCCGCCCCCTGCCCCCCCCCCCCCCCCCCAAGTGAAAGATGATTCTAAAATGTTGTCACCAGTTTAGCAAGTTCAGGGTAGGATAATAAGTCTTTCATCAAGGACTCCGTAAGCTCTATAGTCAATGCTCCAAACTGCGTCCGGACGGCATGCTGAAGTAGTAGGTATTTCAAAAAAAGAATCGGTTGTCCATACCATGCTGCCCCCTCAAAATTTCAAAGGTAACAAAATTATTTCCTCGGACAACATGAGAGAACTGAGTAACTTTAAAACAAACCTACCAGTTTGAATCATGACCATAGAGCTCAGGGAGGTTGGGGTTGTTCCATAAGGGAGTGTGTGGTGATGATCCCCTGTCCGATGTTGTAAGTATATTAACCCCTGCTTTCCACGCTAATAAAACCACTTCTATAGGTGAATATTGAGAACACCTGGATCTCAATGCTTTATGCAGTTCATCTTTAAGAGAGGTGATTATGCCAAATAAGGCCGATAGGAGAGCTGTCGAGGGGGTCTGAGGGTCAGAATGCAACCAATCATAGACATAAGCAATTTGGGATGCAATAAAATAATCACGTAAATATGGACACGAAAGGCCTCCTAATGGTTTAGGTGCCTGCAGAGATAATTTTGCAATCTGGTGTTGGGTATTATTCCATAGGAAAGAAGAAAGGGTAGATTCAATATTCAAGAAAAGCTTTTTTTGGGAGAAAAACAGGGGCTGCTCTAAAGCAATATAAAAATTTTGATAAGAAAATCATTTTAAAAATATTGAACCGGCCTATGAGGTTCAGGCAGGGGCGGACTGGGCTGGGGGGCAGAGATGCAGTTTCCCCCCAGGCCGCTCTGATTCCCCGTAAAAAGGGTGATGTGCTGACAGCTGGGAACTGAGCATGTGCAGTTGGCCAATTGTTACTGCTCGGGAGACTCCAGAGGGAGGCTGACAGGGCTGGATATCAGCCCAGAAGCGTGCAGGAATGTTAGTGCTGTGAGCAGACATCTGTCTTGTCACAGTGCTGTTCCCTGCTTCTGAGCTAACAGTCTGTGTCTATTCATAGCACAGCCGAATGGAAAAGGGTGGATCCGTTCTGCTCCTCCAGCCCCCTCTCTCACTGTGCCCGCCCACACTCCGGGCAGCCTATGTGCTGCGTCTCTGAATAGGACATGTGGGCGGGAATATTCAAACTGAGATCCATCCGACGGTGTTCTGTATGGGGCGCTCTGGAAGCTGATAACCGAGCCAGTGAGCCTTTTGCCTGCTGGGTCCTTCCTTCCAAGAGAGTGAGCTGTGACCGGCCTCTCCCCCTTCTCTCCCCCCTCTCTCCCAAATTCCTCTCCACCCCTCCCTCTGCAGATAAGGAGGTTTATTTCAGCAGCCTGTGCAGTACCTGGTTCTGTGTACTATGTAGTGGGCTCACACTGGTTTTCTGCAGTTTGGCTGCAGTGTTGGTGATCTCACTGTCTTCCTGCATGTTACCCCCCCCCCCCCCCAGTCCTATAGACTTCTATTAGTTTGCACATTTTTGCTGCATTTTCTGAAAGTGCACATAAATGGCTGTATCTTTGGTGCGCTATAAAAAAAAACTGCAGCAAAAACACACAACCTAAAAGAAGCCTATGGGACTGCAGCTAAGGAAAACTGGAAAACTGTGTACATAAGCAATGCGGCCGAACCACAGCACACCAGTGTGCACCCAAAGGCTTGTACACTCTTGCAGCAGGCACTGCCACTCCGCTGAAAAGTGATCAATGCTCAGGTCACTTTTGCTCATGATCAGTGGCTCCAACCAGTTTTTTTTTGTTCAATTCGCTGGATTGAACAAAAAAAAAACTAGTGGTGTGTACAAGGCTTTACTATGTTGATAAAGGAATCAAGCAATTTTCTTGAGAAGTGGTCTCTCTGTGCGGACAATTTGGAGCAATGTCTCTCTCTGTCAGTGGTGGCTGGTGCAAATGTTTGGGGGGGGGTGCAAACTAAAAAATACTGAGAAAAAACCCCATCAATTACAGCCTCACTCTGCTAATAAATGCAGTCACTGTGCCATCCATTGCAGCCACTGTGCCCATCCATTGCAGCCTCACTGTGCCCATCAAATGCAGCCACTGTGCCCATCAAATGTAGCCACTGTGCCCATCAATTGCAGCCTTACTGTGCCCATCAATTGCAGCCACTGTGCCCATCAAATGCAGCCTCACTGTGCCCATCAAATGCAGCCACTGTGCCATAAATTGCATCCTCACTGTGCCATCAATTGCATCCTCACTGTGCCCATCAATTGCATCCTCGCTGTGCCATCAATTGCATTCTCACTGTGCCATCAATTGCATCCTCACTGTGCCATCAATTGCAGCCTCACTGTGCCATCAATTGCAGCCTCACTGTGCCCATCAATAGCAGCAACTGTGCCCATCAAATGCAGCCACTGTACCCATCAAATGCAGCCACTGTGCCCGTCAGATGCAGCCAATGTTACCCCACGTCAGCATTTAACCAGCACCCCACCCCGCCTGCTCGCTGTCTGACTGGCACTTACCCCATTTTGGTGGCGGGTCAGGCAGCAGGTCAGGCAGCGGCTCCTGTGTTCTCTATGCTTCCTCCATGCTTTGTCTCCTGCTTGACATCCAATAGGAGTGCCTGTCCGTTCAGCCAATCAGGTGACGGGTATCAGACCCGCTCTTCCTGATTGGCAGAGAGGCGGTTCAGTGTTAGAAAAGCAAATATTCATTTGCTTTTCTAACACACCTGGGTGGGCTCTGAGCGCAATGCTCTGCACTCTAAGTCCACCCTATTTTAAAGCCTATTAGAGCCTATGGTCAAGCTGCCTGACGTGAGGTTGGGAGCAGTGAATGAATTAGAATATATGTGTGTCATGAGAGCATGAGCCAGCAGCAAAGGAGGAGATCACATCCTTAAATCTCAGCTAGGGTACATGCTGGGACTTGTAGTCCTTTACTTTTAGGGATGTGACACCCCAAAAGTGAAGGACTAAAGGTCCCAGCATGAACCCCTCAGAGCTCAGGATGTGTCACACACCCCTGCCCCCCCAACTAGTGAAGGACTACAGGTCCCACTGTTCCAGCTTAAACCCCTCAGAGCTGAGAATGTGTCCCCCCTGGCCCTTCAACTAGTAAAGGACTACAGGTGACAGCATGAACCCCTCAGAGCTGGGGATGTGTCACCCCCTCAATTAGTGAAGGACTACAGGGCACAGCATGAACCCGTGGGATCTAAGGGGACACATCTTTAGATCTCAGGGGTTAATGCTGGGACTTGTAGTTCGTCACTAGTTGTGGAGGGGGGTTCAGGTCCTCAGCTCTGAGGGATTCAAACAGGGACTTGCTTGCAGTTTAGTTCCTGAACGCCATGGTAGTACAAGTCCCCCACAGGCCCTGGAAGGCCACATTGTCCTCCCTGCCCCCCCCCCACCTTTGTGATCATGAAAAACCTTAGAGACTGTTTTCCCGATCCATCACTTTGCCACCACTGGTTCTATGGGCCACTTGACTGCACTTGCCCCCCCAGGCCTAAGGCTGCCAATGCTCCCCTGGGTTGAGGGGCAGTGATGGCCATATTCAAAGTTTGTCTATCATCTGTTTAACGATTGGAATGATATTAAGGTCCTCATAGTTAGAGATCGCGTTGTGACTATGAATACCCGAGTATTTGAAGGAGTGGGCCATTTGCAAACCAGAGCCCCATAGATAATCAGTAGAGAATGAAGGGCCAATAGGGAAAGCTATAGATTTCTCCCAGCTGACCCTCAGACCAGACACCTCGCCAAACTCCCCCACCACCTGCATCAGTTTGTGAAATGGAGTCCCTCCGCCATCAAGGGATACAAGGGCATCTTCCATATACAGAGAAATATTCTCTACCAGTGAGCCATAGCAGATACCCCCAATCTCAGATGCCTGACGCACCGCCAGAGCAAGGGGCTCAATGGTGAGTGCGAACAGAACTGGAGAGAGGGGCATCCCTGCCTAGTACCTCTTTTCAGCGAAAATGGTAAGGAGACCTCTTTATTGGTACAGAGTCTAGACCTTGGATCCGCATATAACAGAGGGACCCATTTCACATATTGTGGATCAAAGCCCATCTGGTCCAAGGATGCACAAAGGGTTGCGAGAAGTTTAGGGGAAAGTGTGTCAGTATATGCCTGATACCACTCAGAGGGGAGGCCATCCAGACCAGGAGTTTTTTAGGAGGGTAAGGAGCAAATGGCATTCTTCACTTCCTCTACCATTAGGGGCTGATCCAGAAGATGTCTCTGAGAGTTACTAAGTGCAGGGAAATCTACAGAGGAGAAAAATCCCATAAAGGCAGTCTCCGGTCGAATCTCTTGATCATCATAGAGCTTGCCATAGTAGGGCGCAAACTCTTGGTTGATGGTCAAAGGATCAGAAGTGATAGACCTGTCTGAGAGTTGTATGGCAGAGATCGAGCTGTCCTGGAAGTCAGTATGGGCAAGGAAGGCTAATAGCCTACCATTTTTTCCCCCATGCTCACATATGCGAGCAGAAAGATGCAGTTGTTGCTTCTTTGTTAGGTCAACCATGTGCAGTTGAAATGTATTATGGGCTTCAACCAGCCTCCCTCGAGATTCAGGTGATGGATCCAGCAGTCTAGGGATTGTTCAAGTGTTACTTGTATAGCCCGCCCAGAAGATTGGTAGTGTATGATATGTGATATGTAAGAGCCCCGCGTTACCACCTAAAAGGCATCCCATAGCGGCCCTCCAATTATGGTACCAGAGTTAGAGGCCGAATTTCAGTTGTGGAGATCCAGAAAGGACTGAGGCTCCAAGTCTGAAATGTGGGTCTATGACCCAGGGTCAGATTTACCTGTACTATCGAGTGGTCAGACACCGTCTGGGAGATATAGGCAATAGACTGAACAAATCGAAGGAAGTCCTTAGTGGCCAGTGCATAGTCCAACCTGGAGAGGGTACAATTTAGATTGGCATGAAAAGGCTTTAACATCAAGGAATTTCCAGCGCCATAGATCTACATATCCATAAGTTTTACACCACCTACAGAACAATTTAGATTCAGACACTGATGGCTTCAACCTGTCCAAGGAAGGCTGTAGTACTGAGTTAAAATCCCCCACAATGAGCGTAGGGTATAATGGCAGGGAGGAGAGCTTTGTACTCAACTCAGTAAACACTAACCAGGAGAGGGACCAGGAGAGGGACGTAAACAGTTGCTAGTAAGATAGGAGCCCCGTATATAGTGACCTGTAAGATGAGATATTGGCCCTTGGGATCCGTAAGCACTTGGTGACAGGAGAAGGGCAATCCTTTAAAATTGCGACCCCTCGGGCATAGTTAGAGTACGTGGAGTTGTAGTTATGGCAGACCCACCGTTTTTTTTAATGCTAAAATTTGTTAGCCCATCAGGTGAGTTTCCTGTAAACACAGAATATGTGGATTAATATGTTTGATTCGCTCAAAAATCAATGCTCTCTCGAACTTCGAGTTTAAACCCCGGACATTCCAGGAGCATGGATTAAATTGGCCATAGTGGGATTAGAGTTATCAAGAAGGCGGGGAAAGGGAAAACGAGCTTCAACAGTCATTTAACTACCCCTCAGAATCCGGTCACGGCCACAGTGTTATATGTGGGATGTTCCGGTGCACATTCAAACAACCATCCATACATCATACATACAGCAATAAAACTATGCACAGGAGAAGAAAAGCTACCAGAGGGTAGCAACAACCCTGCCCAGCTCCTTAAAACTAGAGTAGGCCTAATTCCAAAACTTGTATCAAGCATAGAGGCGCATGGCCTTTACCCATAGAACCATGAAAGACCTGCTAAGCCACGTACACACAAGCGGAATGTCCGACAGAAAAAGTCAGACGGAAGTTTTTCATTGTGTATTCCGATTGTGTGTGTGCCTCATCTGACTTTTTTTTTTTTGAAAATTCTGACGGACCTACAAATAGAACATGGTCTAAATATTTCCGACAGAACCAATTCCTATTGGGAAAACCGCTCATCTGTATGTTGTTCCGATGGACCAAAAACGATGCATGCTCTGAAGCAAGTACGAGACAGAAGCTATTGGCTACTGGCTATTGAACTTCCTTTTTCTAGTCCCGTTGTACGTGCTGTATGTCACCGCGTTCTGGATGGTCAGACTTTGGTCAGACTTTGGTTTGACCGTGTGTAGGCAAGACCACTTGAATGGAATCCCGTCGGAGTTCAGTCGGAGAAACCTTCGGAGTTTATTCCGACGGCAAAACCAGTCGTGTGTACGCAGCATAAGTGTTCTACAAAAGGGAGGATATAACATTTCATCCCCCAAGGCAACTCAGCATAAGATGGTCTTGGACTCTCCTGCAGAGGTATAATGATCTATCAGACCACACAGTTGAGGAATTTCTGTGGGTCCCATAGCTCACAGATGGAAAAGGGTATTAAGAGAAACTGTAGGGTAAGTGTTAACACCACTCAAACAGGTGCCTGGGGAAGCCACCATGCCAGGGCGTTCTTAGGAGACTGAAAGAAGTGAGTGTTGCCCTGATGGACAAACCTGAAGGGTGACAGGGAACAACATGGATGGATTGCTTCCGCAGCTTCTGCTTGATTGACTGGTATTGGGCTCTTTGGTTACGAACAGTCACTGAATAATCCGGGGAAAGCGAAACCACCGCGTTGTTAATCCCAATGCTCCCTTTCAATTGAGCAGCACACAGGATGGAGTCTCGGTCTCTGTAGTTCAGCAGACAGATCACCATTGTACGGGGAGGATTTCTTTCTGGAAGGGGCTGTCCCGGGACCCTGTGTTCCCGCTCGAGCACAAAGCATGCAGATAGTTGATTAAGGCCGAACTCTTGCTCCAGCCAGCTTTCCATGAAAGCCACAGGGTCAGACCCCTCCACTCTTTCAGGTAGTCACACAAACCGGAAGTTGTTTCTGTGGAGGCGATTCTCCAGGTCATTCACCGGGTCCTCTAGGTTGGCGATCTTCCCGCCGTATGTATTGAGATTAGGCAGCAGGGGGTTAACGGTGTCTTCAAGATCGCTAATGCAGCATTCAGTTTCAGTGACCCAGCACCTTATTTTTTGCACATCTTGCCTCATAATTGCAAAGTCAGTTTTGATCCCTGCCACCATCCCCATTAGATCAGTGTGGTTTACCTCAATGGTGTGTAGTACCTCCGACAGTGTGGGCCCAGTCTCGTTCTTCATGCCATCCTCCCCCGCGGATATTAGAGGAGACAGATCCAGAGGGTCTAGGACACACGGAGAGGACAGCAAAGAGGAATCCGGAGCTTCCCCAAAGAGATCAGGGGTAGAAGCAGGCGAGATGCAGCGTGGTGTAGTGTTGCAGCGGCCATCTTGTCCGCAACGTGTGGTTACACTCATCTTGACGGGCGGTTTTTTTTTGTGCTTGCCCATCCACCATACACACCTCACGGCAAAGCAGGGATCCTCACCAGCAGGAAAGGTAGTCTGGTTAGTGCATGTGGTCGTGATCAATCCAGGATGGAGCAGGATTAAAGATGGAGAGACTGGAGCTGCTCTTGGACACGTCCGATCACATGTCGCGCTAGGCCACGCCCCTCCACTCAATCACTTTTACTAGAAAGCTGATTACCAGCTGAAGAAAAAGGTACCAGGATCATGGCTGCGGGTGCAGTAGCCAAGGCAGTATATACAGTGGGGATGGAAAGTATTCAGACACTCTTTGTTATAAGGCAGCCATTTTCTAAAATCATTTAAGTTCATCTTTTTCCTCATTAATGTACACACAGCATCCCATATTGACAGAAAAACACAGAATTGTTGACATTTTTGCAGATTTATTAGAAAAGAAAAACTGAAATATCACATGGTCCTAAGTATTCCGACCCTTTGCTCAGTATTTAGTAGAAGCACCCTTTTGATCTAATACAGCCATGAGTCTTTTTGGGAAAGATGCAACAAGTTTTTCACACCTGGATTTGGGGATCCTCTGCCATTCCTCCTTGCAGATCCTCTCCAGTTCTGTCAGGTTGGATGGTAAACGTTGGTGGACAGCCATTTTTAGGTCTCTCCAGAGATGCTCACTTGGGTTTAAGTCAGGGCTCTGGCTGGGCCATTCAAGAACAGTCACGGAGTTGTTGTGAAGCCACTCCTTCGTTATTTTAGCTGTGTGCTTAGGGTCATTGTCTTGTTGGAAGGTAAACCTGCGGCCCAGTCTGAGGTCCTGAGCACTCTGGAGAAGGTTTTCGTCCACGATATCCCTGTACTTGGCCGCATTCATCTTTCCCTCGATTGCAACCAATCGTCCTGTCCCTGCAGCTGAAAAACACCCCCACAGCATGATGCTGCCACCACCATGCTTCACTGTTGGGACTGTATTGGACAGGTGATGAACAGTGCTTGGTTTTCTCCACACATACCGCTTAGAATTAAGACCAAAATGTTCTATCTTGGTCTCATCAGACCAGAGAATCTTATTTCTCACCATCTTGGAGTCCTTCAGGTGTTGTCTATCAAACTCCATGCGGGCTTTCATGTGTCTTGCACTGAGGAGAGGCTTCTGTCCGGCCACTCTGCCATAATGCCCCGACTGGTGGAGGGCTGCAGTGATGGTTGACTTTCTACAACTTTCTCCCATCTCCCGACTGCATCTCTGGAGCTCAGCCACAGTGATCTTTGGGTTCTTCTTTACCTCTCTCACCAAGGCTCTTCTCCCCCGATAGCTCAGTTTGGCTGGACGGCCAGCTCTAGGAAGGGTTCTGGTCATCCCAAACGTCTTCCATTTAAGGATTATGGAGGCCACTGTGCTCTTAGGAACCTTAAGTGCAGCAGAAATTTTTTTTGTAACCTTGGCCAGATCTGTGCCTTGCTACAATTCTGTCTCTGAGCTCTTCAGGCAGTTCCTTTGACCTCATGATTGTCATTTGCTCTGACATGCACTGTGAGCTGTAAGGTCTTATATAGACAGGTGTGTGGCTTTCCTAATCAAGTCCAATCAGTGTAATCAAACACAGCTGGACTCAAATGAAGGTGTAGAACCATCTCAAGGATGATCAGAAGAAGTGGGCAAATAGTTAAAAATATGAGTGTCACAGCAAAGGGTCTGAATACTTAGGACCATGTGATATTTCAGTTTTTCTTTTTTAATAAATCTGCAAAAATGTCAACAATTCTGCGTTTTTCTTTCAATATGGGGTGCTGTGTGCACATTAATGAGGAAAAAATAAACTTAAATTATTTTAGCAAATGGCTGCAATATAACAAAGAGTGAAAAATTTAAGGGGGTCTGAATACTTTCCGTCCCCACTGTATATAGCCTTTGGGCAGCAAGTGGTTAACAACTACTGACAGCTTTGCCCAAATATGGCCAGTGGCAATATTTTGACAATGCTGTAATCTGCTCCATTCCAAACTGTTGCTTCCTTAGCAACCTACATTTGGACTGAACACTAAACTCGTCCCTAGTCATCAGCATTGAGATGATATTGGAAACCATGCAAGGTTTCAACTGATCAAGGAAGTGGATGGAAATATGGAAATAAAGTGGTACAAGGACATAGCCTTTTGGGTACCCTATAGAAAGATGAAGAGGAGAGGAGGAAAGAGGATGAGGAGAGTTTTAAATTATACTAAAGGACAGGTGGTCATCTGTATCAGAAGGCTTAATAGCAATAGTACTGAGTACCAGACATTGGTTTTAGCAGTTTGTACGTTATTAGTAAGTTTTAGTAAGATAGACAAGGTAAGATTTAGTAAGATTAGACAAGGATCATTTTAAACCTCTTTTTACATTTTCCAACCCCCTGAAAACTGTAAACAAAAGTGAGAGCCATAGTTTACTACTAACAGTAGTGATAAATAATAAGGGGGGTTAAAACTAGTAATAACACTTCAATGCTTGCATTAAGTGGACTTGCAGTTGTAAGAATTTGAAAAAACAAAAGTGTTGCTAACATTCAGAAAACATTGCAATCCTCAGGAAAACAGTTTGCAACATATCAGTTCTATGCATATGCAAAGCCAGACATTGGTATAAACACAATTCTGCCTAGCCAATGCTACAAACTGAAGCCTGTGAAATGAAACAGTGTGAAGATCTTGTGCTTACAGATAAAAAATTACACATAAACATACAGTTTATCTACTCTGCTTTTTAAGAAAAGCTGGCAGCTTTTCCAGACATAACATTAGGCCACTTAGACACGGATCTCCACTGAACAGGCAAATGACATGTCCGTGTCCGCTTTGCTATACAGAGCGGACACAATCCATTTCCCTCTATGGGACGGTCGGATGGAAATCGACTGCATGTCCATTTCTATTCGATTGTCATCCAATCCACCGGTCGGGTGGCGAATGTATCCCCATCCATCTGTTTTTAGCAAATTTTATTGGATCAGATGCCAACGAGTGTCATAGGACACATGTCAGCTGAAATCCACTGCCCCACAGAGAACAATGGGTGGTCCGATCAGGTCCACCTGAAAAATGGACAGGTGGACACGATTGATCTGCTGGTGTGAAAGGCGCCTTAGACAGAGCTGTATCAGACTGCAAAGTACTAAAGACCTCTAAAGCACAAGATTAAACAATGCGGTTGATTTATTAAAACTGGAAAGTACAAAATCTGGTGCAGATCTGCATAGAAACCTTACAGTTTTTTTTTCAAAGCTTAACCAGTTCCGGACCAGCCGCCGCAGTTTTACTGCGGCAGGTTGGTCCGGCTGTGCGAAATCACGTTACTATACGTGATGCTGGAGGTCGGCTGGGTGGTGCGCACATGCGTCCCCCCCGCCAACTGCGACGATTGGATTCGATCAGGAACTGATCAATCCCCAGGCCCAGGCCAATGAAATCTGGCCTGGACCTGATGATCGCTCCTGGCGAATGAGATCCTTCCCCTGTCGTGTAAGTGTAAACACTGACAGGGGAAGTGATGTCATCTCTCCTTGTGTCGGTCTTTTCATTCCAGAGGGAGATGAGAGAGCATCAAACAGAGAGTTGCACAAACACTACACTGACACCAGGTCACATAGGCACACAATTAACCTCCCGATCACCCCCCGATCACCCCCCCAGTTAACCCCTTCACCACCTGTCACTGTGTCACCCAGTACAGCAATCAGATTTTTTTTGAAAAATCAGTGTTAGGGTAATTAGTCTTAGGCCCAGTCTGGGGACCCCCCCTAACCCCCCCCCATAAAGGTTTAACCCCTTGATTACCCCCTGTCCCCTGTGATCACAGTATAAGTGTCACGGGCGACGCTGTTTAGCTAGTTTATTTTTTATAGCGCCAGGGCACCCGCCGTATTTTACCCAATAAAGGTTTAACCCCCTGATCACCTGGCGGGTGATAAAAGTTAGGTTCTAGCGTCAGATAGGGTCTGCGTCGCCCCAGGCAGCATCAGATTAGTGTCAGTACTGCTAACACCATACGCCTGCCTTAGTAGTATAGTGTCTGAACGGATCGATATCTGATCAGATCTACAGTATACTGGCATCCCTAGCAGTTTAGGGTTTCCAAAAATGCAGTGTTAGCGGGATCAGCCCAGATACCAGCTAGCACCTGCGTTTAGCCCCTCTGCCTAACCCAGCCCAGCCCAGCCCACCCAAGTGCAGTATCAATCGATCACTGTCACTTACAAAACACAAAACACATAACTGCAACGTTCGCAGTGTCAGGTCTGATCCATGCGAACGCTAACAGTTTTTTGGTAGCATTTGAATCAGTCGCTAACAGTCAGGAGCTTTTTTACCTGTGAGTCTCACTAGTGTACCAGTAAATTTAGAGACCAAAATGTCAAATCGAAGGTACACTAGTGAAGAGGCCTACACGTTTCTGAGCATGACAGATACTGAAGAGGAAGTCACTCATCTGTCAGATTCAGGCTCAGAATACAAACTTGTAGACAGCAGCGGCACCCTAACAGATAGCTCTGACGGAGTTGTGGTCCCTGCCAAGGTCAGGCGTATCAGACCCCGATCTTCTTCTGCTGTCGTTGAGGAGCAAGAACCACAGGTCCCTCGTATGGAGCATAGAGCCAGTACTAGAGCCGCTATTCCTTCTGGTGAACTGGCAAGCACCAGCGGCCTAGTACATCCTGGTCATACATCCAGCACTGCAGTAATACTTGGTGACGTGGCGAGTCCCATAAGTGCAGTTCAAGCTGGCGAGGTGGCAAGCATGAGTAGTGTCCCGCTGCCACCAAGAAGAAGACAAACAGAGGCCCTTCAAGCTCATAGTGCCCTTCCTGCTGCATTCGCCAATCCTAATTGGGAACCCACCACTTCTGCAGCACCCGTACTTCCCCCATTCACTGGCCAACCCGGAATTCAGGTGATTTTACGTCATTTGATTTTTATTTGCTGTTTTTCACCGAAGATCTCTATAGATCTATTGTGGACCAAAGCAATTTGTATGCTGGTCAATTCATCGCCTCTAATCCCCAGCTGACCCTTGCCAGAGATTGGAAACCAATTACGGTTTCCGAATTTAAGACCTTTCTGGGCCTATCCCTCCTCATGGGCATAACTCAAAAGAGTGAGTTGCGGTCATATTGGTCCACTGACCCAATTCACCATATGCTTGTGTTCTCTGCCTCCATGGCCAGGACACGATACGAGCAGATCTTGCGGTTCATGCACTTCAATGACAATGAACTCTGTCGTCCTCGGGGTGACCCTGGATTTGATCGGCTCTACAAAATTCAGCCCCTCGTAAACCACTTGAACCAACATTTTGCAGCCTTGTTTAGTCCTGATCAAGTTGTCTGCATTGATGAATCCCTGATTAAGTTTTCTGGCCGCTTGTCTATCAAACAGTATCTTCCCAGCAAGCGTGCCAGATAAGGGGTCAAGATGTATAAGCTCTGTGACAGGGCCACAGGCTATACATATAGTTTTATGGTTTACGAGGGAAGAGATACTCACGTAGAGCTGGAGAACTGCCCAGACTATATAGAGAGCGCTGGTAAGATAGTGTGGGACTTGGTGTCACCGTTATTCGGAAAGGGTACCACTTGTACAAGGACAATTATTACACGAGCGTGCCACTTCTTAGTCAACTTTTTGATTATGGAATTGGCGCATGTGGCACCATGCAATCTAATCGCTGGGGCTTCCCCCAACGGCTTGTAGAATCCCGACTTAAACGGGGGGGAGAGAGCCTGCTTGAGGTGTAATAATTTGTTAACAGTAGGGATGAGACGAACATCCCCCCGTTTGGTTTGCACCAGAACATGCGAACAGGCAAAAAATTTGTTCGAACACGGAGACACCGTTAAAGTCTATGGGACACAAACATGAAAAATCAAAAGTGCTAATTTTAAAGGCTTATGTGCATTGTATTGTCTTAAAAATTGTTTGGGGACCCGGGTCCTGCCTCAGGGGACATGTATCAATGCAATGTTTTTTCGGAAGCAGTGATTTTAATAATGCTTAAAGTGAAACAATAAAAGTGTAATATTCCTTTAAATTTCGTACCTAGTGTCTATAGTATGCCTGTAAAGGGCGCATGTTTCCCGTGTTTAGAACAGTCTGACAGCAAAATGACATTTCTAAAGGGAAAAAAAGTCATTTAAAAGTGCTAGAGTTAGTGCCGGCTATAATGAATTGTCGGAAAAAAAGTCATTCAAAAGTGCTAGAGCTAGTGCCGGCTATAATGAATTGTCAGGAAAAAAAAGTCATTTAAAAGTGCTAGAGCTAGTGGCGGCTATAATGAATTGTCGGGAAAAAAAATCATTTAAAAGTGCTAAAGCTAGTGCTGGATATAATGAATTGTCGGTCCGGCAATACACATAAAAGTTCATTGATAAAAACAGCATGGAATTTCCCCACTGGGGAACCCTGAACCAAAATTTAAAAAAAAAATGCGTGGGGGTCCCCCTAAATTCCATACCAGGCTCTTCAGGTCTGGTATGGATATTAAGGGGAATCCCAAGCCAAATTTTTTTTTAAAAATGGCGTGGGGTCCCCCCAAAAATCCATATCAGACCCTTATCCGAGCACGCAACCTGGCAGGCCGCAGGAAAAGAGGGGGGACAAAACCCCCCCCTCCTCCTGAACCGTACCAGGCTACATGCCCTCAACATTGGGAGGGTGCTTTGAGGTAGCCCCCAAAGCATCTTGTCCCCATGTTGATGGGGAGAAGGGCCTCATCCCCACAACCCTTGCCTGGTGGTTGTGGGGGTCTGCGGGCGGGGGGCTTATCGGAATCTGGAAGCCCCCTTTAACAAAGGGACCCCCAGATCCCGGCCCCCCTGTGTGAATTGGTAATGGGGTACAAATGTACCCCTACCATTTCACAAAAAAGTGTCAAAAAGGTTAAAAAACACAAGAGACAGTTTTTGACAAGTCCTTTATTAATTTCTTCTTCTTTCCACTTCTTCTTCCATCTTCTTTCTTCTGGTGTTCCTTCGGTGTTCTTCTTCTTCCTCCATCTTCTTCTTCATCTTCTTCTTCTCCATCTTCTTCTTCCTCTGCTCTTCTCGTCCCGCATCTTCCTCCAGGCTTCTTCTCCGCTCCGTCCGCACTATCTGTCTCAGTGGGAGTCTTCCGCCGTGTGACGCTTTGGTTCTTCTGACATTTCTTATATGACGGAGGGCGGGGCCACCCGGTGACCCCACCCTCCTCTGACGCACGGGGACTTCCCTGTGGCTTTCTCTGTGTTGTCAGAGGGAGGCAAGGTCGTAACCGGGTGACCCCACCCCCCTCTGACAACACGGGGAAAGCCACAGGAAAGCCCCCGTGCGTCAGAGGAGGGCGGGGTCACCGGGTGATCAGGGATACAACATGTGTGAGACTTTTTTGGAGCCTAGCCGTGTACAGGACCTGAAAACCAATCACCGCCTTCAGGCTTTCTAAAGGCATAAAATTGTGATGGACTCAACATGCCTCTCAGCAAATAGCTTGAAGTGTCTTCTTTCCAAAATGGGGTTTCTTTGGGGGTGTTTTGTGCTATCTTGTCATTTCATGGCTTCCGAAACGGTGATAGGTAGTGAGGAAGTGAAATCACCATTTTACGCCATTAGAAAGCCTGAAGGCGGTGCTTGGTTTTCGGGGTCCTTTACGCGGCTAGGCTCCCAAAAAGTCTCACACATGAGGTATCTCCATACTCAGGAGAAGCAGCAGAATGTATTTTGGGGTGTAATTCAACATATAACCATGCCATGTGTGAGCAATATATCATTTAGTGACTACTTTGTGTAATTTTTTTTGTCATTTTTCAATCACTTGTGACAAAAAAATAAAATATTCAATGGGCTCAACATGCTTCTCAGAAATTTCCTTGGGGTGTCTACTTTCCAAAATGGGGTCATTTGGGGGGGGGGGGGGGTTGTACTATCCTGCCATTTTAGCACCTCAAGAAATGAGATAGGTAGTCATAAACTAAAAGCTGCGTAAATTACAGAAAATGTACCCTAGTTTGCAGACGCTATAACTTTTGCGCAAACCAATAAATATACGCTTATTGACATTTTTTTTTACCAAAGACTTGGCTGAATACATTTTGGCCTAAATGTATGACAAAAATTGAGTTTATTACATTTTTTTATAACAGAAAGTAGAAAATATAATTTTTTTTCAAAATTTTCGGCCTTTTTCCGTTTTTATATCACAAAAAATAAAAATCGCAGAGGCAATCAAATGCCGTCAAAAGAAAGCTCTATTAATGGGAAAAAGAGGACGCAAATTTTGTTTGGGTAAAACATTGCATGACCGCGCATTTATCAGTTAAGGCAGCGCAGTGCCAAATTGTAAAAAGTCCTCCGATCATTGAGCTGGCAAATCCTCCGGGGCTGAAGTGGTTAATTGAACAAGCTGAAGTTAGAAGCTGGTTGCAGTGGCATCACTATGGGGGTGCGGCCCACACCCGGGTGTCACCCGCTAGAGGGGTGACACCAAGGCAACAGATAAGGCAGTGGATCCCCCTGCAGCGCTGCCGGCTTTCTCCCTCCGGCTGCTCTGCAGAGGGATCGGTTATACATACTTCCAAAGCAGGTGCGGCACCAGGTGGGTGCTATAGCAACCCCCAAAATATTGCTAGCACCCCCATCTTTGTGGACACGGCACTTCCTATGTGTCCCAGACTGTTACTCCGCCCTTCCCTCGTAACCCTTCAGGTTCCCCAATCCCTGTCCAGCTGGGAGAGAATTAGGAAGCCAGGACAGCCAATGGGAGGTGAGCAGCAGCTGTGCAGAGGGAGCTGGTGCCAGATTTAAACAGAGGGAGGAGTGAGTCCAGGAGCGAGTAATAGAGCTGGTGAATGTAAGGACAACGCTTTTTACTGTCATACACTGCAATGTCTTCTCTAGCAGCACTGTGTTCCTGTCTGGCTCTCTGTGTGCTTTCACACAAACCCTGGTGACCGTGCAGGCAGCCCCTGAGTGGTGTACAAATATGGTGGGAGCATGGAAGGTATAGAGTGCTGATGCCTGGGAGGCAGGTAAAATAATTTGATGGCAATCCTGACTGGTCAATTATTACTCCAGGTGACCTTGTCTGGGGGCAGAGGGCACTGATCAAAGGGGGGGTACAGATTTTAGATGATTTCTCCATTACTCTGTAGGCATCCAGATCACACTGACCCTCCCCGATGTCTGTTGGCAGGTTGGCTGAGCCCATTTTCTGTGTTTCCTCTGCCCTGATGTAAGCGGAACTCTTCAGACTCCGATGTAGGGGGGGCCTCTAATAACCAGAGACCACCTTACATCAGAGTTTCCCTTTACACCAGAGTCCACAGCATTCCCCCTTACATCATGGTCCGCAACATTCCCCCTTACACTGTAATGGAGAACCCTGAAGACTCTGATGTAATGGGGAGCTCTGTGGACTCTGATTTAAGAGGGCACTCTGCCAGGCTCTGATGTAATGGGGCACACCAGCTGGATTCCAATGTAAAGGGACACTCCACTGGATTATGTTGTAAAGGGGCACTCTCCTGGATTCTGATATAAGGGGGCACTCCGCTGGATTCTGATATAAGAGGGCACTCTGCTGTAAGGTGGAACTCTGATGTGCAGTAAGGGGGCATTTTCCAGACTCTGATGTAAGGGGGGTACTCTTCGGACTCTGATGTAAGGTGGTGGCACTTTACTGATGTAAAGGGGAACTCTGATGTATGCTGGGGACTTTGGTGTAAGGGAGGACTCTGATGGAAATGTGGCACTCATCCTGACTGATGCACTCCATATGTTATTTTGTTTGTTACTTGCTCCTGACCCCCCTGTACTCTATACATTGTTTTATTGGATAATTGGTCATTATTGAGGGGGGGGGTGACACCATGTTTTACCACACCAGGTGACACCAACCCTAGTGGCGCCACTGGCTGGTTGGCTGCTATGCACAACTGCACCAGATGTTGCACTCTCCAGTTTTAGTAAATCAACCCCATTGGGTCTTGGCGTTCCTGAAAAATAATGTGTTGTCTCACAATAAACCATCAGCAACAATCAAACAAGCTTTACTAAGTGGACAAGTTACTAGACAAGTTTATAACTACATACTGTAGATTAGGAAAAATACATAGGACAATACAGTGCCTAGATTATAGTGCCTTTCTTCTCAGAAATTACTGTAGGTGCAGGAACTCAACCACAACCCCCAACCCCCCCCCCCCACACACACACACACAACCTCCAAACCACATATAGTGGGTGTGGTCAAATTTCACTAACAGTGGGAGGGTCTTAAAGGGGCATTAAATACTAGGAGTGCATTACGTACAGACTGCAGAGCTTGGGAGTGCAGAGTTTAGGGGCACACTACGTACAGAGTTTGGGGGTGCGCTACACACAAAGTGCAGAGGTTAGCCTTCCTCCACAGTTGCTTACCTCTGCATCCCCCATCCACATCTCACTATAATCCCTCAGCTCTGGCCTCTGCATGCAAACCCCCTCTACTGCCCCCCCCCCCCCCCATTAAAAGCTCCACAATCTTTCACATGTTTTACTTTTGTTGCTGGCTCTAGTACCTCTCCACACATTGTCGGTGGCTCACTTGCAGGGAGATCATCCAGTGGGGGTGTCGGCATCCCTGGACACGTGCATCTCCCTTGTCCTCAACTTGCACTCAGTGGGAGCCGCTGGGAGACAAGCTTTCACTTGTAAACACAGAAGCCCGGCTTCTGACAATGAAGATTAGTAACGATGGTTAATATACAATGTGCATTTGCCCAAGCATCACAGGAGCAAGCAGTCTCCCTCCTTCAGAACCTGTGCATGTGCAGTGCACCCTCAGCACTGCTGCTACAGGTCAAGGGAGAGTGCACTGTTTAAAGTTCACCTTTACAGAAAACTCTGTAAGGTGAACTTACACAGGTCCCCCTCCTCGCCCTCCCCTGGTCCCGCTGACCTGGACCGCAGCAATCTCCAGTTCTAAGCCCCGGTGTATGCGTTCCAGATGTCTGTGTTTAGAAATCCCCTGAGCTGAATGACCAATCAGCAGCCACATAGCACGTCCTGTCAGCTATGGAGAAGACGCGTGGCTGCAGAGAGGATTTCTAAGCCTCGGGCTCCTGCCGTGGATATACCGGAGCATTGAACCAGAGATTGCCACAGTCCAGGTCAATGGGACCGGGGAGGGGGGCGAGGAGGGGGACTTGTGAAAGTTCACCGAGCAGATTTTTCTGTAAAGGTGAACTTACACTTTAAGAGTTTTCAACCAGAAGAGCACTTACTCCTGTGAGGCTGAGGGTGGGCACCTAATGTATAGTGTGTCCTTGCATCTAAGGAGAATGTGGCTGAACTCTACAGTGGGCGTTTTTCAGACAGGCTTTAGGGGTACTGATCATGGCCTACAAAGATGGCACTTAAACCAAGCAAAACTTTGCAAAGCTTGAGTGTTTTTTAACAGGGCCACATAGTCAAATGGTGGACTTAGCCTCTAACAAAATATTTCACCAGTGATGCAGCCTAATATTATGAAAATACCACCTTTGGACCCAGACCTCATGAGACACAAGTAGAAAAAAGAAAATGGCAGCTCTTATGTGGTTACTTCAGATCCACAGCTGGAAATCAGTAAGATGTTATGAAATAGTTTCCTCAGCTTTTACATAAGGATTAATGACAAAGAGAAAGACACATTTCTAGTTCTTCTTAGACCACTACATCTGATTAGAAACAGTGCATTCTTTTTTTTTTGAATAGCAGGAATGAAAGAACATTCTTAGACTCTAATATGGAATTTCCTTTGTAACTCTGAATGCAATAAAACGTATATATAAAAGAAAAAATGTGGTATTTCATTAAGTTTGGCCCTTTTAAAAATGCTATAATGGAGAATAAAATTGTATGCTGAAAATAGTTCTGCACAGTAAAATACAACTATCATTCCATAGTAAGGTGCCCATCCAAGAGTTATCATCATGAATTAGCAACCTACTTGGAAATGCAACTACTAATTTTCTAGTTTAACTACCGACAGATGTTTATTTGTTTTATGCATATATTTTACATAAGACAACATGCATCCTGTATTTCTTGAGAAGCCTTTGCAGGAGAAAAGCAGCAGAAAAAACACACTAAAGCCATGTTTTTGCATGCGCGTTTATGCGTGTTTGAGTGTTTGCAGTTGATACATTCTATTGGCCAGAATATTATGCTTATTCTGGTCATTAGAATGTATTAATGTGCAAATGACCATAAATGCACATGCTTATGCTCATTTTTCACCCCAAACACTCCTCTTCAGAATGTACAAGTGTTTTTTGTTTTTTTTTCCTGCTTCTAAAAGCCTGTGTCTCTAAACTCCTTTAAATGCCTATGGTGGAGATTTACTAAAACTGGAGCACTCAGAATCTGGTACAGAATATGGTACAGCTGTGAATGGTAGCCAATCAGCTTCTAACATCAGCTTGTTCAATTTAACAATAAAACCTGGAAGCTGATTGGTTTCTATGCAGAATTGCACCAGATTTTGCAGTTTCCAGTTATAGTAAATCGACCCCTATGTGTGCATGGAGGGTCATTTATAGGCAGAAAAAACCCCATCAAAAATGCATTTTTGGAGCTCAAATGTGCATGAAGCCTAACAGAGTAAACCAGGCATCACTAAATGGCGGATCAAGGTCCACGTCAAGTTTGAGTCACTGTTCCACCTGGAGAGGCATGGTCCTGCCATTTAGGAGCCAGCTCTCTCCCTGAGCCATCGCCACTGCTGACATTCCCACACCCTGCCATTGGGGAGGCAAGACAGTTCTGGACGAGGGCAGAGCTGCCAAGTTAACTTTTTAAGTTAAGCAGCGGGTGATTGGTTGCCAGACGGTTCTAGCAACAGGGACGACCCATTGATTAGGGAGGCATGGGCCCCCCCTGTCCATCGCCGCCTCCCCTAGCCATGCGTCCGGCCCCTTTCAGGACACCAGCGCATGGATTCCAATGCGGGGGGGCTGTTTTTTGAAGCACCGATTAGAGCCAGAGGTTTCAATATAGGATGAGCTTGGGTCGCAGAGAGTGGGCTCCGAGCCCACTAAGGTGTGTTATAACAGCGAATCAATACCAGCTAATCAGGAAGTGGGTTTTGACACCGGTCACCCGATCCTATTGGATGCCTAGGAGGAGTGGGTGGGAGCTGGAAGCCGCCATGGAGGAGAGAACTCAGAGCCGAGCCGTTGCACCACGCAGACCATGATGGGGTAAGTGCCGGACCGACCGGCAAACAGCAGGGGAGGTGGTTTTTGCAGCCCCCCCCCCCAAAAAAAAAACACCAGCCGCCACTGTATAGAGCAACCAATCACAAGCTGATTAACAGGAACAGTTGTACAGCTCTGGTGCTCCTTTCAGAACTCTCCTGCCTCCTAATGTCAGCTCTAGACCTGCTGTGTCTGTCGCTCTCAGCCCTGTGTAAGGTAAGACAGGGGAGAGGGGATGGGGAGGAAGCCAGCAGGAGTCTGAAGGAGGAGCTGGGTAATATAAAAGTGGGGAGGGGGCAGAGGACAGGAATGTAAACTGTATGAAAGAGGGCTAAGGAATGTAAAAGGAATACAGGGTGATGTGCAGGGGGGACTGAGAATACTAATGTATTAATGGGATTTTTATGTGAAGGATCTGAGGTCACGTTTACATTATTGCAACCTGCGTTGTGCATGTAGGCAGCTCATTCATTTCAATAGGCTGCCTTACATGCAGAAACGCAGAAAAAATAATTCCCTGACCCTATTTTAAATTGTTTCACCTCTGAGCCGCATGGGCCTGCAGCAGCATGCGGTTTGGCGCTTGCGGAAATACACCGCATTTGCTGATGCACGGAGGTGCTATTAGTAATCAAACATGCTATTCGGACCTCTGTGGGAATACAGTTTTACTGACTGTACCTCCATGGATTTTAATTCATTACCCCAGGAGTAAACTAAGATGGGGTTAAAGAACCGTTTTAGGTTATTCCCAAAACGATTATTTCCTAAAAGCAAACTTCCTATGTGTGGTGTTACATTCAGCTCTTTCCTTAAACCCAGAGAGCATCCCCAGTTAAGTGACTGATTTTTTGGAATTGATTTATGTATACATCTGAAATGAACAGGAGAACTTTCACCAAATTCATCTACACTGAAGTAATACTGAACTGTTCCTGAACAAAATGTGATGGTTATAAAAATGTAGTTTATTTCCTTTGGGATATAAATAGTTATGTATGAACCCTTCACTAACATGGGTCAATAAATTCAGAATGCCAGCAGGTAAATTCTTCCAAATGTTCTAAATTTTTCATTTTCTAAATCGTTTCATAATTTTAATGATTTATTATCCTTTATTTACTTTGTAGGTCAATGGGGATGTCCAACAATTAGCCTTTCCTCTGTGTTGGGAATGATATCAGGAGTTCTGTCCTCCACTGTTGAGTCAGTTGGTGATTATTACACATGTTCAAGATTATCAGGAGCTCCAATCCCACCAATACATGCTTTAAATCGGGGAATAGGAATGGAAGGGATTGGATGCATTTTGGCAGGCATTTGGGGAACAGGAAATGGAACTACCTCTTACAGCCAGAATATTGCAGCTTTGGGGATAACAAAGGTGAATTAACATTTTGAAAGTATTTACACTATTTAAATTGTAAAAGATACTTCAGCTCAGAGTTTTCAATAGGCTGTTTTGGCAAAGATAAGAAAATAATCCCCTCAACTGTCATGTCACCCAATTTGTTACCTGGCCATGTAATTAATTTTTTTTTTATTTATATCTTAGGTGAGAATGCATTTAACAATGTCAGGGGCTGCAAAATGTGGCCAAAAAAAGAATTGAAAATGACAATATACAGTTCTTTAAAAAAAAAAATGGCTTAAAGGGTAACTAGTAAAACAGGGCCTAGAAAGGAGTCACAGTGAGTATCAGGATGGACAGTGGTTAGTTAATAAATGATAGGTGGAGATGGAAAGAGTAGAGGCTTTAACTAACAGGTTTTAACAGATATTTTCAATCAAGTGGAGGATACAGAATCAATTGGAGGGTTATTAATTAGCAATTTAGTGATACCACTGGGTTCGTTTTATTTTTTAAAGTGGTTGTATACCCTTTTTGTTAACTTTTACCTACAGGTAAGCCTATAATAAGGCTTACCTGTAGGTAAAAAAAATATCTCCTAAACCTATACGGTTTAGGAGATATTCCCCTCGCAATGAGCCGCTGACTCCAGTGGCGCATGCGCACAGGGGATTCTCGGCTGACAGCCCGGCAAACTCCGGAGCTTGCCGGGCAGAAGTCTCCTGCGCGCATGCGCGGGAGTGACGACATCGCGGCTCCGGCCACTCACAGCGCCGGAGCCGCGATACCCGGAAGACACGCCGAGGGGAGATGTCAGCTCCCTCGGCGTGGACAGGATGAGATGCCGGCGCCTCGTTCTAAGGTAAGTATATCATAATGAGCTAGTATGCGGTGCATACTAGCTCATTATGCCTTTTCCCTTGCAGGTATAGGAAAAAAAAAAAAAAAACGCGGGTATACAACCGCTTTAAGGGTAAGTATAATAGTTTTATACAAATTTAAACAATATTTTTTAACGTAATAAAGACACTCTTAAGAAGGAAAGGCAGCATTTTAAAAATACTTGTATTTATTTATTACAGACATTTATAAAAGAATAAACAGAAAAGTCAGTGCTACTACCCATACACTACATAGATAGCAGAGGTCCCATGTGCTCGATCCACAGTTGCTGGCTCAGGTAGAGTAATGTAGAAAAAATGATCCGCACTCCAGTTTCTATTGACCTGGCTGTTACCGCCAGATATTTGGCCCGTGTGTCTACAACCCTTAAGTTTAACGGTTATCGAATTTATCACAGTGCTTTCAGTGGCTCAGTGCTTACTGTTTCAGCTTTACAGCACTGGGTTTCTGGGTTTAAATAACAGCCAAGAAGGTGTTTGCATGTTCTCCCCATATTTGCGTAGGTTTCCTCATATATTCCAAAGATATGCTGATTTTATTTAATTTGCTGCTGTCTAAATTGGCTCTAGTATGTGTATGTGAAAAGAGGACCATGGATTGTAAGTTCTTTAAAGGCAGGGACTGATGTGAGTGTACAGTATAAAAATCACAGTTTAAATTGTTCGTTCTTTTATAAATGTAGAAAAAATGATCCGCACTCCAGTTGTTGTTCTTAAAATTTTTTCATTTTATTGAATAGCCACAGTGAACAAACGCAGATCAAATCAGTAGACGCGTTTCAGCCTATAAGGCCTTAGTCATAACTAACTACGACTAAGGCCTCATAGGCTGTAACACGTCAACTGACTTAATCTGCATTTGTTCACTGTGGCTATTCAATAAAATTAAGAAATTTTAAGAGCAACAACCGGAGTGCGGATAATTTTTTCTACATTTATAAAAGAACCAACAATTTAAACTGTGATTTTCATACTGTACACTCACATCAGTCCCTGCCTTTAAAGAACTTACAATCCATGGTCCTCTTTTCACATACACATACTAGAGCCAATTTAGACAGCAGCAAATGAAAAAAAATCAGCATATATGAGGAAACCTACGCAAATATGGGGAGAACATGCAAACACCTTCTTGGCTGTTATTTAAACCCAGAAACCCAGTGCTGTAAAGCTGAAACAGTAACCACTGAGCCACTGAAAGCACTGTGATAAATTCGATAACCGTTAAACTTAAGGGTTGTAGACACACGGGCCAAATATCTGGCAGTAACAGCCAGGTCAATAGAAACCGACCGGCATTGGACCCGTGTGTACGGCAGCCGGTTTCTGTCAAAGGGGCATGAGTGGAAAAGGTCTGCCGATCAGCATTAAATCATTGCTCTGAGCCAATGGCAGAGAGTGCTGACCGGTGTGTTTTGGTGGGGATTCCCCCTGTCAGAACACAAAAGCTCAGCAGGGGAGATCACTTCACTAACATCAGATTGTTAGTACACGATCTTCTCTAAAGCGCTTCAGTTTTTTTTCATTCAGCCCTCTGGGTAAACGAAAACAAAACTGAAAGTGTGTACCAGGATTTAGGCCCAAACATAGATAAGATAAGGTAGTCTCAGAGATATGCACAGTTATAGTCTGAAAATGGGCCAGGGTAGATGCAATTTTTGGAAGCATATGCAAACAATTCAAGACTCCCAGAATCGCCAGTGTTTTTATAACTTATAACCAGTTTGCTTTAAAGCATAAGATAGACAAAAGACAAGCATAGCTTTCACATAATACAATATATTCTTATACTTTTTTTGTTAATGTTTTCTAGGTTGGAAGCCGTTTAGTAATGCAGACAGCAGGAATCCTTTTAATTATTCTTGGATTGTTTGGTAAATTTGGTGCTATTTTTATTACAATTCCAGAACCAGTAATTGGAGGAATGTTTATGGTGATGTTTGGAATGATTGCTGCAGTGGGTATTTCAAATCTCCAGGTAAAATAACGTATACAATACTCAGCTATAATAATCATTTAATTTAATTTAACTTGCCCTCCTGGAGATTTACCCCCTTCATGACCAGCCCATTTTTTGCTTTGCTGCACTGCGCTATTTTAACTGACAATTGCGCAGTCATGCAACGCTGTACCCAAATAAAATATATATGTTTTTCACACAAATAGAGCTTTCCTTTGGTGGTATTTGGGCATTATTGGGTTATTTTTTATTTTTTTATTATATAAAAGAAAAAAGACTGACAATTTTGAAAAAAATTACTTTCTGCTATAAAACATGTCCCATAAAGAAAAAAATCAAATCTTAATATATTTTGGCCAAAATGTATTCTGCTATATGTCTTTGGTAAAAAAAAAAAAAAATCCAGATAATATGTATTGATTGGTTTGTTTAAAAGTTATAGTGTCTACAAACTATGGGATATATACTGGAATTTTTATAGATTTTTTTTTATATACTAGTAATGGCAGTGAACAGTGATTTATAATGGGACTGTGATAGTGCAGCGGCCAATCTGACACTAACTAACTACCACTGACATCACCAGTGCCATTATTACATCTGATAATATGCACTGTCACTGTACTAATGACATTGGGCAGGAAGGGGTTAACATCTAGGGAGATCAAGGGGTAAATATGTGTCTAGCAAGTGTTTGTGTGTACTGTGTGCTGCTTTTACTGGGTATCTAGCTGTTTTCATTCCCTGCTTAGCAATCTAAATCCAATGTCACCAAACACAGCTCTATGCTGTGCACACTCACAGAGCTGTGTTCTGAGAGACTCAGAGCCGATCGCCGGGTGCCAATGGTCAATCACTGGCTGGGATGCGGTGATCGTCATGTGCTGTGACGAATCACAGCACAGCAGGACGGGCGCGTGCGTGCACATATAATTACGTGATGCTGAGCAGCGTGGCCCTGAAGCTACATGAGGCAGTCATTAAGCAGTTAAGAGAGTGCTATGTTTTTCAACAGTTTTTGTTGCCTTGTGTTATGGTTTATAGTGGTATACTAAACTGTATACATTATTATAAATATTTTAAAGTCTATCTCCCAAAAAAAAAATTGTTTTTATTGATGTCCTCAGTGTTGAGATTTCTGCTTAATTCCTGTTACGGTAAAACCAGGAAAAGTAATGAGAAGGTACAGGTGTCACTTGGACAAGAAGACACAAAGAGAAATAAAAACCTGTCAGAACTTCTGTCCTTTCCCCAGTTTAGCAAATAATTGTGCTCTTGTCATTGTCTCTGTCACCGTCAAAGAGATACCCCATCAATTCCTGCTTTGTCAAATCTCACCTGGAAAGCAAGTGAAAATAAAATCTCCCCAACAGGGACACAGACAGCAATAAAAACCTGACATAGCTTTTCACCCTTCCCACCTCTGTACAAAACTAAAAGAAAAAGTTTTGGCTGGTGTTGGACTTTAAAGCACAGTTTTTATAAACACTAACTTTGCATAAATTGATCTGCAGAATGCTTATCAGATCATTTCACCTATTTGTAACATGTTTAACTTCCAATAAATATTCTTGGAATTAATTGACCTCAGGATTAAAACTGAAATGTATGCCACATTAAAGATAAAACCACATGGATATACAATTCTCTTGGGCCATTTATAAAAATTAAAGAAAACAACATGGAAACAAATGTGGGGTTGTTTGCCACAGAGACCAATGAAATTCCTTATTACATTTTCCCAGGGAGTAAAAGTGAAAACTTTCTTTTTTTTTTTTTTTAATTCTTAAAGAAGTTTTATTGAAGAGCAGTACATTACACTTCAAAGGCTGACAGTGCTGTGGGGCGCAGCCCACTTCTGTGATCAAGCTCAAAAAATGAACAATAACAAAGAAGTTGATCAAAAACGTAGGATTATACGTAAGTATAGGGAGAGAAGAGCCCTCAGGGGAGGCAATGCGCGGCCTAGTGCAACATGTGGGCTCGACACCCCTAACGGGAACATACTGTGTCGAGCACCGAAGAGTGGCCTTCGATAACCATAAGGTGAGTGGCTAATCTTTTAAGGCCCATCGCACCTTCCGGGAGATTAAATGTCCCAGACTGCGTGAGGGAACCTTCCCAGGCTCTCTCTGGCCAGAAGACCAAAGGGGCCAGGGGAGCCGTAAAGAAATCCTGAGGGTTCCAGCTTAGAAGAGCGACCCATGGGGAATGGGTCAAGGTACCGTCTGGATACAAACAAGTGCATATAAAACTGGGAGGAACCGTGTGAAGCCGTATAATTACAGTAAATATTTAGTAACAACTTCCTGAGACATAAGAAGAGAGAGAGAAAGGACAGGTGGGAAGGAAGACAGAGGAGAAGAGAGGATGGGGGTGGGGTGTGTTGACAGAGTGTAAAATCACAATGGCACCAGGTCAAGCTTCAACTCCCGGTATAAGAGAGATGCCTACATGCCGCGCCCAGGGTTCCCAAACCGCCAAAAATGCTTTATTTGAGTCTGCTATGGTACTGACTAAATTTTCCTGAGACATGATCCATGAGATCTTTCTCTTGGCGGACGCCAGGGATACCCCTGGTTGTTTCCAAGCTTTAGCTATGGAAATCTTGGCGCCTGTCAGAATAAAAGCGATAAGTTTAGCAGATGTTTTGGAAATTTTGGGAATATTACCATTTAAGAGAGCTATTTGGGGGGATTTTGGAATGGGAGTGTCCGTAATTTTCCTGATCAGGTGAAAGATCCCGTTCCAGAACCCCCTGATTTTCGGACATTCCCACCAAATGTGTAACATGGAACCCTGGGCTTGGCAGTTTCTGAAACATAAGGGAGACGAGGAGGGGAACATCAGCGCAAGTTTGGAAGGAACCAGGTACCATCTCGTAAGGACTTTCATGTTAGCTTCTATTATTGCAATATTAACTATACCTTTGTAGGCTCTTGTGCTCATTCTGTTCCAGCTCTCCAGGTCCCAAGACTCGCCCAAGTCTCTCTCCCAGTCTGTCATGTATGTAAGTTTGGAAGTGGGAGTTGACAGGGCTTCATAAATCAGGGATATGCCTCCTTTTTGCTCTGTTGCTTGTCCACACCATTGCTCGTACGGTGTGCACACTGGGGGTATTGATTTGACTTTCCAAATGGTGTGAAGGAAATGGGAGATTTGAAGAAATCTAAATTTCTCGGATTCTGGGAGTTCTAGTTTATCAACGCAATGTTTCATGGAGATTGGACCGGAGGCGACGAGGTAATGTCCGATACGGTACATTCCCTTATCAAGCCACCATTGGAAGGATTTGATGTCCAATCCTGGCTTGAAGAGGGGGTTGCGGAAAATGTGTGAGAGAGGGCGGATCTGTGAGGTCAGGGCTGGGTTTTGGATCAGGGTGTCCCAAAGTTTGAAGGAGTGAGAAAGTGTGGGAGCCATGATAGGCAGTCTAGATTTGCTGGGGGTCCAGAGTAGATAGTCTAGTGTGTGGGAAGGAACCGCTTGGCGTTCTATTTGTATCCAGTCGGGTTTTTCGCCTCTGAGATATAAGGTGGAGAGTTGGGCCAGTCTAGCTGCTTGGTAGTATCTGAAAAGTTCTGGGAGACCCAGACCTCCCTTGGACTTTGGGGCATAAAGGGTGTTTCTCGAGAGTCTATAGCCTTTCCCCCCCCCAGATAAATTTTATGATCTTCCCCTGGAAGTGTTTGAGGTGGTTTCTGTTAATCGCGATTGGGAGAGCTCTAAATAAGTACAATATTCTGGGGAACAGGGTCATTTTGATGGCATGGATTCTCCCCAGCCATGATAATTTGTGGAAGGACCAAGCTCGTATGTCTTCCTCCAGTCTACGAAACATAGGAGGGAAATTAGCTTGGTAGAGGGAGTCTATGCTGGGTGTGAGGTTTATACCTAGGTATCGGATTGAGGAGTCGCTCCAGTTGAAATTAAAGGACAGTTTTAACCTCTCTGCTAGGGCTGGATTAAGGGAGATGTTTAAAGCTTGTGATTTGGTCATGTTGACCCGGAGGCCTGAGACTTCGCCAAATGTCTGGAGAAGTCTGTTGATGTTGGGGAGAGTGGTAATTGGCGATGTGACGAATAGGAGAAGGTCGTCTGCAAAGAGGGCGCATTTATGGGTGTTCAAGCCGCAGTTGACACCTTTAATGTTTGGGTCTGACCTGATCGCAATGGCTAGTGTTTCTATTATTAGAGCGAAAACAAGTGGGGAAAGGGGACAGCCCTGTCTTGTGCCCCTGGCAATTTTGATTGGGGATGAGAGGAAGCCCTGTAGTTTGACTTTCGCTTCCGGTTCTGAATAAAGAGATTTGAGGATTCCGATGAAATGTTCTCCGAATCCCCAGAATTTAAGGGAAGCGAAAATGAATGGCCAGGACACAGAGTCGAAGGCCTTTTGAAGATCTAGGGAGAGGAAGAGACCCTCCTGCTTTGGGCTTCCGTCCCATCCCGAGTGCAAAATTGAGGCTATGTCTATGGCCCTTCTGACCTGGTCAGGACCCTGTCTGCCGGGAATAAAACCCACCTGCTCCTTGTGGATGTAAGTGTTGATGAATGTATTTAATCTGTTGGCGTAAATTTTCGTTAGGATTTTTAGATCGTTATTTATTAGTGATATTGGTCTGTAATTTTCTACCTGATCTGGATTTTTGTCGGGTTTGGGGATGACAGTAATGAAGGCAGTATTCATCTGGGGGTCTATGGGGTCTCCCTTGCGTTTGGAATTGAACATTTTAGTTAAATGTGGCGCTAAAGTCTCGGCAAAAGTCTTGTAGTAAAGATTGGAAAGACCATCTGGACCTGGGGCTGAGCCCCCTTTCAGATTTTTTATGACCTCCAAGGTTTCCTCCACTGAGATCTGAGCCTCCATAAAATCTTTGTGGGATTTTTGTATAGTGGGGATAGGGAGGAGCTCTAGAAATGCTTCTATAGCTCGTGAATCGTTGGATTCATTTGCTCTGTATAGTTGTGAGTAGAAGGCTTGGAAAGAATCCAGGATTCTATGTGGATTTTGAGAAGACGTCCCATCCTGTAGTTTTATTTTGGGGAGGGCGAAGAGACGGGTCCTGGGGGATAATTTGGAGGCCAGCATCGTGCTCATTTTGTCCTGATTCAGGTAGAATTTCACCCCGTTCCAACGCAGAGAGTCCTCAGCTTTAACCGTGAGCGCCAAGTTTAGTTTAATCCGAGCAGCATCAAGCTGGTCGGATTGAACCAGGGATGGGTTAGCTTTATGGTTTTTGCGTAAGAGGAGGAAATCTCTCTCCAGTTTTGCAATGTCCATGGTTCTCTCCTTTTTGAGTTGGGAGGATATTTGGATCAGTTTGCCTCGTATCACGGCTTTGTGGGCTGCCCAGAGGGTCTCGGCTGAGATATCGTCTACGTTGTTCAGAAGAAAATATTCTTTTAGTGACTTGGTGAGTTCCGATATCTGAATGGGGTCTTTAATGATGTGTTCTTTAATACGCCAGATGGGGGATGAGGGTCTGAGAAGCGAGCCTTGGATAGAAAGAGAGAGCATAGAGTGGTCGGAGAGGGGGGTGTCCTTAATTTTAGCTGATATAGCGGCGGGAATATGCATGGAGGAGATCAGGATATGGTCAATTCTGGAGTATACTTGGTGGGGTATTGAGAAGTGGGTGTAGTCCCTTGAAGTGGGGTTGAGTTCTCTCCAGATGTCTGTGAGGCCCTGTTGGTGAATCAATTTAGCAATTTTGGAGCTGATTTTTGTTGGCCTGGAGAGCTGTTTAGCTGGGGGTTTAGATTTATCGAGGCTCTGATCAAAGGCGACATTCGAGTCTCCTCCAAAGATTACTGTTCCTTCCAGGAGGGGGCCTATTGTTTGGAAAAGCGAAGAGAAAAATACACTCTGTCCCTTGTTTGGGGCATAATAGGATATCAGAGAGAAAGTTTGGTCTGCGATCTGACCTTTTACTAGTATGTACCTGCCTTCGGGGTCACAAAGGGTCTGGCTTACTTTGAATTGGCAGTCCTTAGCAAATAGGATCGCGACTCCCCTGGTTTTATCCTCCGCGTTTGCCAAATAAAACGAGGGGAAGCGCGCATGTAGGAATGAGGGGGAGAATCGAGAGGGGAAATGCGTTTCCTGGAGCATCACTATCGATGCCCTCTGTTTATGGTATGATTGGAAGGTTTTCCTTCTTTTAATCGGGGAATTGAAACCTTGGACGTTGTGGGAAATAATTTTTATCTGGGGACGAGATGTAGTGGTGTTAGGCATGTTTTTTGGGTGATGAGTGTGCTATTGATGATGGAACACTTACCCTGAACCAGTTGGAGAGGGGTGGGCAGGAGGCGAATGAGGGGCGAGGTCTGGAACCTGGAGATGCCGGACCAGAAGGAGCTGCAGACATTCCGTCAATCCTGGCAGGGGGGGGTAAGGGAGAAAGAAGCACAGATGGGTTAAAACATAGAGACCGAAGGAGAAAGAGAATATGTACAATATGACCTGAATTAGGCCGGAGGCGGAGAGGGGGGAAGGTGTTCCCCTTTCCGAACTCCAAAAACAAAAAAAGGTGGTCCTGGGATCGAACCACCAGTCCATCGAACGAGAATGGGGATTCCATTTTCGCAGGATGGAGGAAGTCGCAGGGCAGCTACCGCAGCCCAAGCCACCCTTGAAACCTTGCATAGGAAAATATACTTTGTAACAATATAGTTAAAAAAGAAGCACCTGGAGAACAAAAAGGCGTATCAAAAACTGAAAAAAGGAAGAAAAAAAAAAAGGGAAAAAAAAAACTGAAGTGTTTTTAACGTGGGACCGCTCTGGTCTGGAGTACAAAAAGAGTCTTCCTGGTAGACATAACAGATTCCTCTGTGGGGATGGAGAAGGAAGATGGTGTGGGAAGTCCAAGTCCCGCTGTGGATTTGGCCAGTCCGTTGTGAGGGAAAGAGGTTGTGGAGAGGGGACAGAACATCCTGCTGACGCTGGGGGTGTCAAGGGGGACGATGAGGGAGTGAAGTTCCAGAACCGAAGAGGCCGTTCTTGTGGAGAGCATTGGGCTAGAACTTTAAACCTCCTGAAGGCGTGGGTGAGGGAACGGAGCAATAGTAGAACTTGGGGCACTGGATACGTAGCCCCGCTTGGGTGCTGGGATGCAGACTTGAGAGATAGGGACGGATGAAAAAAAAAAAGAGAAAAAAAAAAAAATATATATATATGTCCCCTTGCGGGGAGAAGGCCTCTTTGTGAAGGATCCGAGAAGGGTGGAGAACATCTGGTATGAGGTGGATTGGAGACGGTGGATCACAAAGAGGGAGAAGGGTGTAGCCGGGGTCTTGTGTAGGACCTCCTCAGGTTGGTAATTGATCTTTCAGTCATCTGCTTTTATTAGCTTTCCAGGCTGGAGAGATGGGGCTGTTGGGAGTTTGGCGTTTAGAGGAACCCGCTTGAGTGTTGGTTATGTCCATTTCCGAGTCTAGGGAAATGAGCTTAAGTGAGAGGAGGATTCGTTCGCCTTCAGTGAACGTGGTGAATGAGTGGGTTCTGCCTTTAAGGGAAAATTTTAGGGCGAAAGGGAATGCCCACCAATATTTAATCTCCTTCTGGGATAGGACGAGCAGAAGGGGCTTGAGGGCTCTGCGTTTCTGGATGGTCGTGGGGGAAATGTCCGCGAAAATTTGCACTTCCTGTCCTTGAAAAAGGATGCGGGATTGCTGGCGTGAAATTTTCATTATTTCTTCCTTTACACTGTAGAAGTGTGGCTTCACGACCACATCTCTGGGGGATCCATCTTTTCTGGGGGGACCCAGGGACCTGTGTGCCCTGTCCAGCTCCAACTTGATGGGGGGCAGCTCAGGGATGAGTGATTTGATTAAATCCTGGATAGCTTTGGGGACGTCTGTGATTGATTCGGGGATACCTCTTACTCTGAAGTTGTCCCTTCTCGACCTGTTCTCCAGGTCATCGATTCTGTTCAGTGCCACCTCTAGTTGTTCTTGAATAGTATGAATGTGCTCAGTGTTCTGGTTAGCTCTGGACACTGTAATGTCTAATTTGTGTTCTATGGCTTCCATCCTTGCTCCCAAGTTTTGAAAGTCTGCTCTTATCTCGTTTGTGATTCTTGTGGCTGTGTTTGCTAAGCCTCTGTCTAGTAGATCTGACAGTTTGAGGAATAAATCTCCTGTATTGAGGGGTATGGCAGCCTCCGGATCTCCTATGGATGATCCAGCTCCCTGATGTGGTGGTGTAGCGTTCAGTGGGGACAGGGAGTAGTTCTCAAAGGTGCGCTCTAGGAGGGATACTGTGGATGCTGGGGAAGGGGTCCCCAAAGGCTGGTTATGGGAAGCAGGTAAGGGTGTGTAGGCCAGAGTGGCAGGAGCAATCACTTGCCTGGTTTCCACGTGTCCCCCTGCATACTGCTCCTTGTGCTGTGCTGCGGCCACCATCTTGGATAAGGCCCGGGAATCCTTTGCTGAAAACTGCGGTCCCAGGTCCCTGCGGACCGTGCTGTTTGGCATGGATCGATGCAGCGGGTGTTCCCGGGTCCGGTATCGCTAGTGGTGGGCGAAAAGGCGGCCTTAATCCAGCTCTTGGGTGGCTTGCTGGGCTGGGTAGAGCGGAGCTCCCGGCTTACGCGGCCATCTTGGGAGTCCCGCGCCTGCGCACGAAGTGAAAACTTTCTTATCTCCATTTTATCTTTTGTTTTGTCTTTTCATGGTTTTAAAAATTAAAATGTAATCTGCAATAACTATCTTCTAGCTATGCATTTGCCTTATCTAGGTTGGATCCTTATTTATGACTCATGAATAAAATCCTGTTCTGTGTTGGCTTGTGGCCACAGAAGTTATATATTTTAGATACCAAATGAGATAGCAAATAAGTTCACTTTGGCATGGAAGCAACTGTCCAATGTTTTGTGCTATCTAGTAAAAAAAAAGTACAAAACTAGAGGTAAAATTAAAATACCCAATGATGACAAAACACAATTAAAGTGGTTGTAAACCTCAGACATGAAAGCATATCCCTCTATAGTATGTACTTGTCTCAATCCAGAGCACTAAGTGTCATATCTGTCAGCATTAATCACTTCTGACAAGTTTTTCTGACACCAAGAGAAAAAAAGGTGGCAAGGGACGAACCTCCAGCAAACAGCCTGTAATTAGGGATGGGCCGAACACCCCTTGGTGTTCGCAGCGGAACTCCCGAACAGGGGAAATGTTCTATACCCGAACTGCGAACCCCATTGAAGTCTATTGGAGCCGAACAGGAAAAATCAAAAGTGCCCATTTTGAAGGCTTATATGCAAGTCATTGGCCATAAAAAGGATAATGGAGGTCAGGGTACTGCGCTGGGGGACATGTATAAATAAAAAATGATAATTTTTTTCAGGAGCAGTGATTTAAATTATTTAATTATCCTTTTCTGGCTGATAGCTTGTAGTTCTCAATGAACGATTTGGGCGCTGTTGGCCACTCTAGGTAGTTCATTGATGCCTCCTGTATTGTGTAATTGCCTGCCCATACAAGGTATGAGCAGACAGATTCACTGACAGTCTGTAGGAGCCTGAAATTGCGTTGCGGGTGCTATGATATACAGGCTCCTAATGAAAATAATAATAAATGCACACTTTTTTACCTGCAAAAAAGATGTGCTTTTATTTTTTCCGTACAAAAGTGAACTGATCCTTTAAACAGTACTTGCACTGAGAAAACATCAGGGCTTCCTTTGTTTTTCCAGGCATGCCCCTTGAGCTTGTCCATGGAGTTCTGACCACAGCAAGACCTTATCTTGTGACATTGTTTCACACTGCCATCACTTTGCAGCACATTCCCTTTTTTATTGGCTATTCTTTACCAGGACAGAGGTTTAGTGAACAGGGTACATAGCCACTCATAGGGGTTGATTTACTAAAAGCAAATATGCTATTCACTTTGCAAGGGAAGTTAATATTGTTTAGTAAGAGAACACTATTATTGTTTCTTAACATTTGTAGCTTCAAATAACTAATACAAATATTAAATGAGTAATTATATAATTGACGCACATTCTCCTTTTTTCAGTATGTCGATTTAAACTCCTCAAGAAATCTGTTTGTCTTGGGATTTTCCATGTTTTCCGGCCTTGTTATTCCAACATGGCTAGCAGATAATCCAGGTATTATCAGTACAGGTATGTAGCATCAATTATTATTGTAGGATATATTCTTAGTACATGATAGTCTGTTTGTCTATGTTTTATAATATGTTGAAATGAAGTGAGTTTCAGCTGTTAATGAAAGAGGCACGCTAAAATATTCTTCAGGCCTTACAGTATATTTGTGTCTATGCACAGTAGCATAACTACCAACATAACAGTCAACAAAGCTTTTGCAGAACCTAGGGTCAGGGGGCCTAGTCAGACTTGAGTTTCAAGTGACTGGCTTTCTGCAGATGTTAGCTATTATCAGTGTCTGTGATATTCTATCCTACGTTTGAAGCTGAGGTCAAGAAATATGAATTTCATTTTAAGTGTACAGCTGTAAGCTCACCTTACTTCAGTTCAGAATTCAGTTTTAAGGAAGACAGATTTTTCTGAGTACTTATCCACCAACCTAGACCAGTTTAATTTTTGGCTGACATGCAGGATTATTGTATCTGGGAAGGTGTCATTTTCTGTGAGTAGCTTACTGAAACACAGGACTGTGCCCTTCCTCTGGACTGGGACATAATGAGCTGGGCCTGGATCTAGGTGGGTGCTGGGGCGGGATGTGCCCCCCCCCAGATTTTAGTTGTGCCCCCCCCCCCAGATTTTAGTTGTGCCCCCCCGGGTGTCTAAGAGTGCATCCACTGATCAATGAGGTATTCTGATGGGTCAGTTCACATAACTCTAATGGGGACAGTTGATGTAAGAAACAGTCTGATGGGCACAATGAATGTAAGTGGGACTTTGATGGGGACACTTGATGTAATAGGGACTCTGATGTGGACAGGTGACATAAGGGAGCACTCTCATAGGGACAGTTGATGTAAGATATACTAGATTTCTGCACAAGAACTTTTTATTCACACTGGACACTTTTTAATATATGCAGCATTTTTTCGGCACTTTCGGAATTTTTGTATGCACGGACACTTTTTTTGATATTATGGACTATCATGCTGGGTTTTATTATTTTTAATTTTTCAAAATTTTTTATTTTTGTGATCATAACATTTTAAATGCACATGAAATATATATTTTTTTGTTTGTTTCACTTCCATTTGATCACCATCTAGATTGCCATTACACACAATTGGTAGAACACCACTTTGGATTGGTTAGCACTGTTTTTTTCTCAGGGCACAATTCACCTACACGTCTTAATATTAATAATTATTTTTGGATTTTGTGTTATTTTTGTATACTTGATCGATTATCAACTTTATCTATTGTTTTGAGATATTTTTATTTTTATATATTTTTTCACTTTAAGCAGTTTGCACACTTATTGGTAGCCTTAGTTTTAGTCGTGGATATTTATTTATACATATTGAAGCATACTTTGTTTCACCGCTTTTAATTCATTCACTCAGATCTGTAGTGCAGTTCTTCCCTTGTGGTGAGAGTTTGTTAATAGTTTATTATTTTATCAGTGAACAGCGCCAATCCCCTATTTTCTCAGAGTTCACAGCATTTGGATTGCACCTAGGTGCTTTCTTTTTTGGGAGGCTGCAGTTCGTTTATGAGCCTGTCTTGAGCGCTGAATATCAATATATATATTATTCCTCATGAATGCCTGTTTGACTCCTATGCTGTATAGTATACGAGTCCACCAAGTCTGGTAAGCGTGCCACCTTATCCTTTGTTTATACACAAGATTCAGTTTGACTTCACCGGGAGGAGTGTGAGTGACTTTTGCCTACACAAGATTCACCTTTGAGCTGCATTATCTTGTTTATTCTAAAACTTTTGTATGCAGTGCAGCAGGGCTCGTTCCTACGTTCCAACTAGAGTGTCTGTGAGGGGTTGCAGTGTTGTAGCACCAGCACCAGTGCCTAAGGCCCAATTTTTCTGCCCCTGTCTAACAGGGGCGTGTAATTACAATTTTTGATGCAATACTTTGCAGCAGGGCTCGTTCCTGCGTTCCAACTAGAGTGTCTGTGAGGGGTTGCAGTGTTGTGGCACCAGCACCAGTGCCTAAGGCCCAATTTTTCAGCCCTTGTTTAACAGGGGCGTGTAATTACAATTTTTGATGCAATACTTTGCAGCAGGGCTCGTTCCTGTGTTCCAACTAGAGTGTCTGTGAGGGGTTGCAGTGTTGTAGCACCAGCACCAGTGCCTAAGGCCCAATTTTTCTGCCCCTGTCTAACAGGGGCGTGTAATTACAATTTTTGATGCAATACTTTGCAGCAGGGCTCGTTCCTGCGTTCCAACTAGAGTGTCTGTGAGGGGTTGCAGTGTTGTGGCACCAGCACCAGTGCCTAAGGCCCAATTTTTCAGCCCTTGTTTAACAGGGGCGTGTAATTACAATTTTTGATGCAATACTTTGCAGCAGGGCTCGTTCCTGCGTTCCAACTAGAGTGTCTGTGAGGAGTTGCAGTGTTGTGGCACCAGCACCAGTGCCTAAGGCCTAATTTTTCAGCTCCTGTTCAACAGGGGCATGTAACTACAATTCTTGATCTAATATTTCACAGCAGGGCCCTGTGAGGGCTTACAGTGTTGTGGCCACAGCAACACCTAAGGCCCAAATAAATGCACAAATGGAATCTCTCCAAAAAACAAACAGACTGCTCCTATATAAAATTGAGGACCAGGAAAATAGAAGCCGAAGAAAAAACTTAAGGATAAGAGGCATATCAGAGAAATATAAAAATAATGAATTAACCAAAGTGATGCAGGATTTGTTTAACCCTATGCTAAGGAGAGAGGCAGCAGAAATATTGAAGCTGGATAGAGTACATAGGATCATAAGATATCACTCCCAGGCGGACGATAGGTCAAGAGATGTAATAGTAAGGTTCCATTACTTTGAAGAGAAATCTAAAATCATGGAAAATATCCAGAAGACAGCAGGAATAATTTCTTATGAAGGAACTGAATTGCAAGTATTCTCACACTTATCGGCAGAGACACTGGCAAGAAGGAAACTCCTTAAACCATTAACAGAACAAATGCGGACATCGAATGTGCTATATCAATGGGGATTTCCAGCTTTTCTTAAGGGGAAAAAGGACGGTCATAGTGCAGTGCTAAGATTCCCAGAAGATCTTCCCGACTTTTGTAGCAAACTGGATCTTCCACCTCCGGCTTTGCCGGGCTGGGAGGAGAATAATGGAGTAGTGGTGCCTTTTAGTAACATGCATTGGTCTCGCAGCCGGGGTGGGGGGGGAGGGGAGGAGAGAGTAAAGTTTGAATAATGTTGTCACTCTGAAGGAATAAGAGAGGATAGGAGTGAGGAAAGGGAAAGAGAAGGAAGATGGATTGAGAGGTGGGTGGCTGGTGGGGGGGGCTGGTGACCTGAAGAGCTTTTTCCCCTGGGAGGTATGGAGACCGAATGGCATCTATATAGATGCCGTTGGACCCATGCGTTGAACAAATATGGAATTTGTTCACCCCCCAGGACTGGAGGACTGGAAGGGGTCTGGGGGGGGTTCTGGAGTGGGAGGGGGTAGGGTGGGGGTTTTTTTTGGGCCTCTCTCTCTCTCACCCCCTTTTTCTTTCCCTCTATCTGCCTCTCTCTTGGTGGGGACATTGGGATCCCCGTGGAGGGAGGGGGGAGTAAAAGGGGGTAGCCATTTCCAATATGAATTATGACTACATTGAATTTAGTAACGTATAATGTAAGAGGTTTAAGTACCCCAAGGAAAAAGTTTATGGTAAATAAAGAACTACAGTATTATGGGGCGAATGTGGCTTGCCTCCAGGAAACACACATGCCTCGGGGAGTAGGCTATCCTCACGGCTTTTCCCTACATGGTTCTATGGGGACTCAACATCAACTTACTCTCGAGGGGTAGCTATAGGATTTGATAGAAATACAGTGTTTTTGATAAGGGAGCAGTTAGCTGACCCAGAGGGGAGATTTCTTTTTATAAAGGGGTAATTGTTTAACATGGATTGTACTCTTGCAAATATTTATTCTCCAAACAGAGACCCAGATAGGTTCTTGAGGAAAACCTTGAAAAAACTGTCAGAATTTAAGGAGGGGAAACTGATAGTTGCAGATCTCAATATGTGTATAGACCCACGGGTAGATACTACGGGAGGTCTTTCCCATTTGCCAGCTCATAGACAGAATAAAATTAGGAAGTTATTGTTAGAACACCAACTTGTGGATGTCTGGAGGATTAGACATCCAGAAGCTCGGGATTATACATTTTACTCATCAGTACACGGGTCATTCTCAAGAATAGACTATGTACTGATAGAACATCAATCGCTCCCTTCACTCAAAAAAACAGAAATAAAAACAATTTCTTTATCCGATCAAGCCCCAGTAATAGCCCAATTAGAAGTAACATCAACCCCCCCCCCCCCCATGAGCAGGATGTGGAACCTGAATGACTCTCTGATCCAAGACCCTGAGGTGAATAGGAGGATAGAACAGGAGTTGGAGGATTTTTTTTCTCATAAACGATACACCAGAAATCTCTATGGGAAACCCATAAAGTTTATATAAGGTGTATATTATTGGGGCAGGAAAATAAAAGGAAAAGGGAAAAAAGATCAACAATCTCTGTAAAGAGATATATGAATTAAAACAACAGACGAGACCCAAAGGGTATCCCAGAGAGGGTAGAGTTAAGAAAAAGAAAGAAGAACTGGCAGTACTAATAGAGCAGGAGAAGAAGAGGGCCTTTCACTTAGTGGATAAAGAGAGACACCAGTGGGACAATAAACCTGGGAAATGGTTAGCGAGGGCAGTAAAGGAGGAAAAAAAATGCATCTTTTTTAGCTAAAATCAAAAATATGAAAGGGGAAATAAAGCACTCATCTCCCGAAATAGCAGGGGTTTTTCATCAATATTATAGTCAGTTGTATAATGTGAGACAGAGAAAAAAAGAAGAAAAAGAAAAAGAAAAAAATAGGGAGAATAGGGAAGAAATCCAAGAGTATCTGCAGGGGCTTGACCTTCCAGTGACTCCTAAATAGGAATTGGAGCTGTTAGATGCCCCAACAACACAGGAAGAAGTACTAAGCAGGGCCGGATTTCCCACAAGGCCACCGAGGCCAGGCCTCGGGGCGGCAGTGGTACAGGGGCGGCGCCGCTCCTGCAACGAATTCTCGGCCGCCCCCCACACTAAGCAGCATGTGATGCAGCGCACCTGGGCGCCAGAGAGGTGGTTGGCGCTGAAGCACTAGAGTGCTCCTCTCCCTCCTCTCTGTGTGTGTCCAGACTGAGGCGGCGTCCTCCGCAGGTCACCGCCGCTGCTGGTTTTTCGATGCTTAAGCCTGTCCCCCCTCCCTCCTCCTGTCAGAGAAGGACAGCAGCCGAAGGAGATCGGAGCGGCTGGTCTCTGTGCGGGCGGGGGGGCGTGTTCTCCTGTGTCCTCCTGTGTCTCTCACTCCCGCCCAAGCCTGTCTCCATCTCTACACTAATGGAGGGGGGGTTGTCCTGGGGGTCTGTACTAGTGAAAGGGGGGTTTGTCCTGGGATGTCTGCACTAATGGAGGGGGGGTTGTCCTGGGGGTCTGTACTAGTGAAGGGGGGGTTTGTCCTGGGATGTCTGCACTAATGGAGGGGGGGTTGTCCTGGGGGTCTGTACTAGTGAAGGGGGGGGTTTGTCCTGGGATGTCTGCACTAATGGAGGGGGGTTGTCCTGGGGGTCTGTACTAGTGAAGGGGGGGTTTGTCCTGGGATGTCTGCACTAATGGAGGGGGGGTTGCCCTGGGGGTCTGTACTAGTGAAGGGGGGGTTTGTCCTGGGATGTCTGCACTAATGGAGGGGGGGTTGTCCTGGGGGTCTGTACTAGTGAAGGGGGGGTTTGTCCTGGGATGTCTGCACTAATGGAGGGGGGGTTGTCCTGGGGGTTTGTACTAGTGAAGGGGGGTTGTCCTGGGATGTCTGCACTAATGGAGGGGGGGTTGTCCTGGGGGTCTGTACTAGTGAAGGGGGGGTTTGTCCTGGGATGTCTGCACTAATGGAGGGGGGGTTGTCCTGGGGGTCTGTACTAGTGAAGGGGGGGTTTGTCCTGGGATGTCTGCACTAATGGAGGGGGGGTTGTCCTGGGGGTCTGTACTAGTGAAGGGGGGGTTGTCCTGGGATGTCTGCACTAATGGAGGGGGGGTTGTCCTGGGGGTCTGTACTAGTGAAGGGGGGGTTTGTCCTGGGATGTCTGCACTAATGGAGGGGGGTTGTCCTGGGGGTCTGTACTAGTGAAGGGGGGGTTTGTCCTGGGATGTCTGCACTAATGGAGGGGGGGTTGCCCTGGGGGTCTGTACTAGTGAAGGGGGGGGTTTGTCCTGGGATGTCTGCACTAAAGGAGGGGGGGTTGTCCTGGGGGTCTGTACTAGTGAAGGGGGGGTTTGTCCTGGGATGTCTGCACTAATGGAGGGGGGGTTGTCCTGGGGGTCTGTACTAGTGAAGGGGGGGGTTTGTCCTGGGATGTCTGCACTAATGGAGGGGGGGTTGTCCTGGGGGTCTGTACTAGTGAAGGGGGGGGTTGTCCTGGGATGTCTGCACTAATGGTGGGGGGGTTGTCCTGGGGGTCTGTACTAGTGAAGGGGGGGTTTGTCCTGGGATGTCTGTACTAATGAAGGGGGGGGTTGTCCGGGGGGGTTGTACTAATGAAGGGGGGGTTGTCCTGGGGGTCTGTACTAATGGAGGGGGGTTTGTCCTGGGGGGGTCTGTACTAATAAAGGGAGGGGTGGTTTGTCCTGGGGGGGTCTGTGCTAATGCAGGGGGTTGACCTGGGGGAGGGGGTTTGTACTAATGGAGAGGGGGTTGTCCTGGGGGGGTTGTACTAATGGAGGGGGAGTTGTCCGGGGGGGGGTTTGTACTAATAGGGGGCGTTTGTCCTGGGGGGTCCATACTAATGGAGGGGGGTTTGTTCTGGGGGGGTCTGTACTAATGAAGGGAGGGGGGTTTGTCCTGGGGGGATCTGTACTAATGAAGGGAGGGGGGTTTGTCCTGGTGGGGGTCTGTACTAATAGATGGGGGTTTGTCCTGGGGGGGGTCTGTACTAATGGAGGGGGGTGGTTTGTCCTGGGGGGGTCTACACCCAGGAAAGTACACCCAGGACTCCAGAGGGAGAGGACACTGCTGAGGGAAAACCATTAGAGAGAGAACCCCGCTGCCCTGTGCCACCAGAGGGAAAGCCACACAGCCTAGTGCCATCCCTGGCAGAGAAAGGAATGGAGTCATTGCAGGAATACAGATCTGGGTGCTACCCAGCGGAATCGCCACGGGCAATTCAGAGTAAGCTGACTCCTGATCAGAGGAACCATTGCTGTATCGCTGGGTCAGGTGAGAGGGCCGATCGGCCATTAACTACTAATGTCAATAGGAACTGCAGTCTCTGACCGTCTCCTGTATCATGTCTGCAGTCTCTGACCATCTCCTGTACTATGATTGCAGTCTCTGACCATCTCTTGTATCATGTCTGCAGTCTTTGACCGTATTATATCTGGGGGCTCTTTCTGGTGGTGTGTGTGTGGGGGGGCGGCATTGAAGGGCCCGGCCTTGGGGCGGCAAAGGGAGTAAATCCGGGCCTGGTACTAAGTGCAATTAAGGATATGGCAACTGGGAAGAGTCCTAGCCCCCATAACTCCAAAAACTACTGGCCCCTAAATTATGCGAATATTTGAATGCTCTGGCAGAAGGGGAAAATCTTCGGGAAGAGGCATTGATGGCCTATGTCACCCTGATTTTAAAGGCGGACAAGGATCCAATGGCAGTTATAGACCTATATCATTGCTAAATGCCGACATATAGATCTTTGCAAAAATAATTGTGGGAAGATTAAAACCACTTCTGCCACGATGGATTCATAGTGATTAGATGGGGTTTGTAACAGGGAGGGAAGGGAAAGACAATTGTCTTAAGTCCCTGTTCCTGATACATGAGGCCAGAGAGAGTGGGGCCCCGGTCGTGTTACTGTCAGTGGATGCCGAAAAGGCTTTGACAGAGTCGACTGGGGCTTCATGCTGGGAACACTGAGGCATCTAGGAATAAGGGCAGGGCCGGATTAACATAGGGGCTGATGGAGCTGCAGCTCCAGGCCCCTGCCTTAAAATCGGCCCTCACAGCCAGCAATATAAGCCTGGTTTCTCCTGTCCATAAACTTCTATGGGACAGGAGAAGCTGTGTGTAAATGTAGGGGTGTCTGGCTGCATCTGTGTTGGCTCACTGTGTTTATTACAGTGTCACAGTTCACAGTTCCCCCCCTACACAAATGGCTCTGCCTTCCCCCTCCCCTCTCTCCTCTCTCTGTGTGCAGTGAAGGAGCTGTGTGGGCTGGGAAATTATGAACAGAGCAACTGCAGCCGGCCCGACAGATAGAAGGTGAACACATATGTGAGTGATGAGCTTCCAACCATCCAAGTGTGAGCTCAGTGACTGGACTCTTATCTCCCTTCTCTCCCCTCTTTTACCTTTATCTTCAGCAATGGCTCTTATAACTGCAGTCAATATGTAGATTTGGCTCCTTGTGCTTTTAGGTGGGTTCACACTCATTTGCTGTGTTTTGGCCCATTGCTGGTGTATCCGCAGTTTTCCTGCGTTTTACCCACAGTCCTATTGATTTCTATTAGGTTGCATGTTTTTTCTGAAAGCGCACCAAAATCAATAGGACTGCAAGCTAAAACTGCAGATACACAAGCAGTGCGCCCAAACTGCAGCAAACCAGTGTGAGCCCAAAGGCTGTACACACAACCCTCTATAGAACTTGGTCTGATCAATACTCCTGGCATTCATTTTACACACAGCCATACCATCCCAGATCAGGAGGGGTGGGGGCTTCAGGGATTTGTTTGACTATGCTGGCCCTGTCCCTTCTCTACCCATCCTGGAAGAGTCCTGGAGGGAGTGGCAGGCTGCTGGTGGCAAGTGGCACACTGTATCTGGTGACAGGCTGCTGGTGGCAAGTGGCACACTGTATCTGGTGGCAGGCTGCAGGTGACAAGTGGCACACTGTATCTGGTGGCAGGCTGCTAGTGGCAAGTGGCACACCGTATCTGGTGGCAGGCTGCTGGTGGCAAGTGGCACACTGTATCTGGTGGCAGGCTGCTGGTGGCAAGTAGAACACTGTATCTGGTGGCAGGCTGCTGGTGGCAAGTGGCACACTGTATCTGGTGGCAAGTGACACGCTGTATCTGGTGACAGGCTGTCAGTGGCAAGTGGCACACTATCTGGTGGCAGGCTGCTAGTGGCAAGTGGCACACTGTATCTGGTGACAGGCTGCAGGTGACAAGTGGCACACTGTATCTGGTGGCAGGCTGCTAGTGGCAAGTGGCACACTGTATCTGGTGGCAGGCTGCTGGTGGCAAGTGGCACACTGTATCTGGTGGCAGGCTGCTGGTTGGCAAGTGGCACACTGTATCTGGTGGCAGGCTGCTAGTGGCACACTGTATCTGGTAACAGGCTGCTAGTGGCATGTGGCACACTGTATCTGGTGGCAGGCTTCTAGTGGCAAGTGGCACACTGTATCTGGTGGCAGGCTGCTGGTGGCAAGTGGCACACTGTATCTGGTGGTAGGCTGTGGTTGGCAAGTAGCACACTGTATCTGGTGGCAAGTGGCACACTATCTGGTGGCAGGCTGCTGGTGGCAAGTGGCACACTGTATCTGGTGGCAAGTGGCACACTATCTGGTGGAAGGCTGCTGGTGGTAAGTGACACACTGTATCTGGTGGTAGGCTGTGGTTGGCAAGTGGTGGCACACTGTATCTGGTGGCAGGCTGCTGGTGGCAAGTGGCACACTGTATCTGGTGGCAGGCTGCTAGTGGCAAGTGGCACACCGTATCTGGTGGCAGGCTGCTGGTGGCAAGTGGCACACTGTATCTGGTGGCAGGCTGCTGGTGGCAAGTAGAACACTGTATCTGGTGGCAGGCTGCTGGTGGCAAGTGGCACACTGTATCTGGTGGCAAGTGACACGCTGTATCTGGTGACAGGCTGTCAGTGGCAAGTGGCACACTATCTGGTGGCAGGCTGCTAGTGGCAAGTGGCACACTGTATCTGGTGACAGGCTGCAGGTGACAAGTGGCACACTGTATCTGGTGGCAGGCTGCTAGTGGCAAGTGGCACACTGTATCTGGTGGCAGGCTGCTGGTGGCAAGTGGCACACTGTATCTGGTGGCAGGCTGCTGGTTGGCAAGTGGCACACTGTATCTGGTGGCAGGCTGCTAGTGGCACACTGTATCTGGTAACAGGCTGCTAGTGGCATGTGGCACACTGTATCTGGTGGCAGGCTTCTAGTGGCAAGTGGCACACTGTATCTGGTGGCAGGCTGCTGGTGGCAAGTGGCACACTGTATCTGGTGGTAGGCTGTGGTTGGCAAGTAGCACACTGTATCTGGTGGCAAGTGGCACACTATCTGGTGGCAGGCTGCTGGTGGCAAGTGGCACACTGTATCTGGTGGCAAGTGGCACACTATCTGGTGGAAGGCTGCTGGTGGTAAGTGACACACTGTATCTGGTGGTAGGCTGTGGTTGGCAAGTGGTGGCACACTGTATCTGGTGGCAGGCTGCTGGTGGCAAGTGGCACACTGTATCTGGTGGCAGGTTGCCGGTGGCAAGTGGCACACTGTATCTGGTGGTAGGCTGTGGTTGGCAAGTGGCACAATGTATCTGGTGGTAGGCTGCTGGTGGCAAGTGGCACACTGTATCTGATGGCAGGCTGCGGGTGGCAAGTGGCACACTATCTGGTGAAAGGCTGCTGGTGGTAAGTGACACACTGTATCTGGTGGTAGGCTGTGGTTGGCAAGTGGCACACTGTATCTGATGGAAGGCTGCTGGTGGCAAGTGGCACACTGTATCTGGTGGCAGGGAGCTGGTGGCAAGTGGCACACTGTATCTGGTGGCAAGTGGCACAATGTATCTGGTGGCAGGCTGCTGGTGGCAAGTGGTACACTGTATCTGGTGGCAAGTGGCACAATGTATCTGGTGACAGGCTGCTGGTGGCAAGTGACACACTGTATCTGGTGGCAGGCTGCTGGTGGCAAGTGGCACACTGTATCTGGTGGCAAGTGGCACAATGTATCTGGTGGCAAGTGGCACACTGTATCTAGTGGCAGGCTGCTGGTGGCAAGTGGCACACTGTATCTGGTGACAGGCTGTCGGTAGCAAGTGGCACACTGAATCCGGTGACAGGCTGTGGTTGGCAAGTGGCACACACTATCTGGTGGCTGGCTGCTAGTGGCAAGTGGCACACTGTATCTAGTGGCAGGCTGCTGGTGGCAATTGGCACATTGTATCTGGTGGCAGGCTGTGGGTAGCAAGTGGCACACTGTATCTGGTGGCAAGTGGCACACTGTATCTGGTGGCAGGCTGCTGGTGGCAAGTGACATGCTGCATCTAGCGGCAGGCAACTGTGGAAAGTGATACGCTACATCTGGTGGCCAGCTATGGGTGGCAAGTGACAAGCTGCATCTGGTGGCAAGTGACAAGTTCAGGTCCCACTGATTCTGCACGATGGTGAATTGAACTATTTCACTATATATTACAATGTAGTAACTGAAATAATGGAATTTGATCATCCTGACACCATATCAAGCATGGTGTCAGGATGATTGATTTTAAGTACTAACACCAGCCATTTGCCTGACAAATCACCGCCACCGCCGATTTCCCCGCCAACCCCGAGACTACACCCCCCCACCCTCATCTTTTTTTGGGAAGAGGGGCTTGTCTCTGAATGACAGTTTGGAAATGTGGTCTCCCTATGTTGCTGCTGGTGAGAGACCGCATAGCAGGTGGTATTGGTGGTGTTGCTGCTGCTCAGAGGCTGCACGGCTGGTATTACTGGTGAGAGTATATTTAATTCGTTTTAGCGAAAAATTGTTTGTATTTTCATTTTGTTTCCATAAAAAGGCCCACCGAAATTCTCAGCACCAGGCCCATGATGCTCTTAATCTGGCCCTGAATAAGGGAAAGGATGATGCATTTTACTACCATCCAACAGCTAAAATAAGAATAAATGGAAGTCTCTCTCCCCCCCGGAACTGTTTAATGGTACAAGGCAGGGCTGCCCCCTTTCACCAATGCTATTTGTATTGACATTGGAACCTCTGCTAGCTGCGATCCAGGAAAATACTGATATAAGAGGAGTAAGAGTAGGAGATAGGGAGTATAGGGTGGCTGCATATGCAGATGATGTACTGTTTTATATCTCTAACCCCAGGACAGCAATACCAATCGTACTAAAAGAATTGAGTAGATATAGGAAGATGACAAATTTTTAAATTAACACATCAAAGTCTGAGATTTTAAATGTAAATACCCCAAAAGAAGAACAGCAGGCAATTCAATCCACATTTCCTTTCATATGGCGTAAGGGGGAGCTTGGGTATTTAGGCGTAAAATTGACAGCATCACTGTCATCTTTATATGCGGCTAACTATATCCCTATATTGAATAAGGTTAAAGACCAACTCAACTATCTGAAATATAAACCCCTCTCGTGGTTAGGGAGGATAAATGCTTTAAAAATGCTCATCCTGCCAAAATTAACCTACATATTCCAAATGATCCCAATAAGAGTCCCACAGGAATTCTTTAAGAACTTTAGTGCTAAAATATATATGGAGGCACAAACATTCTATAATCTCATATGCAACACTCGTAAAGGGGAAAAAATTAGGGGGATTAGCAGCACCGGATTTTAAGAAATATTACCAGGCAATTATTATCTCACGGATAGTAGGTTGGATATATAACAAAGATGGTAAAGGGTGGGTGGATATTGAAAAAGCTCAAAGTAAAGTAGACTTAGGGAAAAGGGTGTGGGTTCCTCAACAATACCGCAAATTATCAAATAGCACAAATCCACTGTCATAAAACACTTTTAGGATATGGGATGGATTGGGTAGATTATACCACTGGCAATATAATTCACCTTTAATCTCTTTATTAGACACAAATTATTTTAAGCCTGGGAAAGACGAGCACATGTATTTTACTAGATGGGCAAAGAAGGATGAAATAACGCTACAAGATGTGATGATTGGAAACAGATTATGCACTTTCACTGAATTAATACAAAAATTGGGAAATAGACCACTAGATAGATGGAGATACACACAAATACAGCACTTTACACAGACACTCCCCCAACCACTACGATGAAGAGGTAATATGAGTTTAATGGAGAAATGATTCTCTTCCCCGCAGTGCTTGGGTCAGAGTATATCTAAAATATATAAAATACTGGTAGAAGAACTAGAACCTAAATACCCACCCTACTTAGTGAAATGGGAAGAGGAAATAGGTACCCTACGGGATGAGGAACATAGGTGTAAGATTCTTAGGGTAGCATGTTCTACCTCTAGGGAAGGGATATGCAATTAGCGGACCTCCAGCTGTTGCAAAACTACAAGTCCCATGAGGCATAGCAAGATTATGACAGCCACAAGCATAACACCCAGAGGCAGAGGCATGATGGGTCTTGTAGTTTTGCAACAGCTGGAGGTCCGCTGTTTGCATATCCCTGCTCTAGGGATATCAAGACAATAGAGATGTGTTTTAAACTGATAGCAAGATGGTATGTTGTCCTGCAGAGAGCACAGAAGTTTAGTACAGAGATCCCTCCAATGTGTTGGAGGGGATGTGGTGCCCTTGGGACCTTTGCACACCTATGGTGGGACTGCGTGAAGATCCAGCCTTATTGGGCGGTTATGGGATTATTATTTAATTAATTTTCTTTTTTCTTTTTTGGGGTTGTGTTGAGGGGTGGTAAAAGAAAAAATAAATAAATAAATAAATAAAAAGATATAAGGAGGCACAGGCTCTATTTAGTCATCCTAATCTATTGACAGCCTAAGACATACTAGCATTCCCTGTTCACTCCTGCGCTGCCTCTGCACTACCTGTCCAATGTTATTTCAGGTTTGTGATTCGTGGTGCAGAAGTGTACTAAGTGAATGGGGAATACTGGATCCCTGCATCTCTGTTACACAGTTGACATTATGCCTCCTGACTTTTTATACTGCACTCCTAGATCAGATAGACGGACACAGAAAAAGTGGGTCTCTTTGTCACACTGATAATGGGTCTATAACTGTCTACTAGTGCAAGGACAAAGATGCCAAACTCTAAATCTCCCCCCCCCCCCAGTTTATTATGCACGTGTCAGTGTTTTTTCAATACAATATTTATTTTAAATATTGTAAAATAAAATGGGTTTAATAAAGACAGTATTCACTTACACATTTAGAGCGAGGAAGAATGCCCCCTCATGTCTGTGGTCAGTGTTGGGAAGAATGAGTATAAAGTGTATAAAGAAAGAATTTACTAGCAACCACCAATGTAAAAATTAAGCTTTTTTCCATAGACCACCAATATAACTTTATCTAAAGACAGCCATTTTGTTATTACAGCCCATATCAGAGACAACAGGCTTTCAGTTTCCACGGAGTAAGCTATAATGTTGTCCCACTGTAGAAATGACAAAATAAATCAACTTCTAAAAACTCTTGGCTGGGCAGCTTGTGAAATAACATGGTTTCACTATGCACCACAGCACACTATGGATGAAGTATTTAACCTTTGTTTTTTTGTGAGGTCATGACTGCAGCCTCCTCCAATAACCAGGATCGCAGGATCCCTTTCCAGCCTTCACTGCTTCCTTGACTAGAATCGAGCAAGGCACCTTGCACCTGGATCCTTGTACCCCATTTCCCATAACTTGCTTATACTGCTGTCTACCAATGTATATATACATAATTTTCCACTGACCATCAGTGTATAAAGGGAGAATTTACTAGCAACCACCAATGTAAAACTTAGGCCTTTTTCCATAGACCACCAATATATAAGGGTAGAATTTTGCACTGAAGACTAGCACATAAACGTAAATTTTTTTGTACTGCCAACAAGGTATTAAAAATGGGCATTTTCTACTGAATGCCATTTCTGCTGACTAGTGTTTTCTCTTGACTGCTATTTTTTTGGGTGTGATATAGGCCACAAAGCACCAGTAATGACTTGTGCTACTTTTGGAGATGCAATATAAGCTCCTTGCCAGTAATGAAAAGGGCAGATAAATAGAAAGAGGTCTTGAGTGAGCATCATGGAAAAGTTTGGTAAAGGATCATGTTAAGGACTCTTTGACACATGCGGACTGTTCAGGTCCGTCTGCCAGTTTTTCAGGCGGACCTGAAGGGATGCTCCATGTACCTTTATGGAGCGACGGATGTCAGCGGAGACATGTCTGCTGACATCCGATCCACTCTGATCCGCTAAATGCAGATGGATGGAAACCCTACTTTCCATCCGTCTGGCGGATCGGATAAAAATGGACAGGTGGTCCGTTTTCATCCGATCCCCCATAGAGGAGAACGGGGCTCTGACAGGTTCGTCTCTGCACAGTGAGCAGAGACGGACCTGTCATCTGCCGGCTCAGCGGGGATCAACGTATCGATCCCTGTTAAGCAAGTGGAGTCTGTCAAAACGGACATATATGTGTGAAAGAGCCCTAAGTTGCTGCTACATTCCAGCCTTGCAATATGTCTGCTGCCAAGAGTATGCAGACTCTACCAAAGATCAGTTATGAGAAACATAGAATCAAAATGTATATACACTATGTGGGGAATTTACTTAAACTGGAGCACATAGAATCTTGTGTAGTTGTGCATGGTAACAAATCAATTTTTAGGTTTTAATGTCAAAGCTTAATAGAACAAGCTAAAGTTAAAAGCTGATTGGTTAATGTGGACAGCTGCACCAGATTCTGTGTTCTGTGGTAACCATTATGAAAAATACACATTTTACACAATAATGTACATAATTTATTTGGATATTGGTGCTATGGGCTTGGCTGATAAAGTCTAACATCCTAAAACTATTTTACCCAGTGACTTGGCTTAACTCCACAAATATCCATATACCGTATTTTTCGCTCCATAAGAAGCACCTGACCATAAGACTCACTTAGGTTTTAGAGGAGGAAAACAAGAAAACAAATATTCTGAACCAAATGGTGTACTAAAATATTTACCCCTGTCCATGAAATGCAGCCTGACCTGTGCCAAAGAAATGCAGCTTGACCATTGCCATAAATGCAACCTGAACATTGTCATTAATGCAGTCTGACCATTGCCATTAATGAAGCCTGACCATTGCCATTAATGCAGCCTGAACATTGCCATTAATGCAGCCTGAATATTGCCATTATTGCAGCCTGACCTTTGCCATTAATGCAGCCTAACCAATTCCCATTATTGCAGCCTGACCATTACCATTATTACAGCCTGACCATTGCCATTAATGTACCCTGACCATTGCCATTAATGCAGCCTGAATATTTCCATTAATGCAGCCTGACCTGTGCTATTAGTGCAGCCTTACCATTGCCATCTGAAAAATACGGTATATATAAATATTAGCATGCCAAACCCAGCTGTTTAGTCACTATCCAGAAAGACAGTCAAATGTGAGTGCTAAGCAGAGTCTACTTAACCAGATTAGCTTCACAGACCATTGTTCTGATCAGTTATTTAGAGAGAGAGAGAAAAACTAACAAACTACTGTACTGTGTTTGTTCCTTTAAAGTGGAACTAAACCCTCCTTTCCTTGACCAGTGTAAATCAGATGTTACCGACCCTCTATGTCTGCCCGACCACCTTACTCAGCTTACCCCTTAATATTAATTCCAATTAATGAGACCACACCTGTAATGGAGTAAAAATGGCCATAGCAGCCTTCTTTATTAACCAAACACTTATTAAAATTAACATTATTTTCCCATGAAGATCTCAAACAAACATAGCAATTTTTCAGCCCGATTGGTCTTTTGACGGTACCCAATGCTATTTCACTCCGGCACTGCGGGCCCTTTTACCATAATAGACCTCCAGCCATGAACACCAGCTCGGAGACAACCACCACTACCTGCAGTGCAACCATTACCATATTCTAGTTAACCTATTTACCGTATATACTCGAGTATAAGTCGTTCCGAATATAATTCGAGACCCTAATTTACCACAAAAAAATGGGAAAAACTTATTGACCCGAGTATAAGAAGAGGGTGAGAAATGCACAGCTACTGTAAGTGGAAAAGAGGGTCAGCAATGCCCATTTGCAGGCTCACTGTGCCCATTTGCATGCCTCACTGTGCCCATTTGCAGCCATAGGCCCCCCGAACTTCAAACTCGGTAGTTAAGTGTTCCTAGATGCCCCCTAGCTGCAGCCAAAATTTGGGGTCTCTGAACCCAAAGTGTCCCGAAATTACATTTCTGCAGATGGACACAGTTGACCAACTTTGGGGCCCCGTATCTCAGGGCCACTTAGTGGTATGCAAACCCAGTGGAACTAGCATCATAAAATAGCCAAAGCTGGGGTTCCTAGCACCAAGTGGCCCTGAGATACGGGGCCCCAAAATCGGTTCAGAAAATGTCAAGCACTTTTCTGCAGCAGAGAATGACATTTTCCGAACCGATTTTGGGGCCCCGTATCTCAGGGCCACTTGATGCTAGGAACCCCAGCTGGTGACCCTGAGATACGGGGCCCCAAAGTCGGTTCGGAAAATGAAATTTTTTGCTGCAGAAAAGTGCTTGACTCGAGTATAAGTCGAGGGGGGCACTTTCAGCACAAAAAAATGTGCTGAAAAACTCGACTTATACTCGAGTATATACGGTAACTGGAATACACCAAAGGGGCTCATACCACTGATGAGTCCCCAAAACTTCCATCTCCAAAGTATTTTCTTACACCGTCAAAAGACTAACCACCACCGCTCGATCAGCTGATCAGCTGCCATGACTTCCCCCGCAAATCCTGCACCTGCAACGAAAAAGAAAACAGACAAACAACACAGGGAGGGTGGGTGGGAATCTGCCTGCCTTGTCACCTGTCCCTTCACTGATGCCTGGGAGACCCCACCTCCCTCGTAAATAAACTACCCCTGCCCCCCCCATATCCTGTTACTCCTGACCAATACCAACTTTTCCCTTTTCACTCACACTTCCTTAACCCTATAGTTGCCAACCCTTATCACCCTGTCATGCCACCCCTTCACTATCCTTTCCATTTCATTACACTCACTCCGGGCCTTACTTTACAGCCAAGGAAACTGCCATCATAGCTTCTGTTTTTTTCCCCCACAATAACAGTTTATTGAAATATAAACCAGATATATACATACATTCTTATTTGATTCAAGTTAAATCACATAGGAATAATACAGCATAAAACCTACAGTTTACAATAGCCTCAGAAATTTTTAACTATGTTTACCTATATGCATGTCTATTCAATAGTTGAGCAGAATAAAGTCCTACACTGGGGCGTATTTTCCCCTAAATTACATCAAGTAGTGCAGGTTTCACCATCCTCCAGCCATCTATCCCATATATTGGAAAATTTTTGCGGGCGGCCTCTGTTAGCATATATCATTTTTCTATATGGAAGAACACCATTTATTTCCCTTTTCCAATTACGAAAAGTAGGAGACATTGCCTGTATCCACACATTAGCAATTGTTTTCCTAGCTAGGAATGCCTCTTGAATGAATATAGCTAAGTATTTGTCTATATCGGTGTCAGGCAATAAACCTAGGAGACATAATTTTGGGTCAAGACCCACCGGTGAGCCCATATTATCATGTAAAAATGTAGTTACTTGCAGCCAGTAAGTTTGTATGTTCGGGCAACTCCATATTAAGTGGTAAAAGGAGCCTGGGACCAATAAGCACATAGGGCACATGGGGTTTCTATCTTGTTGGAATTTAGCCATTTGTATAGGTGTGATGTACGTGCGATGCACAATATTTAATTGTGTAAGTCTATCTGAAAGCTTAGGGGAGGCCATCCTAACCCCCTCCAAAATCTCATCCCAGTCTGTGTTATCAATCGGACCCACGTCCTGTTCCCATTTTTCCTTTGCCACTAGGGAGACTTTGTGTGATCTATGCCGTCTAAGAATGTAGTAGAGATTGGATATAAGTTTTATGGGGTCTGCTCCGAGTAGGACATCCAGAGCCGGGGGGGTGTCCAGCGTAATATTAGTTGTGGTCATCTGTGCTCTGAGTGCATGTCGGAGCTGTAAATACCTAAACAGTAGGTGGTTTGGAAGTGAGAATCTGTCTTTGAGTGTTTGAAAACTGATAGGTCCTACATTGGTACTAGCAGAAACAATTCACAGAATGAATAATACAATGTCCCATGCTAAGATGGTAGCCATCGATCAAAATCAAATTCCAAAATTTGAAAAACTTTGGCATCCTTGGATAAAACAACAGTTCCTGTCAAACTTCAATGACTCTGTCCTGTTGCCATGGTAACAGATTAAATGACTTACAGAGACACCCATTCTAAGGCTTCAAAGAGAACTAAAAAGAATAATAAACTGACGAGCGGGACAACCTTGTGGACCATACCTCTACCTTTCAACCCTTTTTCTTCTTTCTCTTTCCTTTTCTCCACCTTACGATTAAAGCTCATTATCAGAATTTATTTGACCTATATACACTCTACTTGTAAACAATATGTATAGTAGGTATAAATCATTTAAATACCTACAAAAGTAACTAAGGAAATGATATATATCTTTAATTTAGGTTTACGTGAACCCGATGTTTAATATTTGAAATTCCATGATATTTACCTATATAAACCCTACTGTAAAACAATGAGCTTACTTTATAGATCCTTGTAAACTTACTTTATGTATCTTTATAACATTGTATACTCAATAAACTTCTTTTGACAAGGAAAACTGATAGGTCCCTCTACTGTTAACACATGTGATAGGTATATGATACCATATGTTGCCCATATTTGTGGATCTGGTACCATTTTCAGGGCAGGTAATTAGTCATTGTACCACAACGGAGTATGTGAGTGTATAATGGACTGGTTTTGCTTCTTGTTTGCTATGCCCCAGATTTTCTGATGATGTTTTAACATTCCTGTATTGAAACGTGTAGTGTCATGTTTATACTGTCCTTTTCTAAGGATTGCCTGAATAGGAGTGAGTAGCGGATTTCCCATTTCGTCAGATACTAAAGACCTATATCTTTGTGATTCAGAGGTGTTAAAGTAGTATATATGCGATAGTTGTGATGCCACATAATAGTCCTGTATATCGGGAAGGGAACACCCGCCTTCTTGGGTGGACTTCTTAAGAATGTGCCATGCTATCTTGTGCCTACCTTGTCCCCGCACAAAGGAGTTCAAAATAGCCTCCATTTGCTTAAACACTTTAAGTGGAATGTACAAGGGGGCATGCCATACCATGTATAGAATCTTGGGCAGGAGAATCATTTTTATTAAGTTGATTCTGCCCATAACTCCTAGTGGCAATCTTGCCCAGGTCTGTTTCTTAGATTTAATAATCGCAAATAGGGGTTCTACATTTAAGGCCACATATTCCTTGAGATTTCTGGTAACCTTGATCCCCAGATATTTAATCTCCGCTACTCTCTGTAGGGGAAGTTCTGCAGGGGGGAATTGATCTATGGGGAGGATTTGTGATTTTTTCCCAATTGATGCGTAGTCCGGAGTATTTTCCCATGGTCGCTATGATTTTCAAAGCTGCTTGTAAGGAGGGACCCTGATCAGCCAGGTATAAAAGAGTTTCGTCTGCGTATAATCCTATTTTTTCCCATGAATCCCCCCGTCTGAGACCCATTATTTCCGGATTTGCCCTTATAGCTATGGCCAAAGGTTCTGCTGCAAGAGCATACAACAGGGGTGACAAAGGGCACCCCTGCCTCGTTCCTCTTTCCAGGGAAATTTGATCTGACAGTCACCCATTCACATACACTCGTGCCTTTGGGGTCTGATATAGAAGTTGGACCCACCTTATAAAGATGGGGCCAAACCCATAGCAGCGTAGGCATTCCCACAAGTAGGCCCATTCGACAGAGTCGAATGCCTTGGCAGTGTCAAGGGCCACTACTACTCTTGTTCCTGTGTTATCATGCCGGGCTTGAAGGTTCATAAACAGTCTCCGGATGTTCATTGCCGTGTTCTTTCCTGGCATAAATCCGTTTTGATCCGGATGTATCAAGGAAAGGATAACTGTATTCAATCTAGAGGATAGAATTTTAGCTAATATCTTAATGTCAACTGGTAGTAGTGATATAGGGCGGTACGATTCTGGGTAGTGAGGATTTTTACCTGGTTTGGGGAGGACTATAATTTGGGCCTCACGCATTGATGGAGAAAGACTACCTAATTCAAATATTGATTGAAATTGGGTCTTTAATTTTGGGATAAGTATTTCGGAGTATGTGGCGTAAAACTCCAGGGGCAGACCATCTAGCCCAGGGGCTTTGGATTTGGCCAATTGGGAGATAGCTGTGGCGATATCCTGAGTGGTTATGGGGCTCTCTAGTGCCTGAAATTGTTCTGGATTTATGCGTGGGAATAGTATCGTATGTAGGTATGCTCTAATTTCTTGGGGCGTGTTAACACTTTGTGAACGATAAAGTTCCCTGTAGAAGCTCAGAAACTGATTGGCCACTAGTGTAGGGTCTGTAATAAGTGCTCCATCAGGCCCCATCAGAGACACCACTACTGGTGGTTTGTCCTCCAAATGTGCCAGATAGGCTAACAGTTTCCCTGCCCTTTCTCCATGTTCATATATTCTAGTTTTACAAAAAAATAAACGTTGCTTGGCTTTTTCGATGTGCAGTTGTGATACTACTCTTTCTTGCATTTTTACTTTGTTGAGGTTTTCAGGGGAAGGATGAGTGTTGTATGTCTTCTCCAATTCCTGTAGGGTAGTTTCTGTTAGATGTATTATCATTTTAGAGGTTGCTTTAAGCCTTTTAATTCTGCTATCTAGTATTCTTTTTGCATGTAATTTAAACATATCCCATTGGGCATTGAATGAGGATAGGTTTTGATCAGTCTGGAAAAAGAATTTCAGCTCTCTCTCTATAGATGTATGGTCTGTTAACCAGTTGCCGACCGCCGCACACAGATGTACGTCGACAGAGCGGCACGGGCAGGCAAAAGGGCTTACCTGTACGTCCCTGCCTGCCCGCGGGTGGAGGGTCCGATCGGACCCCCCCCCCCCGGTGCCTGCGGCGGTCTGCAAATCTTCCCCGGCGATCGGTGGTGAGGGGGAGGCCATCCATTCGTGGCCCCCCCCTCGCGATCGCTCCCAGCCAATGGGATCATTTCCCTGCCTCTGTATTGTACACAGAGGCAGAGGAAATGATGTCATCTCTCCTCGGCTCGGTATTTTCCGTTCCGGGCCGAGGAGAGAAGACTGGAATGTAAGTGCACAAACACAACACAACACAGTAGAACATGCCAGGCATACAAAACACCCCGATCCCCCCCGATCACCCCCCGATCCCCCCCCAATCACCCCCCCCCTGTCACAAACTGACACCAAGCAGGTTTTTTTTTTTTTTTTTTTTTTTTTCCTGATTACTGCATAGTGTCAGTTTGTGACAGTTACAGTGTTGGGACAGTTAGTATTACCCCCCTTTAGGTCTAGGGTACCCCACTAACCCCCCCTAATAAAGTTTTAACCCCTTGATCACCCCCGTCACCAGTGTCACTAAGCGATCATTTTTCTGATCGCTGTATTAGTGTCGCTGGTGACGCTAGTTAGGGACGTAAATATTTAGGTTCGCCGTCAGCGTTTTATAGCGGCAGGGACCCCCATATACTATCTAATAAATGTTTTAACCCCTTGATTGCCCCCTAGTTAACCCTTTCACCACTGATCACCGTATAACCATTATGGGTGACGCTGGTTAGTTCGTTTATTTTTTATAGTGTCAGGGCACCCGCCGTTTATTACCGAATAAAGGTTTAGCCCCCTGATCGCCCGGCGGTGATATGCGTCGCCCCAGGCAGCGTCAGATTAGCGCCCCCAGCAGTTCAGGGTTCCCAAAAACGCAGTGTTAGCGGGATCAGCCCAGATACCTGCTAGCACCTGCGTTTTTCCCCTCCGCCCAGCCCACCCAAGTGCAGTATCGATCGATCACTGTCACTTACAAAACACTAAACGCATAACTGAAGCGTTCAGAGTCAGGCCTGATCCCTGCGATCGCTAACAGTTTTCTTGGTAGCGTTTTGGTGAACTGGCAAGCACCAGCCCCAGGCAGTGTCAGGTTAGCGCCAGTACCGCTAACACCCACGCACGCACCGTACACCTCCCTTAGTGGTATAGTATCTGATCGGATCAATATCTGATCCGATCAGATCTATACTAGCGTCCCCAGCAGTTTAGGGTTCCCAAAAACGCAGTGTTAGCGGGATCAGCCCAGATACCTGCTAGCACCTGCGTTTTGCCCCTCCGCCCGGCCCAGCCCAGCCCACCCAAGTGCAGTATCGATCGATCACTGACACTTACAAAACACTAAACTAAAGAGTCAGGCCTGATCCTGCGATCGCTAACAGTTTTTTTGGTAGCGTTTTGGTGAACTGGCAAGCACCAGCGGCCTAGTACACCCCGGTCGTAGTCAAACCAGCACTGCAGTAACACTTGGTGACGTGGCGAGTCCCATAAGTGCAGTTCAAGCTGGTGAGGTGGCAAGCACAAGTAGTGTCCCGCTGCCACCAAAAAGACAAACACAGGCCCGTTGTGCCCATAGTGCCCTTCCTGCTGCATTCGCCAATCCTAATTGGGAACCCACCGCTTCTGCAGCGCCCGTACTTCCCCCCCATTCACATCCCCAACCAAATGCAGTCGGCTGCATGAGAGGCATTTTCTTTATGTCCTCCCGAGTACCCCTACCCAACGAACCCCCCCAAAAAAGATGTCGTGTCTGCAGCAAGTGCGGATATAGGCGTGACACCCGCTATTATTGTCCCTCCTGTCCTGACAATCCTGGTCTTTGCATTGGTGAATGTTTTGAACGCTACTATGCACTAGTTGAGTATTAGCGTAGGGTACAGCATTCCACAGACTAGGCACACTTTCACAGGGTCTCCCAAGATGCCATCGCATTTTGAGAGACCCGAACCTGGAACCGGTTACAGTTATAAAAATTAGTTACAAAAAAAGTGTAAAAGAAAAAAAACACATACAAAAATATAAAATAAAAAAAAATAGTTGTCGTTTTATTGTTCTCTCTCTCTCTATTCTCTCTATTGTTCTGCTCTTTTTTACTGTATTCTATTCTGCAATGTTTTATTGTTATTATGTTTTATCATGTTTGCTTTTCAGGTATGCAATTTTTTATACTTTACCGTTTACTGTGCTTTATTGTTAACCATTTTTTTGTCTTCAGGTACGCCATTCACGACTTTGAGTGGTTATACCAGAATGATGCCTGCAGGTTTAGGTATCATCTTGGTATCATTCTTTTCAGCCAGCGGTCGGCTTTCATGTAAAAGCAATCCTAGCGGCTAATTAGCCTCTAGACTGCTTTTACAAGCCGTGGGAGGGAATGCCCCCCCCCAACGTCTTCCGTGTTTTTCTCTGGCTCTCCTGTCTCAACAGGGAACCTGAAAATGCAGCCGGTGATTCAGCCAGCTGACCATAGAGCTGATCAGAGACCAGAGTGGCTCCAAACATCTCTATGGCCTAAGAAACCAGAAGCTACGAGCATTTTATGACTTAGATTTCGCCGGATGTAAACAGCGCCATTGGGAAATTGGGAAAGCATTTTATCACACCGATCTTGGTGTGGTCTGATGCTTTGAGGGCAGAGGAGAAATCTAGGGTCTAATAGACCCCAATTTTTTCAAAAAAGAGTACCTGTCACTACCTATTGCTATGATAGGGGATATTTACATTCCCTGAGATAACAATAAAAATGATTCAAAAAAAATAAAAATGAAAGGAACAGTTTAAAAATAAGATAAAAAAAAATAAGAATAATAAAGAAAAAAAAAAAAAAAAAGCACCCCTGTCCCCCCTGCTCTCGCGCTAAGGCGAACCACAAGCGTCGGTCTGGCGTCAAATGTAAACAGCAATTGCACCATGCATGTGAGGTATCACCGCGAACGTCAGATCGAGGGCAGTAATTTTAGCAGTAGACCTCCTCTGTAAATCTAAAGTGGTAACCTGTAAAGGCTTTTAAATGCTTTTAAAAATGTATTTAGTTTGTCGCCACTGCACGTTTGTGCGCAATTTTAAAGCATGTCATGTTTGGTATCCATGTACTCGGCCTAAGATCATCTTTTTTATTTCATCAAACATTTGGGCAATATAGTGTGTTTTAGTGCATTAAAATTTAAAAAAGTGTGTTTTTTCCCCAAAAAATGCGTTTGAAAAATCGCTGCGCAAATACTGTGTGAAAAAAAAAATGAAACACCCACCATTTTAATCTGTAGGGCATTTGCTTTAAAAAAATATATAATGTTTAGGGGTTCAAAGTAATTTTCTTGCAAAAAAAAATTATTTTTTTATGTAATCAAAAAGTGTCAGAAAGGGCTTTGTCTTCAAGTGGTTAGAAGAGTGGGTGATGTGTGACATAAGCTTCTAAATGTTGTGCATAAAATGCCAGGACAGTTCAAAACCCCTTCAAATGACCCCATTTTGGAAAGTAGACACCCCAAGCTATTTGCTGAGAGGCATGTCGAGTCCATGGAATATTTTATATTGTGACACAAGTTGCGGGAAAGAGACAATTTTTTTTTTTTTTTTGCGCAAAGTTGTCACTAAATGATATATTGCTCAAACATGCCATGGGAATATGTGAAATTACACCCCAAAATACATTCTGTTGCTTCTCCTGAGTACGGGGATACCACATGTGTGGGACTTTTTGGGAGCCTAGCCGCGCACGGGACCCCGAAAACCAAGCACCGCCTTCAGGCTTTCTAAGGCCGTAAATTTTTGATTTCACTCTTCACTGCCTATCACAGTTTCGGAGGCCATGGAATGCCCAGGTGGCAAAACCCCCCCCCCCAAATGACCCCATTTTGGAAAGTAAACACCCCAAGCTATTTTCTGAGAGGTATAGTGAGTATTTTGCAGACCTCACTTTTTGTCACAAAGTTTTGAAAATGTAAAAAAGAAAAAAAATTTTTTTTTTTTCTCGTCTTTCTTTATTTTCAAAAACAAATGAGAGCTGCAAAATACTCACCATGCCTCTCAGCAAATAGCTTGGGGTGTCTACTTTCCAAAATGGGGTCATTTGGGGGGGTTTTATGCCATCTGGGCATTTTATGGCCTTCAAAACTGTGATAGGTAGTGAGGAGTAAAATCAAAAATGTACGCCCTTAGAAATCCAGAAGGCAGTGATTGGTTTTCGCGGCCCCGTACGCGGCTAGGCTCCCAAAAAGTCCCACACATGTGGTATCCCCATACTCAGGAGAAGCAGCTAAATGTATTTTGGGGTGCAATTCCACATATGCCAATGGCCTGTGTGAGCAATATATCATTTAGTGACAACTTTTTGTATTTTTTTTTTTTTTTAGTCATTATTCAATCACTTGGGACAAAAAAAATGAATATTCAATGGGCTCAACATGCCTCTCAGCAATTTCCTTGGGGTGTCTACTTTCCAAAATGGGGTCATTTGTGGGGGTTTTGTACTGCCCTGCCATTTAACACCTCAAGAAACGACATAGGCAGTCATAAATTAAAGGCTGTGTAAATTCCAGAAAATGTACCCTAGTTTGTAGGCGCTATAACTTTTGCGCAAACCAATAAATATACACTTATTGACATTTTTTTTACCAAAGACATGTGGCCGAATACATTTTGGCCTAAATGTATGACTAAAATTGAGTTTATTGGATTTTTTTTAGAACAAAAAGTAGAAAATATCATTTTTTTTCAAAATTTTTGGTTTTTTCCGTGTATAGCGCAAAAAATAAAAATGGCAGAGGTGATCAAATACCATCAAAAGAAAGCTCTATTTGTGGGAAGAAAAGGACGCAAATTTCGTTTGGGTACAGCATTGCATGACCGCGCAATTAGCAGTTAAAGCGACGCAGTGCCAAATTGTAAAAAGTGCTCTGGTCAGGAAGGGGGTAAATCCTTCCGGGGCTGAAGTGGTTAATACAGATAACCAATATGGGTGAAGTCTCCAGACAGATGTAGGTGCCTTGGGAAGCATGGACATCTGTATCCAGCATGGGGAGTGATCCGACAGAGCCCTCGGTGCAAATCCTGCCCCTACAACCTTGGGAAGTAGTACTTTAGAAACTAGGATGTGATCTATCCTGGACATGGTTGCATAGCTAATGGAGTGGCATGTATATGCTCTTTCTTTTGGGTTTCTATATCGCCATACGTCAATTAACGCAATTTCCTCCATCATCCATCATAGCTTCTGTTTGATCTGCTGTTACCATGGTGCTGAACATACGATCAGCTATAATACCAGCCATTTGATGGTCTGACAGAAAGTACAAGCAACTATAACTGCTATCATTCGTGGCATGCCTTAACTGTTTTGGGAAAAAATTGATAGGTTTCGTTCCAGTTTATGAAAGATGTCACTGCCTGGGATAAAGACTTAATATGAGTTCATCCAGTTCTCGTTAAGGACCTTATTAAATCAGTGTTCTGGGAAATTGTCAATTTTATTTAATGCATGCTAAAACTTTACAATTAGCTTTTGTTTTAAAAAGTCTTGCATTTGTATATACAGGCATACCCCACTTTTAGGTACCCGATGGGTTTATTTACTAAAGCTGGAAAGTGCAAAATCAGGCTCAGCCTGATTTTGCGTTTTCCAGCTTTAGTAAATAAACCCCATTGGGTACTTAAAAGTGGGGTATGCCTGTATTGCAAAAAATTTAGTTGCAAGAGCTACTGTTGAACTGTATTTGTTAAAAAATCAAGGGGTTTATTTTTATAAATAACAACTTTGGATTTTTAAATTGACAAAGCTTTACAGTTATTGATGATGGCTTCCACTGAAGAAATCAGACAAGTAAAGTTGAAACATGCCGTCAAGAAAAGTAAAGTAGAACATCACAAGTCAGGGGACTTAAACCTGTTCACTGTCTACAGCAAGCATGCCAACTTAAAATAACACACAGGGGGTTATTTATGAAAGGCAAATTCACTTTGCACTACAAGTGCAGCCCAAGTGCACTTGGAAGTGCAGACACTGTAGATCTGAGGGGGACATGCAAGGAAAATAAAAAACAGCATTTTAGCTTGCATATGATTGGATGATAAATCAGATCTACCCCTCAGATTTACAGCGACTTCACTTCCAAGAAGTGGATTTGCCTTTCGTAAATAACCCACAAAGTTCCAAACTGAGTATGATAGATCTACAAATTTATGGTTCACAGGAAAAGGAAGTGAGGAAAAATAATTTCCAATTACCCTCTGCACACTACTATACACCTGTAGCACACGCTTATAGGAGATGCTAGTTTGATAAAACCCTCTGAAACTGGCTACTTTGCTGATTAATTGGCCTCCTCTACCGCTCTAACACTTGACGCTATGTATATTAGAAAATGGATTGGTCAAGTTTAAGAAAGGTAATACAACATGTGACCAAAATGTAATAACACACTGTTCCTATACAGAGTAATTCTTTACCAAAATTGCATAGGAAAGCAACACCAGAGGTATCTGGGACCAACTTTTACCATGCCCCCCGACCAACTTCTGCTGTAACAGGGTCACCAAAAGTGCAAAAGGGCAGCTTGATGAAGGATAGTATAAACCCCCAGAGGCTACACTGGTGCCAGAACCCTGAAGTGACTCTGCTAGGTCCAAATCTGCCTGCAGGACCGTAGCCTCCCTGGCGGTATGATTATGTCAGATTTTTGCGTCTCAAAGCGGTACAATTATTTTGCATAGAAATTTGGCGTTTTATATTGTAGGCCTGTAATTCTTAGCAACGACACACTTAAATCTGTCCACCAAGAGTCTAGTAGATATCATAATCATAAATTATAATATAATAAATATAAATAATTATAAAAAATAATAATAATAAAATAATAATAATAAAATTAATTTCCCCACGATTCACTATCGCTCAATTGTGCAAGTGTTCTAATTTACTATCGCTGTTTTCTAGCTGGTCTAAAACCACTTTTGACGTAAAGGGACACTTTTTCATTGCTATGGACAATCTCAAGTTTCCAGGCAGAAAGAACAGTATATATAATATAAACCTGCATGCAGGGCATTGGACAAAGCACTGGGGACAAAAGGGATGTGAAATAATTTCATACAGTAATGTAATCTGTAAGATTACAGTGTACTATATGTATTATGATTTTTCACTTTTTTCAATTTTCTTCCGGGCTCCACCTCCGTGCATTGCGATGCTCGCAGCGAATGGAGCCCGGCACACAGCGGCATCGGGCGGAGGACAGAGCTCGCAGACACAGCGGGGGGACATCGCAGGATCCTGGGGACAAGGTAAGTATACCTCATCAGGATCCTGCAATGCAATCCCGAGTGTGGCTCGGGGTTACCACTAATGGTGCTGAAATGTAACCCCGAGCCACACTCGGGAAAACCGCCAGGGAGGTTAATATAAATCAGGTGAATTGGCTTTCAATAACTATGAGTGGTGAGATCTAAACAGATTGCTGTGGGATAGAATGGAGAAATCTTAGCATAATTATTTCTGCTCACTTTTATTGGGGCCCTTACAGTGGTGCACACCTGGTAATGTTCAGTGGTTTCAGTGTGCTTTCAATTCAAAAAGAACAAACTAATGGGGAGGTGTTTGTTGGAATTAGTTTGCAGAAAACCTAACCATAGCAAGGAATAAAAATGGATTTAAAAAGAAGTAGAAGTAATTATATGTTAATGAAGCAATTCTGGATGGATGCTCCGATAGTGTTTAATGGTAGACTAAACAGGCAGGGAAATGCCCAGGGAGCAGGAGGATGAGGTTGTGTTCGATTAAAGTTTCAGTCCCTGCTGTAAAGTATGAGCAATGGGTTGACAACCCTCTCACCAATCCTGTGCTTTTGCATGTTTAATCATGCATGTTTAGTCTGACCAACTGCACATAATTATCCCTTATATGAAAAACAACAAAAACTGGAGACCAAGCTCATCTAGAGGAAAGTCCTATGGGGCAGGTCTCGGTGAGGTGGGTAGTGACCCACGTCATCGAACACTAGACCTGTTAGTATAAACTTAGAAAAGAACCATTTCCTGTGTGTGAGCCAAATGCCACCGGGTGGCGATTCTCTAAATACAAAAGCATATATATTCAAAGGTCCCAAAAGGTATTCTTCAGAAATGATACAGAAAGTGTAAAGGACTAATTTAAATTTATTTAATTGTACAAAAACAAATAAATACTTGCAAAAATACTTGTCTAAAATAATGGAAAAGTTCCCCAATCCCTCCTCCAAACACATTTAATTAAAATTAAGACAAGAAGGTCCTAATGGAACACCGGTGCCCATAGCAAATCCAGCCATACACATCAGTCACCCATCTCACACACACGGTTCAATCTGATTGTTGTATATTCACCGCAGATTGGCCTGGAAACTCAATAGAGACAAAAGTCACTGTGATATAGATGACATTAACCAGCGATGATTATGTATAGAGAGTTTGTGTGGTTGCTATGTAGGTATGGATCACAATTGAATAATCAGGAATAACATCGGTCAAAGTATGTTCAGCAAATAACTTCCACTCAGACTTGTAAAGCAGCAATGCATATGGATTTCAAAATTGCATAGTTTGAAAAACGCAGGTCATTGGTTGCTATGTAAATATGGATCACAATTGATTAATCAAGGGTAGTATCGGTCAAAGGGTGTTCAGCAAGTAACTTCCACTCAGACTTGTAAAGCAGCAATGCATATGTATTTCAAAATTGCATAGTTGAAAAACGCAGGTCATTGGTTGCTACCCTGTTTCCCCGAAAATAAGACCTAGTGTGATTGTCGGTGATGGCTGCAATATAAGCCCTACCCCCCAAATAAGCCCTAGTTAAAGTCCTTGTAGGTCTTATTTTCAGGGTAGGGCTTATTTTTGGGGAAACAGGGTAGAGCTTACTTGGGGGGTAGGGCTTATATTGCAGCCATCACTGACAATCACGCTAGGTCTTATTTTGGGGGAAACAGGGTATGTAGGTATGGATCACAATTGATTTGCAAGTATTTATTTGTTTTTGTACAATTAAATAAAGTTAAATTAGTCCTTTACACTTTCTGTATGCTTTCTGAAGAATACCTTTTGGAACCTTTGTTCCTATCTTTTTTTAACATAATTATCCCTCTCTGACTAGTTCCTAATGTACTGTTCAAAAAGCTAATTCATGTAATCCATCTATGCACTAGGTATTACCACATGGTCACGCCTCTTTAGAAACTCCTATGCAGGGAAATGCAACCAGTGAGCCCAACTGAACCTCCATGTAGCACACCTAATATAGCACTACTGCCATCTACAAGTGTTGTGAATTAGCATTACATAGTAGAAGGTACCATCACATTTTCAGGTTTTCAAGTTCTGGACTGCAAAAATCATTCTTTATGGGTCAACACTAAAAAACACAAACTTACTCCAGCTATATCTTCATTAAAAATCAATAAATGTTTTATGCATATTACTACAATAATATCCAGAATCTGCTTTGATATCAGTTGTGCCCTGTGCAGTAGTGTCCAGACTAGGAAGGGAGGGACAGCACTAGCATTAGACTCTATTGCATTGCAGTGTGTGGTCAGTCTATCTTCTAGTACTACAGAGAGTAAAGGGGCAACCAAGTTAGTACAAGAAAATGAACAGCAGGGTGCTGAGGTCAGTATCAAATAAGCAACGACTTTATTAAAAAAAGTAGCACACTTACATTGAAGTTAGAATAAAAGAGCATGGGTAGGGAACACCTGAGACCAAGCAGCTGTGGTCAGTGTGAGGCTGTAGGCATCACTGCACTGAGCAAACAGAGATGAAGAATGACAGGGCGCCAGCCAGCTCAAGGTATGGATATTAGGAGCGGCATACTTAGCCACGCATGAGAATGACAGCTGACAAAATGCCTGGTGGATGTCAGGAGAAGGGGTGTGCTTGATGTCTTTTCAGGGACTTTGCGCTCTTTTTCAGCTGCTGCTCCTTAATTGTCCAAACAGAAAAATGTTGGTTGGCTGTTGACCAAGTTGTATTGCTTATCATAAGTGGGTTCACCCACCTAGATGTTGTTTGGTAGGGATGTCTATATTACAAGAGTGGGAAACAGATTACAAGTGAATCAAGGGCAGTATACAACTATCATGACAGCAATGTGAGAGCCCAACTGCTGACCTCCTTTGAAAAATGAACCAAAACATATATAAAAACATCTACGGTAGTCCCCCTAATAAATATCAGGGAGATAAATTATTACAGACTCACCGCTGATAAATTAGGGTGGGGTCCTAAGAACTTAATAGCAAAAATTGGATGGTGAGCCCAAGAAGGGTTAACCATCGAAAATAAGTTCTATATTAGGACCACTGCGGTATTTAGCAAAACAGAACAATCTTTATTACAAATATCTGGGTTAAAAACAATATAAATAACAAAGAAACTTCCACCATTCACCATTAAAAACATATGACAACGTTGCCAGATGTAAAAATCGTTGCCCTGGCACACACGCACACCTCCAACTCATACCTTGCCCCCTTTATGTGATATATTGATGATGAAGGACATTAACCACTTCAGCCCCGGAAGGATTTACCCACTTCCCGACCAGGCCATTTTTTGCGATACGGCACTGCGTCGCTTTAACGGACAATTGCCCGGTCATGTGATGTTGTACCCAAACTAAATTGATGTACTTTTTTCCCCACAAATAGAGCTTTCTTTTGGTGGTATTTGAACACCTCTGCAGTTTGTATTTTTTGCACTATAAACAAAAAACAAGTGACAATTTTTGCTATAATAAATATCGCCAAAAAAAAAAAAATGTAAAAACAATTTCTTCCTCAGTTTAGGCCAATGTTTATTCTTCTACATATTTTTAGTAAAAAAAAATCCCAATTACCGTATATTGATTGGTTTGCGCAAAAGTTATCGCATCTACAATATAGGGGATAGATTTAGGGCATTTTTATTATTATTATTATTTTTTTACTAGTAATGGCAGTGATCTGCAATTTTTAGCGGGACTGCGACATTGAGGCAGACAGATCGGACACTTTTGGGACCAGTGAAATTATACAGCGATCAGTGCTATAAAAATGCACTGATTACTGAATAAATGTCACTGGCAGGGAAGGGGTTAACACCAGGGGCGATCAAAGGGTTAAATGTTCCCTAGGGAGGTGTTTTCTAACTGTGGGGGGAGTGGACTGACAGGGAGTAGAGAGAGATCACTGTTCCTAATCACTAGGAACAAACAATCTCACTCTACTCCCCTGACAGAATGGGGATCTGTTTGTTTACACTGGCAGATCCCTGTTCTGCCTCTCTGTGGAGAGATCGCGGATGGTCGGTCGCACATTGAGTCCGCCGGATACGCTGATTGGCTCTCTCATTAGCGCGTGTCCACAGATCGCCACATACGCACCCGACATACCGTGACAGCGATTCGCACAGGAGAGCCAACCTGCCACAGTACAACTGTGCCGGTGGCGGGAAGTAGTCAACTAGCACTAAAGTAACCTCTACTTTGCTTAACTGGGATGACGCTTGAAATCAGCGAATAATCAAACTTCTAAAAGGGGAACAAATCCCATTTTAAAGTGGTGGTGGTGGGGGGGGGGGTGGGATGAGTGGTGATGGTGGAAGGGGGGTGGGATCAGTGGTGGTGGTGGAGGAGGTGGGATCAGTGGCAGAGGGATGGTGGTGGGGGGGTGGGATGGTGACACTGGCACTCAGTTGCGCTCAGTGTCAGTCAATTCACCTTCCTTACTCAGTGCTTTCTCGGTCTGGCTTCATGTGCCTCCAGTAACGCCTCACCCGACATGGGGTCTCTGTCTCCACTTCTCCTCACAAAGGGGAGAGCTCCTCCCCCTTCATTCTACTGGCCTGTTGGCTAATCAGATGACTTTCTCCTCCACTCCAGTTTCCTTCGCCTGACATGGCATCTGCTTGCAGAAATGGACAGAGAGGATAGGTGGGCCAGTGAGTGAGTGCTCCGCCACAGTGTACTACTATGCTGCGACTCCGGCGGGCGGTGGCGGTGCCCCCAGAAGTAGTATGTCCCAATCATTGCCTTTAACTAGAACCGATAGGCTTGGGTGGGCGTGCCCCCCACAATGTACTAGTATGTCCCAATCAATCATTGCCTATAATTCCGTGTACACACATCTGGACTATTCGACCAAACTTGTTCGATGTAACGAATCCGTCGGACAATTCGACTGTGTGTGGGCTTTATCGGACCTGCAGCGGACTTTTTGGGTCGAAAATCAGACGGACTTTAGATTTGGAACATGTTTCAAATCTTTCCGATGGACTCAAGTCCGATCGAAAAATCCGCTCGTCTGTATGCTAGTCCGACGGACAAAAACCGACGCTAGGGCAGCTATTGGCTACTGGCTATCAACTTCCTTATTTTAGTCCGGTCGTACGTCATCACGTACAAATCCGTCAGACTTTGGTGTGATCATGTGTAGGCAAGTCCGTTAATTCGAAAGTCCGTCGGAAGTCCATTAAAAGTACGTCAAAAGTCCATCGGAAAGACCGTCGGACCTTTGATGCCAAAAAGTCTGCCCGTGTGTACACGGCATAACTAGAACTGGAACAAAGTTGTAGTGTCCCTTCTGCCTGAGGGGGGTACCGCCCCTCTGAAAAATGCCACCCAAGGCAAACGCCTTGCTTGCCTGGTGGTGGATATGCCCCTGTTCCTGTTAACATCCAACATCATATGTGACCTGGGCTGTCCATAGTCTCCTCTGAGATGTAATAGCTTCCTTCTCTTCTGCATAGCTAGGCCTTGGCCTAGTGCAGCCGCAGCCGCTTGATGTGGAGCAGCATGATGGAAAGACTACCCTGGATGGCTAAACCATGTCCACTTCCTCATTAACCAGCTACCTGGTACTGTCAGGAGTCTGAACATATGTTGATGACCAGATAAATGTAGCTACATAAAGAATCTGGGACCAAACAATGTATAATGAAGTAAATTTATTAGCAGTAAGCAAAAAGACATGCACACACCAGTAAATAGCAAACGTAAACAATAAGTGACCCACAACCAAAAATGCCTAAATAACAGATACCTAGCAAATTAACTATATACAATATATACAAATATATGTACAATATGGAAAGCAATTGTAACAGGAGCAATGCAAGAAAAAGGGGGGAATCAGGACTGGGTACAGGAACAAGGAGCAGTAGTAAAGCAGCAGGGTACAGGATGCAAGGCTAGCTCAGAAGCAGGATAAACAGCCATAAAGATCTGGCAGCAAGCATGGCCATCAAAACACTGACACAAGGTGTGTAAGGGCCCTTTCACATGGGTTGTCTGATCAGGTCCACCTGTCAGTTTTTCAGGCGGAATGGTCAGATGCTCCATTCACCCCTATGGAGTGGCGGAGGTCAGCGGTGACATGTCCGCTGACATCCGCTGCTATCCAATCCAATCCTTTCCGCCAAAACAAGACGGATGGTCCTGTTTTCTATCCGTCTGGCGGATGGGATCGGATGAAAACTAACAGGTGGTCCATTTTTATCCGATCTCCCTATAGAGCAGGACTCTGACAGGTCTGTCTCTGCAGAGTGAGCAGAGACCGTCCTGTCATCTGCCAGCTTAGCGGGGATCTGCGAATCGATCCCCCGCTGAGCAAGTGGAATCTGTATAACGGAGGTGCCCGTGTGAAAGGGGCCTTAGTAGAGACAGGCTTAAGTACCCACCCAGCAGCTGGGACCAGGTGAATCTGATTGCAGGAACCTGCTGGCTGCTAGGAGACACCTGCTGGTGGACACCAGAACTGCAGCTTTCCACTCACTGAAGCACAGTGCCACCAGCAGTTGAACCAGGTTCTGACAGTTACCTTGCTGACCTCTATTGCTTCTGTCCTGATGCTACTTGCTTGCTACCTGCTTGTTTACAATTTTATTAACTGGGATTGCCAGCTAGCAAAGTTATATCCTTGTGGCAAGGATATTCATATGACTGTCCAAAGAACCATTAAGGGTGGACTGTATCCTATCTATTGTCTGGTGGCTACACCCCGTGGTTTGACACCAATATTGTACACATATGGTAGCAATTGCCTATTGACATAGCGCAGTGAATTAAATTGGGATTTGTTCCCCCTTTTTGAGGTTTGATTATTTGCTGATTCCCAGCACCATCCCATTTATGTTACTAAACCCACAACAGTAAAATCAGCCTGTATATACAGTAAAGCATGCTAGTTATACTCACTGTGGAACCTAAGGGGTTAATGCTCCGTATTGTGTAAAAAGGCTGTTTAATCCTGTCTTCTCTAATCCTCTCCTTCTTTCACTGTCCCCAATCCATATCCTGATAAGACAGAGCCTTTGGAGCCACTCTCAGTTTGGCGTGTATTGCTAGAAAGTTCTTTTTTTTTTTTTGGAGGGGGAGGGGGAGTGATCAGCACAGGTCCAAATAGAACTGTTCATACAGAGGGTCAGGGTTCCTGAAGCCTCATAGGACAATAAGGGGAGAATCTAAACTCATCCTACAAGCTTTAACCAGACACTAATAGAAGTCACAAGACTGCTATGTACAGCTGATGAGAAAAGGTATTTAACAGTTTATATTTACTAAAATAATTGCATGTCCATGTTCTGTGTAGTGTGGGGAGACCAGATATAGTAAATGCAGGGTCCTGGGTTTACTAACACTTTAAGTAAACTAGAGGGCACCTTAGTGCTAGTTATCCTTTATCATCAGTTTGTTGATTTTGATGGCAAGGTGTGAGTGGTGTGCGTGTGTGCCAGGGCAATGATTTTTACATCTTGCAACTTTGTCATATGTTTTTAATGGTGAATGGAATGGTGGAAGTTTCTTTGGGTGAAACACAATATAAATAACAAATATTTGTAATAAAGATTATGCTTTTTTGCTAAATACTGCAGTGGTCCTAATATAGAACGTCTTTCAGGTGGTTAACCCTTCTTGGGTTCTCCTTCCAATTTTTGCTCTTTTGAAAAATGCTATTTACCTGGCTGTGTTTGGCTTCAATAACCTAAATGATATACCTGGAACAAAAAAAAACAGCACATAAGTCAAGGAATAGTCAAAATTCCCTATTTACCAAATTGGGAATATAACAAGCTTTTCAGGAAAGTTAGCACGTTTGTAACATTCTATGCCACAACTTTTCTTTGGAAAAAAAATAAAAATAAGTACTGCTGACCTGTACAAATGAATGATTTGAAGAAATATTGGGAATTAGTACTCTGTCTGTTTGGTAACAGACATTATTACAATGAAATGTTCCATGTGCATGCAAAATCCCTTCCTCATTTGTCAACACGTTTCTCACAGCAACTCAGTAGAGAAAAATGTCAATGAGTAATTTAGCTTGGCCAAAATGTTATCGTTCTTTAAGCGCCAGCACTAAAAAACACAGATGGAGTAACATTCTCTGTTGTCAGGAAGAAGTAATCACTGCACAATTTCAAGTGCTGGATTTGAGCAATCCTTGTGCTTGGATTGTGTCCCAAACACAAAATAGACTGGGTCGGCATTACCTAGCTTTGCAAGTAGCCCTTGAATAATTACCTACATTGGCATAAATGTTCCTTTCACTAATATTTATGGAACATTGTTTATGAACAGATGAATTCCTTACTTTGGCTTGACCTCAATTCACTACCAGTCCTTTTAGAAGCTATGAAGCCACTTTGGTTTGTAGTCTATTTTTCTTTCTGTAAATACTTTGAATCAAACAAAGCAAGTGTGCCAACTGGTGTTATTGCATTGTCGGGGGAACACCTTGTTGTGAAATAGACATTTAACAGGACAGCTTCCTTCTTATTTTACTAATGTGAATTAGACTAGTTTATGAAGTAATTAACTTGTATTTATAGCAGTTCTACTTAGTACATCAGGAATTCACCATATCATAGCCCCTGGGATATACTTTACTTCTGTTTAAAAATCAATCAAAGACAGTTTTTTTTTTTGCATATGGTTATGGCTAATATACACTTACCGGACACTTTATTAGATACACCTTGCTAGGCTGGACCACCTTTTGCCTTCAGAACTACCTTAATTCTTCATGGCATAGATTCACCAGAGTGTTGGAAACATTTCTCAGTTCCACCACACCCCAAATGTGCTCTATTGGACTGAGATCTGGTGACTGTGGAGGCCATTGGAGTACAGGGACCTCATTGTCATGTTCAAGAAACCATTTTGAGATGATTTGGGCTTTGTGACATGGTGCATTATCCTGCTGGAAGTTGCCATCAGAAGATGGGTACACTGTAGTCATAAAGAGATGGACATGGTCAGCAACAATACTCAAGTAGGTCATGGCATTTAAACGTCCAAAGTGTGTCAAGAAAATATCTCCCACACCATTACGCCATCACCAGCAGCCTGAACCGTTGATACAAGGCAGGATGGATCCATGCTTTCATGTTGTTTATGCCAAATTCTGACCCTATCATCTGAATGTCGCAGCTGAAATCGAGACTCATCAGACCAGGCAACATTTTTCCAATCTTCTATTGTCCAATTTTGGTGAGCCTGTGCAAATTGTAGCCTCATTTTCCTGTTCTTAGCTGACAGGAGTGGCACCTGGTGTAATCTTCTGCTGCTGTAGCCCATCTACTTCAAGGTTCTATGTGTTGTGCATTCAGAGATGGTATTCTGAATACCTTGGCTGTAACGAGTGGTTATTTGAGTTACTGTTGCCTTTCTATCATCTCAAACTATCGTCTGCCCATTTTCCTCTGACCTCTGACATCAACAAGTCATTTTTGTCCACAAAACTACTGCTCTTGGAATATTTTCTTTTTCAACCATTCTCCGTAAACCCTAGAGATGGTTGTGTGTGAAAATCCTAGTAGATCAGCAGCTTTTGAAATACTCAGACCAGCACAATTGGCACCAACAACCATGCAACGTTCAACGTCAATTAAATCCCCTTTCTTCCTCATTTTGATTCTCAGTTAGAACTTCAGAAAGTCGTCTTCACCTTGTCTAGATGCCTAAATACATTGAGTGGCTGCCATGTATTTTACCAAGCAATTGAACAGGTGTATCTACTTTAATAAAGTGGCCAGTGAGTGCATACTAGTCTTACCTGCTTTGCTGAAGAAGCCTGTTGTTTAGAGAGCACAATCGCTGATGTTACAATGTACATGCAGCTGAAAGAGTCAAAGGACGTTTCAGTTAGAGAGAGCCTGAAAGCAAACAGGTTCTTCTGTGCTTTCTCTTTAGAAAACCCACAATGCTCTGTGAATTATTTGTACTGGCTGCACCCTGTACTAAGTATTTATTTGCAAAATGAATATCTTGTATACATTTTACAACAATAGGTATACAACGTCAGAAAAATAAAAAAATATAAACTTTAAAGGTTGCCACTATAATCCCAATTAGGAAAAGAAGTAGGTCTCACATTAAGATAAAAATATTAAGTGTATTGAAATCACATAAAAACACATAATCGAAAAAAGTACATGAACATGTCTATATGGTACATTGTCCCGCATGTAAAAATCGGAGCAAAGAGCTGATAAAGGAAAACCACATGGGTGGCCCTGGAGTGATGATACTGTAGTCCAAAAAGATTTCTTCTGGCTGGGGGCCAAACTGATGGAGTCACAAATATCAGCGCCAATGGATCACTATGTGTTTCGCAAATAGCTTCTTCAGGGGCTCCTAACGGTACATAAAAAAGGCATCCAAAAAAGGGTACGCATGCTGGGTATAGGGCAGCTAAGTTTCATGCCTTTTTATGTCAATATTTTATATGCCAATCCTTTTTGATACTGGAATTATATATTGTGAATACTTAATAAATACTTTTTTATCTCACACTTGGTCTGTCATTTAAAATCCTGAGGGGTTATACCATGCCTTGTGCACTAAGTTTTCTTCTGTTGATATATTGGATTGGACGGACCAAGTGTTCGTGCACACACTGCCAATCCTTACCTTATTGATCTCTGTATACATTAATACATCATTAACCAGTTCTGGACGAGCCGCCGCAGTTTTACTGCGGCAGGTTGACTCGGCTGGGAGAAGCACCGTAGCTATATGGCGGTCGCAACGATTGGATTTGCTTCAGAACTGATCAGTTAACCCCTTCACTCCCTATCACAGTGTCACCCAGTGCAGTGTTCATATTTTTCTTTGATCACTGTACTGGTGTCATTTGTGACAATAATCAGTGTTAGGGTACTTAGTAGTATCCCCAGATAGGTCTAGGGACACCCCCTAAACCCCCTACACCTCCCTTAGTAGTATAGTGTCTGAACGGATCAATATCTTTGATCTGATCAGATCTATACTAGAGTGTCCAGTAGTTTAGGGTTCCAAAAAATGCAGCGTTAGTGAGATCAGCCCAGATACCTGCTAGCACCTGCCTTTAGCCCCTCCGCCCAGCCCATCGCACCCAAGTGCAGTATCAATCCATCACTATCACTCACAAAACAAAAAACACAGTCAGCGGTCATATTGGTCCACTGACCCAATTCACCATATGCCCGTGTTCTCTGCTTTCATTACCAGGACACGATACAAGCAGATTCTGCGGTTCATGCATTTCAATGACAATGAACTCTGTCGTCCTCAGGGTGACCCTGGATTTGATCGGCTCCACAAAATTCTGCCCCTTGTAAACCACTTCAGCCAACAGTTTTTAGCCTTGTTTACTCCTGATCAAGTTGTCTGCATTGAGGAACAAAGGTGATAACCCCCTAAATTGGGACTTTAAACAGACCACCCACTCAAAAATATGTAAATAGTATTCTTTAATGATATAGAGTAAAAAACATGTAAAATCCACATATGACAAAGATGCACAACGTGTGTTACATAGAAAATCAAATAATTAGTGTACACAAAATTAGCATACAATAAAATTGCTCAAATGCCCGACGCGTTTCCGGTATGAGATGTTCAAATCCTTTCCTCAGGGTAAATGGCCAAAGGTTCAAAACGTTTTTAACATTCAAATACATTCTAGTGTAATGATTCCATGTTTAAGCAGGCAATGGGGACAGAATAGTCCATGTTGGCACTACACAACTTGCAAACTGTAAGTATTATAAGTATTGGGCACATTCTCAAGGTGCATAGTATGTGCAATATCTATCCTAAGATATATGCCCATGTAGTTCACATCCAGGTAGTTGGGACAAACAGGTTTTTTTTTTCAAATTTATTCATTTTAAGCATAGGACATACTCAGAGCATACAAAAAAAATACATTACATATTTAAACATAATAATAACCTAAATTATTCTCATACAGCAGAAGATTAAATTTTATATCTAAAATAACTCTTCCTCCACCAATCTCCTGCCTACCCTCTACTCTTGAGCTAGTCCCATTCAATTTTATACCTTTATCTAAGTTAACCCCCAGAAAAAAAACAAAAAACCCAATAAAAAAACAAAAAAAAAACAAAAAAAGGAAAAAGGGGAGAAAAAAAAACAAAACAAAAAAAAAAACAGTTTACTGAAAACAGTAATGTTAGCTAAATAGCCAAGGAATAAGTGTCCAACTGTCCCACCACAGATGAATCCTGCGGATGTAGTGGTTTGGCGTGTGGCGTGTGGTGACTGGATCAAGGTCTGTTTAAAGTCCCAATTTAGGGGTCATCACCTTTGTTCCTATAAACAGGGATGGGACCACCACGCTCTATGTGATATGATGGGAGCCTCTCTCTTTTCTATGTCCAAATTCCTACGGGGACTGGTGTTGTGGAGAAACACATCTGTGTCCACGAATACAACCTTAACATGGGAGGGGTGGACTTCAATGACCAGTTGTTGGCGCTGTACCTAATTGCCCATAAGGCCAGACACTGGTACAAAAAAATGTCTGTATATTTATTCCAATTGGCTCTGCTGAATGCTTATATGCTATACAAAGCTGCAGGACGAACTGGATCCTTCCTTAAATTCCAGGAAGAGGTCATCACAGCCCTTCTGTTTCCAGACGATGCTGTGCCCCACCTTTCCAACGCAAATGCAGTGAGCCGGCTGCATGAGAGACATTTTCCGTATGTCCTCCCTGGTACACCTGCCCACAGAACTCCCCAAGGAAGGTGTCGTGTCTGCAGAAAACGCGTGACACCCGCTTTTACTGGCCCTTCTGTCCTAACCAACCTGGTCTCTGCATCGGTGACTGTTTCAAATGCTACCACACACTAGCGTATTAGCGTAGGGTACAGCATTGCACAGTCCTAGGGCACACTCACACAGGGTCTCGAAAGATGAGATGGCCATCACATTTTGAGAGACCCTAATCTGGAACGTTTACAGTTTATATAAAAGTGCAAAAAGCCCCCCACAAAAACACAAAGAAAATTAAAATAAAAAAGCCAAAAATAGTTGTTGTTTTATTTTTCTTCTCTCTATATTGTTCTCTCTCTTATGTTTGCTCTCTATTGTCCGCTCTATTGTTCGCTCTCTATTGATCTATATATATTGTTCTCTCTCTATTGTTACTGTATTTTAGAACTGTAATGCTTTATTTTTACAATATTTTATTGTATTTGCTTTGCAGGTATGGTATGTCTTACTTACTGTTATACTGTAATGTTACTTTTGTTTTATTGTTAACCATTATTTGCTTAGCAGGTACGCCATTCAGCTGCAGCACTGTTTTTTTTACTCTGACAGCAACAGCGTTTGCTCCCACGATACGTAAAGCCGTGACTCCAGCGCTGTAGGAGGTGATTTCACCACCACAGTTAAAATAAAGAGCATATATGCCGAAGCATGGGGGCAGGGGTGGAGGAGCGATTTGCTCATAACATTAGGGGCGGACTGCCCCTATGCTTCGGCACATATTTTTTAGGCACAGATTGATAAAATATCAAGTTGTTTTATTGAGTTAATGTTTTATCATTACCATTGTTTGCTTTTCAGGTACGCTATTCAGCTGCAGTACTGTTTTATTTATCTTGATAGCAACAGCATTTGCTCTCACGATACGTAAATCAGCAAATCCATCGCTGTAGGAGGTGATTTCACCACCACAGTTAAAAAAAAAAATGATGCATGTATGCCCATCATTAAAAGTGGGTGGATGAAGGGTGGTATTCTAATGGTGGGCATACCCACTGATCAATCTCTTTTTTTTGTTCAGCACACAGGCTGCATGAAAAAAAAGAACATTACAATATATGCCCAACAAGGATAGCAACGTACTGGTATGTTGCTGGACTTTGAGTGGTTATACCAGAATGATGCCTACAGGTTTAGGTATCATCTTGGTATCATTCTTTTCAGCTTTCATGTAAAAGCAATCCTAGCAGCTGATAGCCTCTAGACTGCTTTTACAAGCAGTGGGAGAGAACACCCCCCCACCGTCTTCCATGGTTAGACCTAGGGTCTAATAGACCCCAATTTTTTTCAAAAAAGAGTACCTGTCACTACCTATTGCTATCATAGGGGATATTTACATTCCTTGAGATAATAATAAAAATGATAAAAAAAATAAATTAAGGAACAGTTTTAAAAATAAAATAAAAAAGCAAAATCAATAGGTAAAAAAAAAATCACCCCTGTCCCCCCCGTGCTCACGTGCAAAGGCGAACACAAGCATCGGTCTGGTGTTGTATGTAAACAGCAATTGCACCAGGCATGTGAGGTATCACCGCGAATGTCAGATTGAGAGCAGTAATTTTAGCAGTAGACCTTCTCTGTAAATCTAAAGTGGTAACCTGTAAAGGCTTTAAAAGCCTTTTAAAAATGTATGTAGTTTGTCGCCACTGCACGTTTGTGTGAAATTTTAAAGCATGTCGTGTATGGTATCCATGTACTCGGTATAAGATCATCTTTTTATTTCATCAAACATTTGGGCAATATAGTGTGTTTTAATGCATTAAAATTTAAAAAAGTTTTTTTTTCCCAAAAATATTGCGTTTGAAAAATCGCTGCGCAAATACTGTGTAAAAAAAAAAAATTGCAACACCCACCATTTTAATCTGTAAGGCCTTTGCTTTGAAAAAATATATAATGTTTGGGGGTTCAAAGTAATTTTCTAGAAAAAAATATTTTTTCATGTAAACAAAAAGTGTCAGAAAGGGCTTTGTCTTCAAGTGGTAAGAAGAGTGATGTGTGACATAAGCTTCTAGTGTTGTGCATAAAGTACCAGGACTGTTCAACCCCCCCCCCCCCCCCCAAATGACCCCTTTTTGGAAAGTAGATACTCCAAGCTATTTGCTTGTTGAGTCCAAGGAATATTTTATATTTTGCCACAAGTTTTGGGAAAATTACAAACATTTTTTTTTCTTTTTTTGCACAAAGTTGTCACTAAATGATATATTGCTCAAATATGCATATGTGAAATTACACCCCAAAATACATTCTGCTGCTTCTCCTGAATATGGGCATAGCACACATGTGAGACTTTTTGGGAGCCTGGCCACGTAAAGGACCCCGAAATCCAAGCACTGCCTTCAGGATTTATAGGGGCGACAATTTTTTATCTCACTCCTAACTAATGTGAGAGTTTTGTGCTATCTTGACATTTCATGGCCTCCGAAACTGTGATAGGTAGTGAGGAAGTGAAATCACCATTTTACGCCCTTAGAAAGCCTGAAGGCGGCGATTGGTTTTCGGGGTCCTGTACGTGGCTCCCAAAAAGTCTCACACGTGTGGTATCCCTGTAGTAAGGAGAAGCAGCAGAATGTATTTTGGGGTGTAATTTCACATATGTCCATGGCATGTTTGAGCAATAGATCATTTAGTGACAACTTTGTGCAAAAAAAAAAAGTTTGTCATTTTCCCGCAACTTGTGGCAAAATATAAAATATTCCATGGACTCAATATGCCTCTCAGTAAATAGCTTGGGGTGTCTACTTTCCAAAATTGGGTCATTTGGAGGGGTTTTGTGCTATCATCATTTGTGCTAAAATCATCATTTTACGCCCTTAGAAAGCCTGAAGACTGTAATTGGTTTTCGGGGTCCTGTACACAGCTAGGCTCCCAAAAAGTCTCACACATGTGGTATCCCGGTATTCAGGAGAAGCAGCAGAATGTATTTTTGGGGTGTAATTCAACATATAACCATGGTATATGTGAGCAATATATCAATTAGTGACAACTTTTATTTATTTTTTGTCATTTTTCAATCACTTGTGACAAAAAAATTAAAATATTCAATGGGCTCAACATGCCTCTCAGCAATTACCTTGGGGTGTTTACTTTCCAAAATGGGGTCATTTGGGGGGGGGGGGGGTTGTACTGCCCTGCCATTTAGCACCTCAAGAAATGAGATGGGCAGTCATAAACTAAAAGCTGCGTAAATTCCAGAAAATATACCATAGTATGTAGACGCTATAACTTTTGGGCAAACCAATAAATATAGCCTTATTGACATTTTGTTTACCAAAGACATGTGGCTGAATACATTTTGGCCTAAATGTATGACTAAAATTGAGATTATTGGATTTTTTTAATAACAAAGAGTAGAAAATATAATTTTTTCCCCAAATTTTTGGTCTTTTTCCATTTATATTGCAAAAAATAAACGCCAAGGAGAGGCAGTTACTCACAAGCCACTAAAAGAGTTAAAGCAGCCTTGATTTACTAAAGTCAATTAGGCTGTGCACTTTCCAAAGTGCAGTTGCGCTGTGCAAGTGCAGTGGCTCCAGAGCTTAGTAAATGAGGTAAAGCTTCACTTTGCAAAGAATACCCAATCACGTGCAAGGAAAATAAAAAAAGATGCATTTTTGCTTGCACCTGACTGGATGATGGAAGTCACCAGAGCTTCTGCTCATTTACTAAGCTCTGGAGCAACTGCTCTTGCAGAGTCCAACTACACTTCGCAAAGTGCACAGTGTATATGCCTTTAGTAAATCAACCCTTTGTCTCCACAGTGAAAAGTGGTGGTGGCAGACATGGTGCATCCTCTGCAGGCGGGTCACGCTTGTCCTTTTTTTTCTGCTGCTGGCTGTGTTATTGAGCCACAACATGCAGAAGAGTTGGTGGAGTGGATAACCAATCTGTCCTCATCCACCTCATCCTCTGTCACCCATACTCAAACTAGTTTGCCTTCCAGCGAAGCTGCCAAAGCGGCCTCTTCCACCGGCTCCTTGTCCACAGTTACTCCTTCCATAGCCTCACCATCATGCATGGAGGAGTCACGAGAATTATTCGACCATAGTGTCGGTTACATGCTGCTGGAGGATGCGCAGCAATTTGAAGGCTCCAATGTTGGTTTTTATACTGTATATAATTATATGCATAAGCCTAGAAATTAATTCTTTTTAACCCCAATAGTTCTGGCATAGTGCAGTCTGTATAGTATATATACTGCAGTTCAGAGTATATAGTGCAGTCAGTGTAGTATATACAGTTGCCATAAAAAGTATGTGAACCCTTTTGAAATGATATGGATTTCTGCACAAATTGGTCATAAAATGTGATCTGATCTTCATCAAAGTCACAACAATAGACAATCACAGTCTGCTTAAACTAATAACACACAAAGAATTAAATGTTACCATGTTTTTATTGAACACGCCATGTAAACCTTCATAGTGCAGGTGGAAAAAGTATGTGAACCCTTGGATTTAATAACTGGTTGAACCTCCTTTGCCAACAATAACTTCAACCAAACGTTTCCTGTAGTTGCAGATCAAACGTGCACAACAGTCAGGAGTAATTCTTGACCATTCCTCTTTACAGAACTGTTTCAGTTCAGCAATATTCTTGGGATGCCTGGTGTGAATCGCTTTCTTGAGGTCATGCCACAGCATCTCAATCGGGTTGAGGTTAGGACTCTGGCTGGGCCACTCCAGAAGGTGTATTTTCTTCTGTTTAAGCCATTCAGTTGTTGATTTACTTCTATGCTTTGGGTCATTGTCCTGTTGCAACACCCATCTTCTGTTGAGCTTCAGCTGGTGGACAGATGGCCTTAAGTTCTCCTGCAAAATGTCTTGATAAACTTGGGAATTTATTTTTCCTTTGATGATAGCAATCTGTCTAGGCCCTGATGCAGCAAAGCAGCCCCAAACCATGATGCCCCCACCACCATACTTCACAGTTGGGATGAGGTTTTGATGTTGGTGTGCTGTGCCTCTTTTTTTCCACACATAGTGTTGTGTGTTTCTTCCAAACAACTCAACTTTGGTTTCATCTGTCCACGGAATATTTTGCCAGTACTGTTGTGGAACATCCAGGTGCTCTTATGCAAACTGTAAACATGCAGCAATGTTTTTTTTGGACAGCAGTGGCTTCCTCTGTGGTATCCTCCCATGAAATCCATTCTTGTTTAGTGTTTTACGTATCGCAGATTCGCTAACAGGGATGTTAGCATATGCCAGAGACTTTTGTAAGTCTTTAGCTGACACTCTAGGATTCTTCTTCACCTCATTGAGCAGTCTGCGCTGTGCTCTTGCAGTCATCTTTACAGGACGCCCACTCCTAGGGAGAGTAGCAGCAGTGCTGAACTTTCTCCATTTATAGACAATTTGTCTTACCATAGACTGATGAACAGCAAGGCTTTTGGAGATACTTTTATAACCCTTTCCAGCTTTATGTAAGCTAACAATTCTTAATCGTAGGTCTTCTGAGAGCTCTTTTGTGCGAGGCATCATTCACATCAGGCAATGCTTCTTGTGAAAAGCAAACCCAGAACTTGTGTGTGTTTTTTATAGGGCAGGGCAGCTGTAACTAACACCTCCAATCTCATCTCATTGATTGGACTCCAGTTGGCTGACACCTCACTCCAATTAGCTCTTGTAGATCTCATTAGTGTAGGGATTCACATACTTTTTCCACCTGCACTGTGAATCTTTACATGGTGTGTTCAATAAAAACAAGGTAACATTTAATTCTTTGTGTGTTATTAGTTTAAGCAGAATGTGACTGTCTATTGTTGTGACTTAGATGAAGATCAGATCACATTTTATGACCAATTTGTGCAGAAATCCATATCATTCCAAAAGGGTTCACATACTTTTTATTGCAACTGTATAATACAGTGCAGGGTATATAGTGCAGTTTACAGTATATAATATAGTGTATTGAAGTGGTTAAGGGGAACCCTATGACAGAATTAAGAAAAAAAAACGGCATGGGCCCCCCCAGTCTATACCAGGCCCTTTGGGTCTGGTATAGGTTTTAAGGGAAACTCCATGCAAAAATGTAAAAAAAAAACGTCGTGGGGTCCCCCGCAAAATCCATACCAGGCCTTTAGGGTCTGGCATAGATTTTAAGGGGAACTCCACGCCAAAATTTAAAAAAAAATTGGCATGGGGTCCCCCCAAAATTCATACCTAGCCCTTATCAGGTAGCAAGCAAGCAGCCTGGCAGGCCAGGATGGGGGGACTAGCGAGTGCCCCCCCTCCTGAACCATACCAGGCCCCTTGCCCTCATAATGGGGAGGGTGCTTTGGGGTCTCCCCCAAAGCACCTTGTCCCCATGTTGATGGGGACAAGGGCCATCATCCCCACAACCCTGGCCCGGTGGTTGTGGGGGTCTGCGGGCAGGGGCTTATCGCAATCTGGAAGCCTACTTTAACAAGGGGGCCCCCAGATTCTTGACCCCCCTTATGTGAATGGGTAAGGGGTACATTGTACCCCTACCCATTCACCAAAAAAGTGTCAAAAAAAATAATTCACAATACACAGTTTTTGACAATTCCTTTATTTAAAAAAATTAAATAAAAAAGTGTCCTGCGATGTCCATCCATCTTCAATCACGCCGCCCGACAGACCCGAAAAATGAAACCTCCTCCTCGATAGGAGGCATCCTGCCAACTGCTGTCTCTTGGTTGTGACAGCTATTATATAGGCAAGGGCGGGCTACCCGGTGACATAACTGAGTGACCCCACCCCGTCTGACGTCATGTGCTGTGAGAGGGGGCGGGGTCATCCGGTTACATCAGCAGGTGGCCCCGTCCTTGCCTATATAAGAGCTGTCACAGTGAAAAGGCAGCAGTCGGCACTGTAAAACATATGAGACCGATGCACCACTTTACAGGCAGACTAAGGGGACTCCCCAGACACAATATTTAAAGGAATATTTCATTGTTATTGTTTCACTTTAAGCATTATTAAAATCACTGTTCCTGAAAAATGGTTGTGTTAAAAACTTTTTTTTGCGTTGATACATGTCCCCTGGGGCAGTACCCAGGACCCCATACACTTTTTATGGCAATACCTTGCATATAAGCTTTTAAAATTGGCACTTTTGATTTTTTTTATGTTCGAGTCCCATAGATTTTAATAAGGTTTGCATATTCGCACAAATTTTTTGTCTGTTCTCATGTTCTGGTGTGAACCAAACAATGGGGTGTTCGGCCCATCCCTATTTACAACCCATGGCTGCTGATCATCTCCAGCCTCTTTCAGCCATTATTGTAGGATTGTAATATTTTTTCAATGTACCTTCTTGCCTTTTTGTGATTGGTGTTTGATGTTGGTGTTATAGATTTTTTGCGCCAATTAGTAGGCATTAAGGCCTGGTGAACTGGCTGGGAAGATATCAAATTATTGAGACAGTTTCTGGCCACTGTGTGGTCTTTTCCCCCAGGCCTTTGGGCCTAGGGATAGGAGTGATGTAGGAATTTCCTTTCTTGGGAGGTAACTCTGAATACCCTGGATGCAAGTGATGTTCTGTTTGGAAATAAAGAATGCAAGCTGCAACTGTCCCCCACAAGAGAGGTGGTGAGTGAGTGATTGGTTGACTGGAATGTATACACAATACATTTTCCATGCTGTCCTTTGATCATAAAGATTGAGTTACCACTTGATATTCATTTTTCAAGGAGCAATGTCCTATGTTTAAGTATTCATCCAGCATAGGTCTGTGATAGAGGGACCCATAGATTTTGGAAAGATATGCAAAGGCTATGTTTTGTGTAGAAAACTTTGGGTACCCTACCCTGTGCTCTTTCCAACTACCTTCATGTTCTCATGCACTAGTGCATTAAAACTACAAAATAAACTAAATTCACTGGCGTCCATCTTTCTGAACATCTTGTGGAAAGATTCACTCCCTGAGACGATTGTGCCTGGGACCTTATTGGCAAAAGAGTGGGCTTAAGATTTTCTTTATGCTGCTATTTATTGGCTGAAGATCAGTATTTACTAAAAATCAGTCAGAGAAGCGTTACACCTGTAAAATAAAAAATGCATTGATGTAGTCACAATCAGGGCTAAAAAAAGGTGTCAAATTATCTTACAAAAGAAACCGTTGTTACCACACCAACTCCTGGTTTAGCTAAAATAAATCTAGGTAATGATCGTTTTCCCTTCCCCTTACTGCAAAATCATAGCCAACCTTTTACTATTGGCCAAATTAGCTATTACGGGAAACTGGAAAAAAAGAACAAGCCCCTAATCCATCAGTAACTGTCTGTATTACCCACCAACACTACTTTTATGAAAGAATACTAGCTTTACAATCTGACACTCTACCTATCTTTGAGAAAAATTGGAAACAATGGCTTGCCTGGTATAATACTTAACCTTTGTCTAGCCAATATGGGGTTACAATTTACCCTCTATGACTGTAACCTTTAGTTTCTAAATGGAAATGCCTAACTCTAGGTATGCCTTGACTTACTACCTTGCCAAGTTTTATGTTCTGTTTTCTGTTGTTATGTTATGTATTAATGTTCTATTTCTCTATACCTTATGTAACAAATATGGCAGATACTATTGAAATCTACAGTGGCTGCGTCCACACTTACGGAATCTTATTTCCTGTACTGTCTAAAACCCAATAAAAATGTAATGTGCAAAAAAAAAAAAGAAGTCTGCTAGATCTTATTTCTTCTAATTATGTATCAGTAAATATACTGAATATTACTAGCATAAAGCTGCATACTCATAAATTTGAACACCTGGAACAAAAGGCCTGAAGCTTTGTAATTTTAACAGATTTAAAATTGATAAGAATATTCTATAGGTGTTAAAAGTAGGATAATCTGTCATGTTTTAGACAAGAATTCCATGGTTTAACATGCTGTGCAAGTCTGTCTTAAATTTAATTATGTATGGAATGCTGTTGAGGAATTTTAGAATATGGTCTCGCACTTTCACTCTTGGTTTCTGAAATTAAGCTATGCCTCAGTTCCTGGTGAATGAATCATACATTAAAATTATTGAAAGCTCTATATGTTGAAATAATTTAGTGTTTAACCCCTATTCACTTAAAACCCAAATTCAGGAAACCTAAAAACCCTCCCTTGCAGCAGGAGAGTTAACTGCTTGTTTATGTCTAGGGAACAGAAAAGCAGTTTTACTTAGATGATCTTTACCTGTTATAGAATGTAATATTGGGAGCAATGTTACCTATTGCCACCAGATTTCCTTCAGAATCATCTGTGACCTTTTTGGAAACAACTTTAAATACCACACGGAATCTTAAAGAATGAGTATAGACTCAGTTAAGTCAGTGAATGTAAGGATCAGAAATCAATGCCATCATCCCGATTGGACAAACTTGAAAGGATATAGAGGTGAAGGCAGCTGCTGCCACTTGCCTAACCACGCATACACCCTATGGATTGAAGATTGGGACTATCTCGGCATTTGTTAATGACAAAAAAAGATATGTAAAAAAATTGTCAAAAAATATAAACTTTAATAATTACAAACATTATAGACCATTTTTACAAAATAGTACATATATAGCATACTAAAACCAATTAGATACACCATGTTGAAATAATTTAGTGTTTAACCCCTATTCACTTAAAACCCAAATTCAGGAAACCTAAAAACCCTCCCTTGCAGCAGGAGAGTTAACTGCTTGTTTATGTCTAGGGAACAGAAAAGCAGTTTTACTTAGATGATCTTTACCTGTTATAGAATGTAATATTGGGAGCAATGTTACCTATTGCCACCAGATTTCCTTCAGAATCATCTGTGACCTTTTTGGAAACAACTTTAAATACCACACGGAATCTTAAAGAATGAGTATAGCCTCAGTTAAGTCAGTGAATGTAAGGATCAGAAATCAATGCCATCATCCCGATTGGACAAACTTGAAAGGATATAGAGGTGGAGGCAGCTGCTGCCACTTGCCTAACCACGCATACACCCTACGGATTGAAGATTGGGACTATCTCGGCATTTGTTAATGACAAAAAAAGATATGTAAAAAAATTGTAAAAAAATATAAACTTTAATAATTACAAACATTATAGACCATTTTTACAAAATAGTACATATATAGCATAATAAAACCAATTAGATACACCACACTTGACATAGACATTAATGGAAAAAAACGTAAAGTTTCTTGTACAGAGGGGTATAAAGGATTGTTTCCTCAACTGATTTCGTGGTTAGAACCGCTTCTTCAGGAGGGATAGGTCTAAAATTAATAAACTTTAATTTAGACAAGGATAAAACATACACAGCAAGAAGGATAAGGAATACAATACAGAAATAATAACAAGATAGAAGACTGGCTCACCAACTCAGACAAATTCAATGGGAAAGTGGGACCCCATACAAATCCCCCCCACAGCGGACACGGGGGATTGTGGACAGGTTCTGGTTAAATGGGTAATAACCAAATGTAAATACTAGTGAACAGGTGGGGTAAGGGGAGTGCTCGCCCGGGTGAAATGAATGGAAATCTAAACAGGGAGAAAAAGAGGTGATGGAAAGAATGAAAATAAAGGGAAGGGGGAGGGGGAAAAAGAGAAAGGAAGGGGGGGGAGGGAAAAGAAAAAGGAAGAAGGGAGAAGAGGAATGATGAAAAAACAGAAAGGGGAGGGAGAGGGGAAAGGAAGGGGGGGAGAGGAGGGGAGGGGGGAGAAGGGGGAGGAGGGGGGAAAAAAGGAGGGGAGGGGGGAAAGGGGGGGGAAAGGGATGGGAAGGAGGGGGGGGGAAGAAAGGGGGGGTAATGGTGAGGAAAGGGAGAGAGAAAGAGCAGGAGAAGAAAGAAATGGGAAAGAGAGAGAAAGAGTATACCAAATTCACCCAAAATGTCCAGTGGTAAAAATATATTATTAGAAACAAACAAAGATGGGAACCACAGGGAATCTGGTGGCTACTAAAAATGTGTTCCAACTGTTTGTCACTAAGCAATCAGTATTCGATTCAGATGTCAACAGTTATAGACCCCATGCGGGTTGTATTAAGTTACTCTAAAGTGAGTAATGGTTAAAAATCTCTTTGATTTATTAGCAATGAAGAAGTTTCATCATCACTCATGTTCTTCATGAACAAACAGTTATAAATAACTTACCTTTATGTCTGTCAGGGTGAACAGCAATAATTGTTCTACTGTACCCTATGTGCATTCACTGCATAGACACAGGGCTGATATTAATTTTATTGTAAAATAGACCTAGAAGCCCTCAACCAGTATGTTTGTAACTGTGTAGCATTATACTTTAAGTGGATCCCCTTGTTCACTAAAGTTTGCCATCCCCTTGGAGCAGCCATATGGTTAGACACACAGGGGTTGGTTTACTAAAATCTAATAGACCATTAACTTTGCAAAGGAAGTTGCTGTTGTAAGTGAAATTTCCCCTGAACTTAGTGAATGAGGTGAAGCTCTGCTGACTTTTATCATCTAGTCATGTGCAAACAAAAGCTATTTATTGCTCCCTTGTTACCTCCACTCATGTTCGTCTTCAGGACTTCTCCATAGTCTCTCCCATCCTCTGGAATTCCCTGCCCCCGTATATCCGATCAGCCCACTAACCTGTCCACCTTTAGGAGATCCCTGAAAACTCACTTATTCAGGGAAGCCTATCCCACACCCACCTAATAACCCCATCAAATCATTCCCCGCATCTATTACCTTTTGTACCACCACCCGCTCCCTTTAGAATGTAAGCTCTACGAGCAGGGCCCTCCTGTCCCTTCTGTATTGAACTGTAATTGTGATGTCCCCCCACTATATTGTAAAGCGCTGCGTAAACTGTTGGCGCTATATAAATCGTTAATAATTATTAATAATAATAATAATAATAATAATAATATTTAATTATTTTTTCCATTTGCAAACTGAATTTTCACCATTCACTAAGCTCATGGGAAAATTCCCTTGCAAAGTGAGCAGCCTATTAACTTTAATTTTCACTATGCTCTAAGATTAGTATAGACTCTGTGACAGATCCCAGATACCCCGGCTGGGCACCTTCGCCAGAACAGTGTCTCCTGTTTTCCAAACGCACCCTCAGCCGGCCGACTCACCATAACCAACCCTTAACCCCCAATCACGAGGCAAACCACAAAGATGTTGAGGGTTAAACATGCAGAGCATAAACTGTTTATTAAGTACGTAACATACACTTTTAAACACAGTTAAGGACACTCCCCTTAGCCTTGTCATAGAGGGTGTAGGGTAACAAGGAAGAACCAATGGGAACTCGGCACGTGTACAATCAAACAGAAGCTACAGTTGAAGCACCTAAAGGGATTATGACAAGCAGGCAGCCCCTCCTTACACATCCCCCGCTGGGATGCGTCTCCACTCCTTTTGTTTACGTGCCATGACATAACATACTTAAGCACAATAACAAGAGGGGGAGGTGGGGAGAAGGGATGCAACTTCCATAGGAACATCATTACATTATCCCAACGCCATTTTGTCCCCAAATCTCTTAGCCCCACGCATACCGCCAACTTGTATATGCCTTTATCATCTAAAAGTACATTGTTTGTGGAATAAAAGTATATATTTAGCCCAGTCGGGCCAATAGGTTTAAGTAGCCAGAAACAACTCCACGAACCTGGCCACAGATACCGTGTTCACCCGGTTCCGATGAACCCGCGACCGTGGACACAAATGTCTGGAGGTGGAGTCTTCTCCTGGTGGCGGGAGACGGCAAATAGCCCTCCAAATCTCCTGTTCTTTGCTGGACCATAGTCTGTGGGTAGGAGGCCAGCCCATAGCCCCCTCCAAAACACACAGTGACATTGGATTCTGTCACAGACTCGTAGCTTGTTGTTCCTTGGTATGTGTTAGTGTGCTGTACCAAAACGCTGCAAGACAACCCTGTACCACAACCCTGTATAAGTAAGGGATTTTGTCAGTCATTCTGTCAGATATGTATTATCTATTTTTTTTCTTTATTACCTAAACAGTTCCCAAATTAATACTGTGGGATTACTCGTATTTATGCCAAAGCGATCTCCTAAGAAAGACTGTTTCCTTGTGAGTTTTACACCCCAGGCTTTTCCTCAGCGCATTATCTGGCAATTTTTCAACAAAAGTAGCCATATACATTGATTTGTCCCTTCTGGAGGCTCAGCAGTTGCCGCACAAATGTAAATCAAAGGCAGATTAATTTTATCACAGTCTGCTTTACTACACTGTAATCTTACTTCACATATTGTAGACTTAATTTTACCACTTGCACTTGAATTGAAGAATCTTTTTTAACACTCTGATAAAGTGCACGTTTATATGTCTTCAGTATTCAGACATTGAGCTCATTGACATCTTGCTGCGCGTTAACCCACATTATGCCACACATTAACGTGTGTTGCCTCAGGGCAGCCAATTAATTTAAATGGGCTTCCTAAGGCAGGCCATAGACGGTTCAAATTTCCCCCATCAACACAGACAGAGTTGACAGGGGAATCCCTCCTGCTGGGTCATTGTCTTCTCCCGGCAGGGGGGGGCAGGAGCCGGCGGTCAATCGAGCAACTTGGTACATTCAGCCTGCCCACTAATGGTTCAGCTGGAACCGGCTGAGATTCGAACTGTGTTTGGCCAGCCTTATGCGTGTACACACGAGCAGACTTTTCGACCGGACTGGTCTGACGGTCTATCCGACGGACTTTCGGCGGACTTCCGACGGACTTTCCGAACAAACAGACTTACGTGATGACGTATGACCGGACTAAAATAAGAAAGTTGATAGCCAGTAGCCAATAACTGCCCTAGCGTCGGTTTTTGGCCGTCGGACTAGCATACAAACGAGTGGACTTTTCGACCAAACTCGAGTCCGTCGGAAAGATTTGAAACATGTTCCAAATCTCAGATTTTCATCCGAAAAAGTCTGCTGCAGGTCCGATGAAGCCCGCACACCGTTGAATTGTCCACCGGACTCGGTCCGTTGGACCAGTCCGGTCGTAAAGTCCGATTGTGTGTACGCGGTATTAGGCACTACAAAAGATGCCTATGTTATTTTTAAAAAATATTTCTCCAATTGCAATGCTTATAGTACCTTACTGCCTAATTATTAAACATAACCTCAATGTAGATATTCATATACAAATAAACCCTCTCTATACAAAGTGCTCTGACCTAAAACATCTGTGCAAAACTTACATTTACTTATATTTAAAGTGCAAAACTATGCTTCACATATTCAAGGGGCGTTCAAGTCAAACCGGTACTTTTAATTGTACAGGTATAAAAGGGATGCCAGAGTGGCGGTTCTACGGTTCTGCAGTAGTAAGTGGCAAGTGTGTCCTATTACTGATAGGCTTTGCACCATCGTGCGCCAGTCCAGTGACTGTTAATCAAGATGGCAGACAGCAGTGTTAGTGCGCGCATGGAACAGCGTGTGGTGATGAAGTTTCTTGTGAATGAATGCGTAAAACCCGCAGATATCTACAGAAGACTTCAAGCATGGTATGGTGAGGAGACGCTCAGCCGCAGTAATGCCCCGTACACACGGTCGGATTTTCCGACGGAAAATGTGTGATAGGATCTTGTTGTCGGAAATTCTGACCGTGTGTAGGCTCTATCACACATTTTCCATCGGATTTTCCGACACACAGAGTTTGAGAGCAGGATATAAAATTTTCTGACAACAAAATCCGTTGTCGGAAATTCCGATCGTGTGTACACAAATCCGACGGACAAAGTGCTGAAAGCTATTGGCCACTGCCCCGTTTATAGTCCCGATGTACGTGTTTTATGTCACTGCGTTCAGAATGATCGGATTTTCCGACAACTTTGTGTGACCGTGTGTATGCAAGACAAGTTTGAGCCAACATCCGTCGGAAAAAAACCTAGGATTTTGTTGTCGGAATGTCCGAACAAAGTCCGACCGTGTGTACGGGGCATAAGACATTTAAATGGTGTAAACATTTCAAAGATGGTCGCTCGTTCGTCAGTTATGATCCTGGCCGTGGGGGTTCCCATCCCATAGAAGTTTCCTGTGAACATCGTCAATCCTGATCCTGGATAATCAACGCAAAACCTGTTGTGAAATTGCACACTTTCTGTGACAAGAGTTAATATTACTGTCGTATATCGTATATGTGCATACGTGTCTGGGGAAAACATGGCCTGGTTTGATCACTAAGGGAGTCCTCTTTCTAAAGGACAACGCACAAGCTCCTACTGCTCACTGCACCATGCGCACATTATGGCTACTCGGCTGGGAGGTATTGCCACATCCCCCTAACAGCCTGGACCTTGCTCTGAGTGATTTCCACCTGTTTGGACCCCTGAAAAGAGTTTCTCGGAGGTCAGCATTTCAGCACTGATGACAAATTGAAGCAGGCTAACCTATGATGGTTCAGGCATGCTGACAAATGTTTCCATTATGACGTTTTCCAGGCAAACGCTGGGATAAGTGTATGACTGTACAAGGGGAGTATGTAAAAAAATAAATGCAGTTTCCACTCCTTGAAATTTGTTCTTTTATTATATAAACTCAAAAGTCATGTTTTGACTTGAACGCCCCTCGTATGTAAACTATCCAATATATATATTAATATGCACTCAAACAGTCCAAAATGTGTCCTCAATATCTTCAATCCAGCTATTGAGTCCTTTATATAATCACACCACCCTCTGCAGTCACCATCTGTACATCTGTTTATCTCAGTGTGTGTGCTCACATTCTTGGTAATTCTCTATATATTATTTTAATTACAAATATGGTATATGTTTAATCACTTGAGCTCCAGAAGGTTTTACCCCCTTCATGGCCAGGAAATTTTTTTGCTATTCAGCACTGTAGTACTTTAATTGACAATTTCGCGGTCATGCAATACTGTACGCATATGACATTTTTATCATTTTTTTTACACAAATAGAGCTTTCTGTTGGTGGTATTTGATCACCACAGTGTTTTCCATTGATTTGTGAAATTAAAAAAAAGCCGAAAATTGAGAAAAAAAAACAAAATTTTCTACTTTCTGTCATGCAACATATCTAATAAAATCAAATGTCATTAAAAATTTAGGCCAAAATGTATTCTGCTCCATGTCTTTGGTAAGAAAAAAATCCCAATAAGTGTATATTAATTGGTTTGTGTGACAGTTATAGGGCCTACAAGCTATGGTATACTGCAGGGATATGCAATTAGCGGACCTCCAGCTGTTGCAAAACTACAAGTCCCATCATGCCTCTGCCTCTGGGTGTCATGTTTGTGGCTGTCAGAGTCTTGCTATGCCTCATGGGAGTTGTAGTTCTGCAACAGCTGGAGGTCCGCTAATTGCATATCCCTGGTATACTGTATATATTTGAAAATGTATCATTTCTGATGTACTGATGGCCTATCCCATTTCTTGAGACCCTAAAATGCCAGGACAGTTCAAATGTCCCCCAAATGACCCCTTTTTGGAAAGCAGACAGTCTGAGGCATTTAGTAAGAGGCATGGTAAGTTTTTTGAAGATGTCATTTTTGTCACAATTCTTTGGAAAATGAAAAAATGTTATACATTTTTTTCCACAATTTCTTTTTTACTGCCACCAGTGCAGTACAGCACTATCATATGACTGATGTGGCTGTGATCAGGGACACTGGCTGGTGACAGTATGATAAAAGAAAATGAAGATTATTGTAACAGAAAAGTTTTTAACTGTTATAAATGGGTTACATTCATGACAGCTACAATCACTAGTGATCTGTGATTGGCTACAGCTAATCACATGGTACAGTGATTGTCTCAGGTACCTTATGATAGCTGTGGGCCAATCACGGCATGGGAAACACAGCTTTTATGAATGCCTCTAAACCGGCTTCTGAACCGGAGCAGGCTAAATGATGTATGTGTACGTGATTTTGAGTGCATGTGCCACCCTTCCGTAGTATATGTACTGTACTATGGCTGGTCAGCAAGTGGTCAAAGTAGTATTAAACACAAAAGCAAACATTTGTTATATTGTAGCTTACCAATTCTTAGACGTGATGGCTGTATTCATTTTCTTTTGTAGGCTTTCTTTCTTCTATTTTCATCTGGTGATCCAGCCAGTAAGGGTGTTTCAGCTTTTATTTATTTAAAACTTTTATCCCAAAAGGAAAAGAAAAATATGTTTGCTGTAACTGATTATAAAGTATTGGCTGGAGTTCAACTTCAATGTGTTAGTGTATTTAAATCTGCTAGTACATCTAATAATCCCCTCCCCTCCAAATAACACTGTCCAAATCTGCCCCCTGTGCTCATTTATCCAGCGCAGTATCTGTATGATACAAGATTGTTACTGGCTAGATCACCAGGTGAAAACAGAAGGAAAAGAGCCTAAAAAAGGAAAACCAACACAGCCACTACATCGAATGATCGGTAAGCTGCAATATATTACATTTTTGGTTTTGGGTTTAATACTACTTTAATTATACATAATTCATTTCTAGGGCAGATATCATGCATAATGTTCTCTGATGGAACTCTATAACACTTTGTGACACATTTTACACATGTGGTCCAGTATGTTGTAATTAGAAGATCTGAAGGTATAATTAACAATTATTTGACATTTATTTTTTGGCAGGAATAAAAGACATTGATCAAACTATAACTGTTCTTCTTACAACAAATATGTTTGTTGGAGGATTTTTCGGATGTCTACTGGACAATACTATACCAGGTAATTTTTCACATGTATTTGTAAGGTTTTCACACATACTGTATGTCCTGACTATGGCTATAAACTCCCTTGGTGGGTACTCAGACTCAAGTGATGAAGTAGGAATAGACTTTTAATAAAAGCAAAACAAGGCACAACCCTTTGCACTTGTCAAAGAGTCAAACACCTAAACCATATTTAGTATTACTTAAGAAAATAACAGAAGCAGAGTTATAGGTATTTTTTCCTTTCTGTTACCCACCCATAGATTTGCCAGCACCATTGTCACCACTACAGGCAGTCCCAGAGTTTCATACATCCGACTTACATAAGGCCCCTTTCACACTTATATGACTTGTCCCACGATTTTGTACTGCAAAATCGTATGACAAGTCATTTTCCATGATTTTCAATGACTACCATTCATATTGGCACGACTTTAAGTCGTGCGGACTTCAAAGTAGTCTCTGCATTACTTTGGTCCAACTGCCATGCGAGTTGTACTCCATAGACCTCAATGTTAAACCCTCAAGTAGCATGCAAATCGTACATGAATAACATAGACACAATTTCAGTACAACTTTGTAAGCACAAGCTGTAAGCACAAGCCTCACACCATCTATGTTTTTATTTGTTAATGCCAAAGTTGTGGCAAAATCGTACAAAGTAGTACTGCTCCCAAATCACTGCAAAATCGCGGTAAAGTCGTGGCAAAAGAGTGCCCGTGAAATCGCAGTAAAATCGCGCAACTTTGAAGTCGTATAAGTGTGAAAGGGGCCTAAGACTCATACTTACAAATGGAAGGAGACAACAGAAAGTGAGAGGAAATCTACCCATAGGATGGGAAATTAACTCCTGTTATGCCCCGTACACACGATCGAATTTCCTGACAACAAATGTTGGATGTGAGCTTGTTGGCCGAAAGTCCAACCGTGTGTATTGTCCATCGAACATTTGTTGTCAGACTTTCCGCCAACAAATGTTGGTTAGCAGGTTCTCAAATTTTCCACCAACAAATGTTTGTCGTCGTGTTGTTGGACTTCCCGATCGTGTGTACACAAGTCCATCGGACAAAAGTCCACGCATGCTCAGAATCAAGTACAAGCTGGAGCTATAACTAGCGTTTCTAATGAAGATATCACGTACGTCTTGTACGTCACTACGTTCGTAATTGTTGGCCAACATTTGTGTGACCGTGTGTAGGCAAGACAAGTTCGAGCCAGCATCCTTTGAACAAAAATGCACAGTTTTGTTGTTGGAAAGTCCGATCGTGTGTACGAGGCATAATGCCGCGTACACACGGTCGGACTTTCTAGAAAGCTAGGTCCGACGTACTTGCCGCCAGACTTCCGGCGGACTACCGCCGGACTTTCTGAACGGTCGGACTTGCCTACACACGGCCGGACTTTCCGGAATCCGGTCTTCCCGACGGACTTCCGCCGGACTTTCAGAACGAACGGACTTTCCCACACACGGACAAGTCCGTTCATTTTGAACGTGACTTTGGTACGACGGGACTAGAAAAGGAATTCAATCTCGCCGCTTTTTTTGGCGAGATTGAAACCTTGCGAGCCCCGTCGCAGGCCCTTAGGTCTGGTATGGATTATAAAGGGGAACCCCTACGCCGAAAAAACGGCGTGGGGTCCCCCTAAAATCCATACCAGACCCCGATCCGAGCACGCAGCCTGGCCGGTCAGGAAAGGGGGTGGGGACGAGCGAGCGCCCCCCCCTCCTGAACCGTACCAGGCCGCATGCCCTCAACATGGGGGGGTGGGTGCTTTGGGGGAGGGGGGCGCCCTGCGCCCCCCCCCCAAAGCACCTTGTCCCCATGTTGATGAGGACAAGGACCTCTTCCCGACAACCCTGGCCGTTGGTTGTCGGGGTCTGCGGGCGGGGGCTTATCGGAATCTGGGAGCCCCCTTTAATAAGGGGGCCCCCAGATCCCGGCCCCCCACCCTATGTAAATGAGTATGGGGTACATGGTACCCCTACCCATTTACCTAGGTAAAAAGTGTCAGTAATAAAACACAACACAGGTTTTTAAAATAATTTATTAAACAGCTCCGGGGGGGGGGTCTTCTTCCGTCTTCGGGGGTCCCTCCGGTTCATCTTCTCCCGGCGTCCGGTTGGTTCGTCTCCGCTCTCCGGCCTCTTCTCCCGGTGTCCCAGGTCTTCGGCCGGCCCCTCCGCTTTCTTCAGGTAGCTCTATTGCCAGCGGAGGTCCGGACTTCTAAGCTTCTTGGCTTCTTGTGTTCTCTTCTCTTCTCTTCCCCCAGATGTTGACACGACGCTCTCTCCGGCTGGACTGGTCTCTGAGGGCTGCGTTGTGACTTATATAGGCGGAGACCCCGCCCCCATATGATGTCACAGTCCCTGGGCATGCTGGGACTGTGACGTTTTAGGGGGCGTGGTCGACCACGCCCCCTAAAACGTCACAGTCCCAGCATGCCCAGGGACTGTGACATCATATGGGGGCGGGGTCTCCGCCTATATAAGTCACAACGCAGCCCTCAGAGACCAGTCCAGCCGGAGAGAGCGTCGTGTCAACATCTGGGGGAAGAGAAGAGAAGAGAACACAAGAAGCCAAGAAGCTTAGAAGTCCGGACCTCCGCTGGCAATAGAGCTACCTGAAGAAAGCGGAGGGGCCGGCCGAAGACCTGGGACACCGGGAGAAGAGGCCGGAGAGCGGAGACGAACCAACCGGACGCCGGGAGAAGATGAACCGGAGGGACCCCCGAAGACGGAAGAAGACCCCCCCCCCCGGAGCTGTTTAATAAATTATTTTAAAAACCTGTGTTGTGTTTTATTACTGACACTTTTTACCTAGGTAAATGGGTAGGGGTACCATGTACCCCATACTCATTTACATAGGGTGGGGGGCCGGGATCTGGGGGCCCCCTTATTAAAGGGGGCTCCCAGATTCCGATAAGCCCCCGCCCGCAGACCCCGACAACCAACGGCCAGGGTTGTCGGGAAGAGGCCCTTGTCCTCATCAACATGGGGACAAGGTGCTTTGGGGGGGGGGCGCAGGGCGCCCCCCTCCCCCAAAGCACCCACCCCCCCATGTTGAGGGCATGCGGCCTGGTACGGTTCAGGAGGGGGGGGGGGCGCTCGCTCGTCCCCACCCCCCTTCCTGACCGGCCAGGCTGCGTGCTCGGATCGGGGTCTGGTATGGATTTTAGGGGGACCCCACGCCGTTTTTTCGGCGTAGGGGTTCCCCTTTATAATCCATACCAGACCTAAGGGCCTGGTATGCCCCGCGCTCGCCGCAATAGGAAGATTTGTTTTTCCTATTGCAGCGAGCGCGAGATGCAGTAACCTGCTCCTCCGTCGTATCTGGTCCTTCGGACTAGCATACAGACGAACGGGCTTTCCGTCAGGAACTGAGTCCGGCGGAGGTACGACGTAAAGATTTGAAGCAGGCTTCAAATCTAAAGTACGTCGGCTTTCCGCAAAAATCCGACCGAAACGGTCCGTCGGAAGTCCGATGGAGACCACACACGGTCGGACTTTCCGCCGGACTTTGTCCGGCGGCGTCCGTCGGACTTTTGCAGGTGCAAAGTCCGACCGTGTGTACGCGGCATAAGAGTTACCATGGGAAAAAGATGTCTCCACTGACATTTTATCACCAGTCCTTGTTTCCACAACAACCCAAAATTTTCAAAATCCAATTGTCACAGGGACAGAAAGGAAAGTTAAATTTTCTGAACAGGGGCACAGACAGCCAAACAAACGTTACAGGGGTGTTAACCCTTCCCTATGCTATCCAAAAAACATAAAAATATTTTTTTTGGCTGGAATTACACTTAAAAAATGTACCTATTCCAACTTACATACAAAGTCAAAGTAAGAACAAAACTATAGAACCTTGTTTGTAACCCAGGAACTGCCTGTATTGCCACATACACTACTACCACCCCAAATATCTCTATGTTAAACTAGCATCACAATATTGGTTCTCAATACCACTTTTCTCTTTTTTATATAAGACTTTTGTAAATGACCAGCCTTTACTAAAAGTCACAAAATGATTGTTTTATTATTTTTCTTAACAACCTGTGAGAGAGGTTGAGTGCCTGATTGACCAAGACACCATAACAATTTGTTTTACAGTAGCATATTAAGAAAGTTTTACTTTATGGACAGAATAGCTTTCAGGAAGAAAAACACAAATGGGCAATATCAATTTTTTAGCAAGTCTGAGTTTTTTTTCACAGCAGCCTTATCCTTGTGGCATACAGCACAATACTTTGTCTACTAGAAAGACATTATAAATCATGAAAGTGTATGCACATCTATAACTTGTTTATTTTGAATAGAGTGAGCATGGGTTTAAAAGCCTATTAAGTTGCTTTTTGCTTTACATGTCCCACTGAGGAGCATGTCCTTCACTTCCTGCCCTGAAGAAACAATAGAAAATGAGAGAAACTCTCCCAAAAATAAGAGCAATTCCCATCTTAGAAAAAATAAAATAAAATAGCAGCACATGTGATGGTATGTGATTAGCTAGGTGAACTATGGCCCATGAAATGTCTTTAAAGCCGGGGTCCACCTATCTATTGTTTTTTTTTTTTTAGTTCATTCACAAACTTTTCTTCTCAGCATTACATACTCACATATTGTGTGTAATATGTCCGCCTGTGTCAGATTTCGTCGGAAAGAATAACTTATATTATTCACTGCAGGCGGTTTCCATCTTCATTGTGGGCATTTGAAGCCCACAAGCATTTATTTCCTGGATGCGGTGAATGCTGTACTCCCAGCATTCCCTGTTCGTTCCCGCACATGCTCAGTCGCATCCTGGGAAGCCTGAGACTAGCTCCCAGGAGACTGTGCGGAGTCTGGGAGAGGCTAGAAACACGCCTACTCCCACGGGAGGAGAACCAGGAAGTGCAAAGAAGAATAGAAAAATAAAAGGTAATTACTGCAATTTAATTTTTTTTAAACGCCATGTCAGCATCTAGGCAAGGAAGAGAATACATACAGATATTGTTCAAAATTTGGGTGGAACCCCACTTTAAGTCCAGAGTGTAAAGAAAGATAACTCTAGCATGCAGCTCCTGAAGATCAGGGAGATCCAGCACTATGACACAGAACAAAAAGCAGGAGCCATGCATTTTTCCGTTGCTATTTGAATTTCCTTTTAGACAGATGTCATGTAAAGAGGTTTCCAGGGACATAAATGATAATATTTAGCCCATAAGGCTGAATATTATCATTTATGTCCCTGAAAACCTCTTCACATGACATCTGTCTTGATTCTCCCATCTACTCTAACAGCATGGATGAGTACATTTACAGTGCAAGTTCCTTTAACATAAATTGATTGAAAAACCCAATTTGGTGGAGCTGGGTCACCACCCAGGCCACCCACAGAATGATTTTTCGATGATACAGCGAATCAGTCAAATTCCATTAGCGTATGTCCAGCTTTGCCCTTACCTCTTGCTCTGGTAACAACGCTAACATTTGGATTTCCCATCACTTTCTTTCTAGATGACAGTGGTCACCAGAACAAAGAAAGGGGTGATTCTCCTCAGTTGGGATACAGGCAGCAGCGACAGCAAAAAAAAAATAAAATAAATGACAGATGATTTACCCTTTGCCAAGCTATGCAAAATTAAAAAAAATGTCTTGCCTTTTGCCTGGTTTTTATACTTTATGAGTCACAGTCTTGAAATGAATATTAGACATGTGCACACTGAAATATTTCGTTTCGGAATTTCGTTTTCGTCCGAAAAATAAATGTATTTAGTTATTCCCGAAATTCGTTTTTATTTATTTTGTTTCGTTAAAAAATGCATTAGTCCAAAAATCCGAAATAATTTAGGTCGAATCTGTCATTGAAGACTTATGGTGTATGTTCTAAGAAGATTCGACGGAGCAGCTAAACTGTACGACGCCGCAATCGTACATTTCCGGTTGAATGTTTCGCCTACGAGCTATAGTAGAATTCTAATGTTGTATGACATTAGTAATAATTATATTTATTAATTATTATTACTAGTTAACCAGCATTAGAATTCTTCTATAGCCTATGGGCGGAGCATTTGACCATAAATGTCCGTTAGGATGATGCTTCGGCGAATCTTCATGACGAATCTTTTCTCTCTATGTCGAATAATCTTGGACTAATAGAGTTAGGTTAGGCACATTCGACCTTTTTTGCTATTGTCTCTATAATGTTGAATCTTTTCTCTCTATGTCGAATCTTTTCTCTCTATGTAGAATAATCTTGGACTAATAGAGCTAAGGTTAGGCATATTCGACCACAGGTTCGATGGACACAGATCGCTATTGTCAGCATCATGTCGAATCTCCTACAACGAAAACGAAAATAAAGCATTTGTTTATGTCGTATCTTTCGGTTTTCGGATTCTGCACGTTCGTTATCGTTTGTTAAAACGATAACGAAAGTACCCAAAATTCGCACGAAAAAAAATGCACATGTCTTATAAATATGTACATCAGCAAAAGTCAGATGGCAATGTCTACCTACTTGTTCTGGTCTAAGGTACTCAAACATGTTATTGTATCGGGTTATTTTTTGCTGCCTGTGTCCCATTGGGAGATTTTCCTTCACTTCCTCTCCTGGTCCTGCATGGACAAGGTGACATTGTCTCTTTAAGGTCTCATTTACACTTGCTTCAACTTTAACACACATTAAAGCGCCTACAGCTTCAACATGCTTTTTTGATGTATTTTTAATGCTTCTGCGATGCTTCAGCAATGCTTTGATGATGCTTCGGTGGTGCCTTTTTAAAGTTTTAATGAAGCTTGGCAGATGCCCTCTGTGTGTGTGGGTGTTGATATCTCATACCTGCAATACCTCCAAAACAAAGCGAAGCTAAAGCTAAAATAAAGCCTCTCAAAAGCTGCAGGTGCTTCAAGCGAGCTTTGTCATAAACTTCTATGGAGGCTTTGAAGACGCTTTGAAGTACCACTAAAGCGACATGGGCTACAATTTTTGAAGCAAACCAAAGCAAAAGCAAGGTGTAAACCGGGCAATAAGCTAATCATTTATTTAGTGACAGGAGCTTTGAAATGTTCAGAGAGCCAAGTTTTGAAGCAAGTGTAAACTAGACCTAAAGGAAATGTTATGCACTGCACTTTACTCCTGCTCAGTGGTTAAAAAAATACCAGCATTTTCAGAAAAAGATCAATTATAGTATATTTCTTTCAGTGCAAGTTTGTTATACATTTCAGCTGTTGCTCATCAATAAATCAGAGAGAGGATTGAAGAAAGTATTTTATACTGCCTTAATGGGTAAAGTTGGGCTTCTAACATCTATACATAAGTATCGGGTACCTTTAATTTTAGGAACTGTGCACAGGTAACCTTTCAAACTGAGATCTATTGTTCTGCTTGAAGTTGTAGTCTGTTTATGTAGCAATAGACAGGCTGTGAGCACAAAATATATACTTTTTGGCTCTGAAAAATTGCTTTTTCATGGTGTTCCTTGAATCACCTTGGTACCTTAACTACTGTTTGATTATAAAACTTGTGTGCTTAAGTATCTGATCCCAGGATGTTTCTCTGCCTGCCATTGTGCATGTTTTGGCTAGCAACCAGCATAGAGCAATAAATCATTTGTTCAGGCAGAAATGATGATCTTGTTTCTTATTTCCGCTTAGGTTCAGATGAAGAAAGGGGAACTAACGCTTGGCATAAACAGATGCATGCAGGGAAAACTAATGGCAGTGCAGGACAATCTTGTTATGATCTGCCTTTTGTCACAAAATATTTAAGAAAGCTTTCCTGGAGCCGATACATTCCATTTTCACCGACATTTCAGATGAATAGGAATTAGCTGACCTCTTACAACAAGTCATGTTGCATAAGCTAAATCCACCGGACCAGCATCTGAAAGTTCACCAGAAGCAAACATTTTCAGACAGTATTTCTGCCAAATGAAATATACCCTGCTTTATCAAATAACTGAATAAACACTGGGCTGTGAGAACATCATAAATAAAACATTTGATTTTAACACTAGGATGTTTTTCAATTTTGAAAGTGTAATAAATACGAAATAAAGAAACAATCAGTGGAAACAGTTATTGGGTATGAGAAAAATGCGAGCTGTATACTATAGGCTGATCATAACACCTCTAATGTATATTAAAAGATAAAATTAGTGCAGTGCAATAAAACACGGTAAGTCCATAAACTATATAAAGGGACCAATGGATTCCCAGTAGAAGACGAAGACACTTCGTGGGAAGAAAGATTCCAATCTACTAAATGTTCTGAGTGACAGACCCTCCACCATCAAGTCAATATTCTTACCAGATGTGGTGGACCTCTGAGCTAACAGAAGGTCAAATACGCTTGTATCCACAGTAGGATGGAGACAGTTGGCCGGTGCAGCAATGGAACCAGATCATCCAGGGCTTGTATGTAGATAAAATAAACATGATCTAAGTGCTCTCTGTCAAGTTCATTTATTCAAGTAATCCACAATATAAAAGCTCTTGTGATAGTAACATAAAATAACGTTACATGTAGCGATCGTATGACCAGTATAAAAAACACAGTGGACATCCGCAAGATAGCTCCTCCCCCGTACACATTACGTCCTATGGGACTTTGTCAGCGAGGGCAGGGCTATCACGTCACCCGGATGCTTAAATACACAACTGGTCACCCTAGAGAGCACGGAGGACCAGAATCCAGAAACCGGAAATCCAAGAACCGGAAGTCACAGTCTACCCCAGTGAGCTCAATACCCTATGGGGACACAGGCTAGCGAGATAGAACATATATTAACCACTTGCCGACCGCCGCACGCACATATACATTGGCAGAATGGCTCGTACGGGCAAATGCGTGTACCTGTACGTTCCTTTGAATTTTCCGCCTTGTAGGTGCGTGCGCCCGCCACACAAATTCGATGTTCGCGGCAGCTCGCGATCGTGAGACAGAGAGGCAGACGGGGAGATGCCTATGTAAACAAGGCATTTACCTGTTCTGCCTAGTGACATGACAGGGATCTATTGCTCACTGTCATCGGGAGCAGGGATCGCTGTCATGTCAGTGGTAGCCCATCCCCCCACAGTTAGAATTACTCCCTAGGACACACTTAACCACTAGTGTTTAACCCCTTCCCTGCCAGTGTCATTTATACAGTAATTATTGGCTATTTATAGCACTGATCGCTGTATAAATGACAATGGTCCCAAAATAGTGTCAAAAGTGTCCGATGTGTCCCTCATAATGTCGCAATACCGATAAAAATTGCAGATCGTGGCCATTACTAGTAAAAAAAAAATAATAATAAAAATGCCATAAATCTATCCCCTATATACGCTTATTGTGATTTTTTTAAATCAAAAATATGTAGAAGAATACACATCGGCCTAAACTGAGGAAAAAAATAGTTTATTTATATATTTTTTGGGGATATTTATTATAGCAAGTAAAAAAATATTGCTTTTTTTTCAAAATTGTCACTCTTTTTTGTTCATAGCGCAAAAAATAAAAACCACAGAGGTGATCAAATACCACCAAAAGAAATCTCTATTTGTGGGAAAAAAAGGAAGTTAATTTTGTTGGGGTACAACGTCGTACGACCTCGCAATTGTCAGCTAAAATGACGCAGTGCCAAATTGCAAAAAATGCTCTGGTCAGGAAGGGGGTAAATCCTTCCGGGGCTGAAGTGGTTAAAAATGTATAAAATTTGTAAAAATTCTTATATACAATGGCTATAAGGGGATGGGGTTGCCAAATGCAAAACTCCACCTTAAACTATAGCAACATCAAATCATATTACTAACATAAAAGTGGACGAAATGAAAACCCGTGGCCATCTCTTCACATAACTATAATCAGGCACATATAAAATACTTAAAAAACAACCTGAGCTCTTATCTATTTGTCTGATATAACACAATTCAGGTCAAATTCAACGTTTAACCCTCCTGGAAAGAAAAAATGTGTTTCATGGATCCAGAAGGATACTTGTTGACTTAAATGGCGTATAAAATTACCTCCACTCCAGTGTTTACCCTTTCCAATCCCCAGAATCTGAGACATTTGGGATCCCTATTGTGAAAATTTCTAAAATGTTTAGAAACATTGTGGGGGTAATTTACTATAGCGCTATGGCGCTAATTCGCGCAAATTGCCGAGAATTAGCGCTAATTCGCGGCAATTTAGCGCGCATTAGCGCTAATAGCGCTAATTCGCGCTAAAACGGTATTCACTATAGCGCTGGTGAGAAAATACTCCCAAAATCGAATTTACTATAGCTCCCTGAAACTAAATAGAGCCCAAACCCTTACTCTGCTAAAACCTAGAGAATTGCACATGGAAATAATGTTTAGAACATGATATAATTGTCTAAATGGTACTGAAATATGCGGTATATTATTTAAAGATTATCTGCTTTTAAACTGTGTGAAAAAGTGATTTCTACACTGAAATATCTTTAAAAGTCTGAAAAGTGAAAAATTCCCCGTTTTGGACAACTAGGTGCCAACACAACTGAGCATGCTCAGACCTGAAAATAACTCTCATTTTAACTCAAGTGTCTTTTTTACCTGGAGGTATAGTAAATACCAAAATGAGAGCTAATTAGAGAACATTTTTTGGAAGTTAAAATCTGCTCTAATTTAGTCCAAATGAAGTTTCAGTCACTGATTCTAATGGAACAATTCTAACTTTCACAAAAAAACCTTTTTAATGTTGAGATGAAATGTATCTTTCTGTGAAATAAATTTTCCTTTGCAACATTGTTGCTTCTACTTAAAATATTTTGATTTGAAGAATGCTACAATGTGGAATGTTTTGATGTTTTGGTAAAATATATTTTTCTCTGTCACTTTCACTTGTTACTCTTCATCTCAAAACAATCTTTAACCTAAACTCACACAGGTGTCTTTACAATCCACAAACAATACCATTGCTGATGAAAATTTAAAATGAATCACATTTTTTTGTGCTTTGTATTATTTCCAAATATTCATAATTTGAGCACAAAAAATGTGATATGTGTACCAACATCAGAAAGCAAAACGTAATTCCCAAAAATTTGAGGGTAATATTCTACTCTCACCCACAAAAAAACACCAAATATCACAGAATAAATCAAGAAGAATAACTCTTGAGTAATGTAATTCCATCACTTGTATGTCCATAGAAATGCAGTATTTATGTGTATTTATGTGTAGTTATGTGTAGGAGGGTCTCACATGTGGCAGCTCCGTGGCTTTGAGGTTAGAACTTCTACTTAGTATCTCTGAGGGTCTGGGTTCAAATCTCAACCATGTTACTTCATGTAGAGAAGTTGTCTCATCTCCCAGGTCCTATAACTATGTCTAATTGTAGTAGTTATGTGTAGGAGGGTTCCACCACTGTTGTAAGTCTTTTCCAGATACACTATATAGCCAAAAGTATTGGGACGCCTGCCTTTACACACACATGAACTTTAATGGCAGCCCAGTCTTAGTCCGTAGGGTTAAAATTTTATTTGGCCCACCCTTTGCAGCTAGAACAGCTTCTGGGAAGGCTGTCCACAAGGTTTAGTCTGCCTATGGGAATGTTTGATCATTCTTCCAGAAGTGCATTTGTGAGGCCAGGCACTGATGTTGGATGAGAAGGCCTGGCTTGCAGTCTCTACTCTAATTCAGCCAAAGGGTGTTCTATCAGGTTGAGGCCAGGACTCTGTGCAGGCCAGTCAAGTTTCTCCACCCCAAACTTGCTCATCCATGTCTTTATGGACCTTGCTTTGTGCACTGGTGTGCAGTCATGTTGGAACAGGAAGGGGCCATCCCCAAACTGTTCCCACAAAGTTGGGAGCATGAAATTGTCCAAAATGTCTTGGTATGCTGACGCCTTAAGAGTTCCCTTCTCTGAAACTAAGAGGACAAGCCCTGAAAAACAACCCTGCACCATAATCCCCCTCCACCAAATCATTTGGACCAGTGCACAAAGCAAGGTCCATAAAGACATGGATGAGTGATTTTGGGGTGGAGGAACTTGACTGGCCTGCACAGAGTCCTGACCTCAACACAACAGAACACCTTGGGGATAAATTAGAGAGGAGACTGTAGGTCAAGCCTTCTCGTCCAACATCAGTGCCTGACCTCACAAATGCACTTGGAAGAATGGTCAAACATTCCCATAGACACACTCCTAAACCTTGTGGACAAGAAGAGTTGAAGCTGTTATAGCTGCAAAGGGTGGGCCAAATGAGTTTTGAACCCAATACTAATACTGGGATGCCATTACAGTTCATGTGCGTTTAAAGGCAGGCATCCCAATACTTAGGCCAATATATTGTATATTGCTTGTGACACTGAGCATGGCTATGGACTTAGGGCTGGTTCACACCACAGGGATGTAGAGAACATGTGTGAGGCTGCCTGGTGGCTAAGTGGGTAGCAGTTCTGTCTAGCAGCACCTGGGATGTTGGTTCAATTCCCCAACATGCTAATCCTTGTGTTGAAGTTTATATGTTCTCCCTGTGTGGGTTTCTCACCACAATCCAAAGACATGCTGGCATCTTATTTGTCTCCTGTCGAAATAGGTTCTAATGTAAGATTGTTAATTTTGGACTTTATATTGGAAGCTCATTGCAGCCAGGGACTGACGTTAATGTTTATTAGCACTAATCATGCCCAGGGACTTGGACATTTCAAATTTTAGGGTTTACACTGCACGTGTACATATGCTTAGAAAACTGTTGCTTTGTTTATGTGGATGCAAATGGACTTTGATCTTTGTCCTGTAGTTGGAAATTTGATGCACATAGCCAAGGGCTAACACAGTTGCAAATAGTATTATGTGTTCCTGCTCATCAGGTGCAATCACTTTAGACATACATGAAGAGACATATTGAAAGATACTGGTGGGCGTGTACTTCTATTGGGCGTGTACTTCTATTGGGTGTGTCAGTGTGCTAACAATACAACCTCTCTTATATAAAGGCCTGCAGTAGGGGGGTTCGTTTGGTCTGAGAAGGTCAGGTTTTTTGTTGTGATGGAGAAGGAATGATATTGGGAGATTTGATTAAATTCTTGTGCATTTTTTCAATCAAAAGTGGGTTTATGTGGCCATGCTGTCAATGTTGTGTGTGTATTGTTACTGTCTGATCATGCAAACATCGTTTGGAAGCATCTGCTGACCTACTATTTTTGATCTCGTTTAATCGTGTACACCGAAATGCAGCTTCCAGCAGAACATGGTCACCAATGTATGTATGTGTGGATTGTGGGCTGGTGGTGGGTGTTTTGAGTAAGTCTTTTGCAATATTCAGTTGGAATGCTTTGTAAGAATGACTGTTAAGTATGTTTCTATAATCTTGCAGATAATAATGTGATGTGTCCCCGCTATACACTGAAATTAAAGCTGTGTCCACTCTAAGGTTTTGTCTAATTTTAGATTGTAAGCTCCTATGAGCAGGGCCCTTAAAATTCCGTTGCTAAATGTAGTACCATATATCCTGTCCAAATTTTTTTGAAGCTAGTAAATGTAATTTTTTTTTTCTGCTGGTAAAATAAATACATTGAGCTTTTGTTGTGGTGTGTGTGTGTGGTGTTTTTCTTTTCTTCTACTTTTCTTTCTTTAGTTTTTGTGGGTGGTGGTTTTGGGAAAGTGCAATATCTCTTTTATATTTTATTTCAATATGTATTTGTGCACCAAAAAACTAATCTCTTTGCCCTGGTTCACATGCTACTTTGAAATTGCGCTACTTCACTTGAAGTAGCACGATTTCAAAGTAGCAAGGTCAGTGTGATTTCAGGTGGCTTCATACACAAATGCCTATAGAAGTCGCACCTGAAATCGACAAAAGTAGTGCAGGAACTACTTTAGCAAATTGATGCGGTGCGACAAAAAAAAAGTTGCATCAATTGGAACAGTGCCATTACCAATAGTCATGCGATTTGATCTCTCAAATCGCATGACCAATCGCTCCAATGTAAACCTAGGCTTCTGCACAACTGCAAGTTATATATAAAAATTCCACCTTTATCATTAACAGCTGTGGAGAATTGCAGGTAATGAATTCAGCTGGTGGATAGGTAGTGTTTGAATGTGTCAGCTCTGGTTCACATTGGTGTGATTTGACATGTCAAATCTGTGGCAATTGCACTGTTCTAATTGGTGCGATTTGTATTGATATTGGTGCAGAAACCTGCACTGATGTCTCTGATATTGCCCCCACATTTGGGACTGACATGCAGGAATGAAATTGTGTGAGTTCAGCTGAACGCTTTCCTCCCGCTGTCAGTGTGAACCAGGGCTCAACCTGGGCCTTTTGCCTTTGTAATTCACCTGCTGCTAACCCAGGGACACCATGTCTTAGCAAACTCCCTTAAGTTTACCTTCAAATATATGTAGAAATACAGATTTGCATATCTAAAAATAAAAAAATACTAATCATGGTTGAGATCACATATTCGCAGCGGCAATCAAAAGCGTGGTTTCACCTTCTGACCTGGAAATTATTCATTGTATGCACCCGGAAGTTCCTGTGCTGGTCAGGATCTCCATATAGGTGGACATGGCGAGGTCTCTTTAGCAGAGAGGAGGCGCTGCTCATTGGCTGGGTAAGTGTAGGATATGTACTTGTACTTAATCAATGCGGGGGTGGATGTCATAGTTAGATTTGGTGTGGGTGGGGTTCATTGATTTGTTTGGCATCACCACACATTTGCTTCCGTCCCATGTGCACACATCACTTCCTGTATTTGTTCTGCTGATGTAAATCAGTAAGGACTATGCAAGTATAAATGAGAGTTCCTTTTATTAAAATATATGACTTGTTTCACAGCTGGGTGAATTTTCCAGCAAATTTGGACCTCTGAGTTGCATGACAAGTTGTACCCCATGATTCTCAATGACAACCATTCATATCTGTGCTACTTTAAGTCGCACCAACTTCAAAGTAGTCCCTGTACTACTTTGGTGTGACTTGAGGTATATTGGGTACAATATTACACAGGCATTCCCCGAAGTTGGGGCCAAGTTGCAGCGGCAAAGTGGCAGCAAAATAGTGTGACTTTCAGGTCGCAGCAGTGTGAATGAGATTCAAGGATAACACCTTTGAATTTGGCCCTATTGTCACTTGTGCATCCTGAAGGTGTAGCAAATTCGTCCCTGCACTACCTTGGTTTGACTTTGATGCGATTTGAGGTCCATACACCACAAGATTACACAGACATTGCTTCAAGTCATGACAAAGCTGTGCAATTTTAAGGTCGCACAAGAGCAAATGGGGCCTTATTCAAAGGTGTTATCAATTAATCGCATTAGGTTACTTTCACACTTGGGTGACTTTTCATGGAGCTTTGGACCTCAGTCACATGAAAAGTTGTCCCCATGATTTCCATGCATATTTATTAGAGCTGCACGATTAATCGTCATCATGATTTTTTTCCCCTTTACGATCTTGAAAAAAGAGTTTCACGATTCTTGCTATGCAAAGAACTCTCTCTGCTCTTCTGAAGCCACAGCCGAAAAACCAGGAAGTCTGCCAAGAATTAGAACATTCTTTATCAGTGAACTTAACTAGAAACCTTGTAACAATTTGTCAATTAAATAGACTTCTGTGTAAGTGAGGAAAGTTTAACCACTTTTAAACACTAAACATTTTTCTGACATTTGTTGGTTTCAGGTTAAAATCATTTTTTTTTTTGCTAGAAAATTACTTAAAACCCCCCAACATTATTTATATTTTTTTTAGTAGAGACCCTAGAGAATAAAATGGTGATTGTTACAATATTTTATGTCACACTGTATTTGCGCCTTTCACATGCAATTTTTTTTGGAAAAAAGTACTTTAATGAATTAAAAAAAAGAAAAGTTAGCCCAATTTTTTGTGGGATAATGTGAAAGATTTTACGTCGCGAGAATCGTGATCTTTTTATTCTAAGCAAAAAAATTGTGATTCTCATTTTGGCCAGAACCGTGCAGCTCTAATATCTATGCAACTTCACCCATGTTCACATAGATCTGAATTGACATGTCAAATTGTAGGCCAAATCGGCACCTATTGATGGCAATGGAACTGTCCGAATTGGTGCGACGCCACAACAATTCCCAAAAGTAGTTCCTGCACTACTTTGGGCGACTTCAGGGGGCGATTTCTTACCTCCCAACTTTTTGAGATGGGTATAAGGGACACCTATTAGCAAAAGTAGGTAGGCATAGGACACCTTCTTAAAGGAGAACAGTTGGGACCTATGTGATTTCACTAGACATCTGTGCAGGAAAGTGCACTGATGTCTCTGAAATCACTGACAAAGTCGGGCTGAGTCACACTTTGGACATCAGAGTCGTATGACAAGTCATACCCCATGATTTTTAATGTGTACCATTCATATCTGTGCGACTTCAAGTAACACTGACTTCAACGTAGTCCCTGTACTACTTTGGTCTGACTTTGGTGCGAGTTGAGATCCATAGACCTCAAGTTTACACAGGCATTCCCTGGAATTGCCGCAAAATTGCTGATGCAAAATAATGGGAAAGTTGCGTGTCTTTCCCTGCGACTCCTGCGTCCATAGACCTCAAGATTACATAGGCATTGCTTAAAGTCGCATTAAAATCTTGCAACTTTCAGGTTGCACAAGTGTGAAAGGTGCCTAAGTTACTGTGCTGAGTACTATTTTATACCTAGAATATAAAGTAGTCCCACCATCAAACACTAGTAAACATATGTTCTCAATATAATTGTGCTCAAATGGCTGAAAATCACACAGATGGTATCACCTACTGAAAGCTTGCATTGTACTCAGCAGCATATGCTGAAAAGAGGCAAATGCCTATTAGCCAATGCCACATCGGCACGAGCATGGTTGTTACTATAATATTAATGCCTGAAATGCAAAACATTATTGTATTGAATCAAACATTAGTAAATGTATTTTCTCTGTAGGTAAGTGCTCAGCTCTGTAGCATAGCGGTATACCCTGCTGCCCCCAAAAGTTCAAGCCATGAATTCAAATCCCACTGACAGCATCACCTCCCAGAAGTGTGCATTGTACTCAGAAGCATAATTAGGCAAAGCACATCAGCTTGCTTTATTCCATATTTTAACTCTTCAAATGCATGCAATGGTATGTACTTATTCAAAAATATGGTATGGAATTCCAAAATTCAAGGAAAAAAATGTCGTAGGGTCTCCCCAGTACATACCAGGCCCTTCAGTATGGACTTTAAGGGGAACCCCACACCAAAATGTAAAATAAATTTGATGTGGGGCCCCCAAAATCCATACCAGACCCTTACCTGAGCATGCAGCCTGGAGGTCAGGATAGGGGGGGCGAGTGAGCACCCTCCCCTTCTGAACCTTACCAGGCCACATGCCCCAAAGCACCTTTTCCCCATGTTGATGGGGACAAGGGCCTCTTCCCGACAACACTGGTCGGTGGTTGTTGGTCTGCAGGCAGGGGGTTTATCAGAATCTGGAAGCCCCCTTTAACAAGGGGGCTCCCAGATCCTGCCCCCTATGTGAATAGGTATGGGGTACATTTTACCCTTACCCATTCACCAAAAAAAATGTAAAAAAATTAATAGCCGGTTTTTGACAAGTCCTTTATTGTAGAATAGCTCCGAGCTGTCTTCTTCCCTGAGCCATCTTCTCCAGACGCTGTCTCTCCCTCCTCCATCTTCTCCCCGAGCTGTATTCTCCCAGAGCCGTCTCTCCTGCCGCCGCCATCTGCTGTGTTCTTCCGCACCGCTGGTTACCCGCTAATAAAAAAAAAAGCTGCTCTTCTTCCATTGTGGTCTTCCTCCGCTGTGTTGTCACCCGCTGTGTAGTGTCTCTTACATACGGTAATAAGTACTTGTGCGCACACCAAAATAATAAATATTAAAAAGCCAACGATAAAATATAAAAATAAAATTAAAAACTCAACAACGTCAAATTTTAAAAGAAATAGCAGCCACAAACAATAGTGTTCACACACCTAAATACGATTGCTAAACCAAGGGGGGTAAATCTGCGGCGCTAATTAAAATATGTAAAACCTCCAAAACCATACCAAGAGGTTACATAACCAGATCTCTAGGTATCGATAATGTCTAATGCTTGATCTTCCACTAATTTGTGCAATCAAAGGTCACAGAAAAGCCAGTATTGCATCAAAAAGATGAAATGACTATGATAAAAAACTAAAAAAATCGCAAAATGGGAATACTTGGTCGCTTGTTTAAAAATAGCCCATACAAATATACATGAATAAATGGAAAATCCACTGAAAAGAATAGTAATAAATTGTTTGAAAAAATTAATAAATTTGTGAAAAAATCAGAACCACAGACTCCACAGTTTAAACAGATCTTCAAACCACACTAAAATAAATGAATCCAAATTAAAACATAACCTTATAAACTATCTGAATTGGTGATAATTAGTGCAGCAATCAAAAGATGGGTAAGTGATATGTGCAAATTCACTGGTGCAACAATAGGTGTAATTTTCACAAGATAAAAATCACGATCTGATATTAACAAACCTAAAATAAATAAGACTAGAAATGTGTCTAATGAAAAAATAAAAAACCATAAGTATCACCATATGTGATCTAGCAGGGTGTACACCAAAATAATCCCGCAAAAAAGCATTAAATTAAATAGAACAGTCTCCAAAGCGTCCCATCCAGAAAAGAAACAAATCAGTCAAAAAAAGTAGCAAGTAAACTATTGCAACAAACGTGATCACATAAAGTGTAAGTTAAATGAATAATATTTAAAGAAGATGTTAGAGAGTAAATAAACAGTCTCAAAAAAGTCCCATAAAAAACAAGATCTCCAATGTGGCAAATGATTGAAAAAAACAAAGTTAATTCAGTGATAGATGTAGTGTGTAATGGTAACAGTTCCCTCAGCCTCTCACCTCCCGGCTGAACGATCACAGCCTAATTAGCATATGACAGAAGCAATAAATAAATGTGACTAAAGGTGTCTAAAGAAAAAGTGAACCATGAATAATAGCATATGTGATCTAGCAGGGTATAACAGATGATCCTGCAGAAAGCAATAAATTTAAATAAAGCAGTCTCCAAAACGTCCCATCCAAAAAGGAAACAGCTCAAGCAAAAAAAGTAGCAGGAAAAAATATATGATGCAACAAATGTGATCACACAAAGTGTGGATGAATAAATAATAACCAGAAAAGATAGTGGAAAAATAAATAGATAAACAGTCTCTAAAAAAGTCCCACAAAGAATAAGATCTCCACCGTGACAAATAGCTGAAAAAACAAAATCGCTCCAAAAATATTCAGTGATAGATGTAGTGTGTAATGGTAACGGTTCCCCCAGCCTCTCACCTCCCGGCTGAACGATCACAGCCTATTTAGCATATAACAGATGAAACACCGGCTTCCCAGTCTCCTTGTTGCCAGGGGTCTCCAGAATGCTGCTTTCAGGTTCAGCTCAAAAGAAAGGAAAGATCTCCATAGTGTAGCAAGTAATTTCAATCTTTATTTCATCAATATTCCACTTACATAGAAAACTGGATAACACAGAAAACTCTCAGGCTGACTCTCAGCTCAACGATCCCGGCCGTGATCGGAGAGACAAGCTGCAGCCGAAAATAGATCCGCCTCTCTCTTCCCTTGCATAGCCATGGAGCGGACTCTCCGGGTGACATTATCGGATGGCCACAGAAGACCGCCACAAGAAGAGCGGCTTTTTTTTTATTAGTGGGTAACCGGCTGCGCTGAAGAACACATCAGCGGGAGAAGATGGTGGCAGCAGGAGAGACAGCTCGGGGAGAAGAAACATCAAACACTAGTGAATGTATTTTCTATGTATGACTGTGCTACACCCAATAGGCTAGCGGTCAGCACTTCTACCTTGAGAGAACTCATGGGTTCAAATCCCACAGACAAATACTAAAAGATTGAATTGGTGAAAAAAAGCAAATGACTATTAGCCAATTAGCCAAAGCAGCATATGCTGAAAATAGGTGAATGCCAATTAGCCAATGCACTTTAAATTTGGCTGATTCTATTATATTAACTCTTCAAATGCATGCAATGATATGTAAGTATTTAATACTATTATGGTGTGAAATTCCAAACACCACACACTAACTAATGGGCAGATTACATTTTTTTGTTTGTTTATTTTAATTCGCTTGTGCACTGAAAAAATAAACACAGCTGGGGGATGGTAGGTTGGCTGGTATTTGAACTTGTACCATGAGTGCTGTGGAGACATCTGAGCAGACTACTAAGCCATTAAGCTAAGTATGAGACCTGCATAATAGTGTAGTATGATTAAAGAATGAATATAAATAATTATCACTTTATAGTCACCTAAATTAAAAAAACAACATACAACAAATAGATAACCTAAATGTTTAATACATGTAACTTTACAGAATAGCAGACATTACTATGTAATAATCATTCATAACTGCATTAGTTAGCAAAAGAAGGAAAAAACTAGGAATACTAATTGCAACATACATCAATAGATGCACACGAGGTAGAGCACATCTCACATAAAAATGTTTCTTTCACATACATGGATCATGATTACAGTGCAGTACTATATAACAACTTGGTAGGAATTGGCATTTGCATATACGCGGAAGCGCTAATTAGCGCCAGCTTAAAATTTACTAACATGTGTTTCTCACTAATAGCGCTAGTTTTTCATTTGCACATTCGCCTGTTGAAATTTTATTTGGCTAAAATGGTCGCTGGTTTGTATTCCCAACCACACCACAAGACTACCTGCCTGGAGTTTGCATGTTCTCCCTGTGCCTGCGTGGGTTTCCTCCGGGTACTCCGGTTTCCTCCCACACTCCAAAGACATGCTGGTAGGTTAATTGGCTTCTGTCTAAATTGGCCCTAGTATATGAATGTGAGTTAGGGACCTTAGATTGTAAGCTCCTTGAGGGTAGGGGCCCATATTAGTGTATAATGTATATGTAAAGCACTGCGTAAATTGACGGCACTATAGAAGTACCTTAAAGTGGAGTTCCACACAAAAATGGAACTTCCGCTTTTCGGAACCCTCCCCCCCTCCGGTGTCACATTTGGCACCTTTCAGGGGGGAGGGGGGTGCAGATTCCTGTCTAAGACAGGTATTTGCACCCACTTCAGGCATAGACTCCCATGGGAGTCTATGCCTCTTCCCGTCCCGACCGCGCTGTCTGCTGGGAACACACAGCTCCCAGGAGAGAGCAGCGACCACCAGGGACGCGCAGCGCGACTCGCGCATGCGCAGTAGGGAACCGGGAAGTGAAGCCGCAACGCTTCACTTCCTGATTCCCTCACCTAGGATGGCGGCGGCAGCTGCCGAGAACCGAGCGGGTTCTCGGCGTCCCCTGCCGACATCGCTGGACCCTGGGACAGGTAAGTGGCCATGTATTAAAAGTCAGCAGCTGCAGTATTTGTAGCTGCTGGCTTTTAATTTTTTTTTTTTTGGCGGTGTGGGTGAACCCCCGCTTTAAATAAAAATAAATAAGTCTTCACTAATATTATGGTGTGAATCTCCAAAACACCATACACTAGCTAACAAGCAGTTTACATTTGATAAACTTTATTGTATGGTATATAAACCATCAAACACTAGTAAAAGTATTTTGTATATATAATTGTGCTCAGCCCAATAGGCTAGCAGTTAGCACCTCTACCTTTCAAACATTCAGGTATTGAAAGACTCATGGGTTCAAATCCCACAGAAGAGTCCTAAAAGATTACTATTGGTGGAGAAAAGGAGAATTACTGTTAGCCAGTTAGCCAATTAGCCAAAGCAGCACACAGTGAATGCCAAGTAGCCTTTAATGTGTAACCACTTTAATGTGGTTGATATTATTGTATTAACTCTTCAAATGCATGCAATGGTATGTAAGTATTCACTAATATTATGGGGTGAATCTCCAAACACCACACACTAGCTAACAAGCAGTTTACATTTGATAAACTTTATTGTATAGTATATAACACATCAAACACTAGTAAAAGTATTTTGTATATATAATTGTGCTCAGCCCAATAGGCTAGCAGTTAGCACCTCTACCTTCAAACATTCAGGTATTGAAAGACTCATGGGTTCAAATCCCACGGAAGAATCCTAAAAGATTACTATTGGTGGAGAAAAGGAGAATTACTGTTAGCCAATTAGCCAAAGCAACACAAATATACATGTATATTTATTTACTGAAAATAGGTGATTGCCAAGTAGCCAATGCAGTTTAATGTGAAAGTTTTTATTGTATTAACTCTTTAAATGCATGCAATGGTATGTAAGTATTCAATTATATTATGATGTGACATTCCAAACACCACACACTAGCTAAAGGGCAGTTTACATTTCTTTGTTTGTTTATTTTAATTCACTTGCGCACTGAAAAAAAAAACAGAGCTGGTGGATGGTAGGTTGTTGTTTGAACTCATACCATGAGTGGTGTGGAGATATCAAAGCAGACCACTAAGCCATTGTGCTAAGTACAAGACCTGCATAATAGTGTAGTATTATTAAAGAATGAACATAAATAATTACTGCGTTATAGTCAACTAAATTATTAAATAATAAATCAAAAACATGAAAAAAACAACATACAACAAATAGGTAACCTAAATGATTAATACATGTAACTTTACAGAATAGCAGACATTACTATGTAATAATCATTCAGAACTGCATTTCTTAGCAAAAGAAGGAAAAAAAAATAGGAATACTAATTGCAATATAAATCAATAGATGCACGGGAACTAGAGCTCATCTCTGATAAAAAATGTTTCTTTCACATACATGGATCATGGCTACAGTACAGTGCTATATAACAACTTGATGAGAATTGGCATTTGTATATACGCGGAAGCGCTAATTAGCGGTAATTTAGAATGTACAAACGTTTGTTCTCCGCTTATATCGCTACTTTTCATGCGCAAATTCGCCGTTTTGTTTCCATTTGGCTAAAATTTGCTCTATTATTTGCCATAGTGCCCAGTACTTCCTGGAGTTATAGTAAATGACCCCCTATGTGTTCTTAAGCCACTTTTAATATTATTAACGTGTTCAGCAATGCGTACACTCAGGGGTCTCAAAGTCCTCCCCACATACTGGAGTCCACAGTCACACTCCAGCATGTACACAACCCCCATTGTGTTACACGGATTGAGATTTTTAATGGGGTATGTTGATGGCAGAGGACACAAAATCCTTACGTCTTTTCAAGTTATGCTTACATTGCCTGCACGGAGGACATTTTCCGCAAGCATAAAAGCCAGAAAAAAAGAAAATATTCTATTATCCTTAATCACGGGGGGCATCCACAACACTTGGGGCTAGAACATCTCTAAGGGTTGGAGCCCGTCTGTAGATGAACCTCAGGTGTGGGGGTAAAACTGTACCTAAAACCCTATCCTTCTTTAGAATTTCCCAATGTTTCATGATATTTTTTTTAAATTTTTTGTGTTGTATGTTATAATCCAAAATGATTTTATATTCAAACTTGTTATCTCTTTTATTTTTACTTTAATTGGAATCTGCTACTAGCAAGGTTCGATCCAGGTTCCCAATACTCTGAATCTCACTAGCGATCTGTTCCTTTGTATGCTTTTTGAAAAAAATGCTCAACGAGTACGTTAGACTGCGCATAATAGTGAGATTTAAGGGTACACCTTTCGTCATAGGTGAATGAACTGGCCTCTTGGGATATTGCACAGCCAGGATTGGTGATGGCAACTATCTAGAGGTATGTAGCCATTCCTGTCAGTAGTTTTTAAATTTTTTTTTTGTTTTAAAGGAATTTCCCTCTCTAAACATCTCTAAGTCAAGGAATGTCATGCAGGAAGCATTCCAAGAGAGCCTAATATTTTTGTTGTTACCACTGAGTTTGGACATAAACAGTAGTAAACTCACAAGATCATCCTCCCAGACCGTAATCAAGTCATCAATATATCTTTGGTAACATCTCAGCTGTGCAGGTCTGTTGTAAAAAATAGTTTCGCCCTCCCATAACGCCATAAGTAGGTTTGCAACGCTTGGAGCAAAATGGGCACCCATGGCAACTCCAAGGATCTGCAGGAAGAATTTTCCATCGTACCAAAAATAATTTTTGGCTAAGCAAAATTCTAGTGATTTCAAAATACATTTTTTATGTAGGTTAGAGAGGTCTGATTTATCCAAGGCCCATTTGACAGATGTCAGTGCATCATGATGTCCAATGATTGTATATAATGAACTAACGTCTGCTGTCACTAGAAGGCTGTTATCATTACACGGTAAGGTTTCAATAATCTGAAGACATGTTTGGTGTCCTTCAGATATGCTGTAGTTGTTGACACTAAGGGTTTTAAAAAATAGTCAATGTATTGACCTAAACGGGCTTTAACTGAGTCTATGCCATTGACTATAGGTCTGCCTGGAGGAAACTGAATATTCTTGTGCACCTTTGGTAAAAAGTACACAATAGGTCTTCTGCAGGCACTATGGTCCAAGTACATAGCTTCCCTTTTGTTTAAAACCCCATTACTTTTACCGTATTGGATTAACCCTTATACTAAAAAACAGGATCATTGTTTAACACTTGGTAACACAAAAGGAGAGGCGCCTCTGGGTGCAATAGTTTGAACAAACGGCTTTAATCTTTAAATAAAAACACTCACATTTGGATGGAAATGACAAGCTTGGTATACAGAAGTCAGGATGGCGCTCCCAGGCCCTGACCATGCTTGTCATTTCCATCCAAATGTGAGTGTTTTTTTTTAAAGATTAAAGCCGTTTGTTCAAACTATTGCACCCAGAGGCGCCTCTCTTTTTGTGTTTCCTTCACAGCCTTTGGAATATGGTTTCTGTCCTACTCTGATGGCAGCCCTGCTTGCATCTCTTGAATGGCTTTCCCACTCCCTCCAGCGCTAATACATAGACTTTTTAGCCTGCTTTGTTTTATAGACCAATCAGCTCTATTATAGAACATTTAATTCATTACAGTTTTGCATTGGGAAATTTAAGATACCTGAGTCATTGTGCCTACCATTACCGTTTTAACACTTGGTAAGTAGTTCGATCTGCCAGCAACCACTCCATTTCTCCTTTATAAAAGGTTTCACTCATAACTACCAGTCCGCCCCCCTTGTCAGCTGGACGGACGACCACATCCTTGTTTTTTTCAAGAGCAGCAATTCCTAGTTTAAGATAAGAGGGGTCTCTAACCTTTTTAACTTTCATTATTTCCAGATCACTAGTAACCATGTTTTTAAACACTTTGATATGTCTGTTATCATTTATGGGCGAATTGAAAACCAATTTATTGGCCAGGTTGGAGTGAACTCCAAAGGGAACCCCACAGATAGGTTGGGAGAGTCTCTCACAGGGTTTAGAAAGGAAATGTTGTTTAATGTTAATGTTAATGTTTAATGTTATGGGTTCTAATAAATTTCTGTAAACTAATATAAGTTTTAAACTTATTAAAATTGCGCACCTGGGAAAACTTTAGTCCTTTGTCAAGAACCTTGTCAAGAAGATTATCCTCAGAGAGCACTGAACTGCCAATATTATAGATACCTGCTCCTATTCTAACCTTTTCCTTTTTTGTTCTTCTTCCAGCTCATCTTTCTCTCTTTCTCTTATTTTGCCACCTTGTTTGTTTCCATTGGATGTCTGTCCCCAAGGTCCTTGCCATTTGGGTTGGGGGTTTCCTAAAAAATATTCTCCCTGTTGCACTTCATCATTGAATAAAGGTGTGAAACGATTGTGAAACGGTATGGGTCATGCCATCATGATGATGATCATTTCCCCTAGGATATTGGTTTTGATTATCATAATAATAATTGTCCCTATTAAGAGAATTGTTAGGGGTTCTACCTCTAGATGGTCGTGAAGTACCCCAGTTATCCTGCCAATAACCCTGATTATGGGGAGGTGCATAGGGATGACCATTTCCTCTACCTCTCCCACCTCTTCTATGATTACCTCTGCCCCTATTATTGGGATGTGTGCTCCCCCTGTTATTGGTACCCCGAGAGGTAGGGGTATTGGAGGTATTAACAGGGGTAGAGGGAGGGGGAGGGTTTTGAAAAGCCCAGGTTGATGATGTATTAATTGGCATAGGTTCCACAGTTTGAGCTTTAGATTGTCATTTAAACACATCCCCACAGGAAAAATCCCCAGAATCTCTAATGTATTTAGTCTTTTTCTTTTCCTGAACTTCCTTGTCCCATTTAACCATTTTGTTTTTTAATTCACTAGAAAATTTGGGAAAATCCGGTGAATTCTGAAATGGTTCTATTTTTACTTTAAGATCTACAATTTGTTTATCCAATCATTTCATTTTTCTTTATTTCCTAACTAGTAAGAGGTCCATCAATTCCTGACCCTTTTTATTTAAACATTTTTGCCATTCTAGTATGGATTCATCATCGACAAGACCATCATTAGGTGGGAAAACCCACCCTAATCTTCTGGGAACTAGTTTGCACTTTGAATATTGCTCAAAAGATGCAATGTCCCACCATGCTTTAATTTTCTTTTTTTTTGGAAAATATAATCCAACTTCTTAAAATTGATAGACAAATCATCTGAACTGTTAGAAGATTGAGTGTCAGAGAAGACTTTATTCAGTCTAACCTCCCTGTGTTCTAAAAATTGAAACACATCCATGAATGATGCTGAGAGGAATGTGATAGTAGACAATATGAAATAAAGAAACAATCAGCGCAAACAGTTATTGGGTATGAGAAAAATGCAAGCTGAACACTATAGGCTGATCACAACACCTCCAATGTAATAAATACACATACAATTTTACATTTGTAAACCCTTATTTTTAGCAGTTGTGTGTAGTATAATAATAAAAATGTCTCTCTACACATAGATAAATATGCTGTTCTCAAAAAGAGTTAAAGAGGGACTAAACTGAAATATTGGCCATAAAAAGGTAGTCAGAGGGCACCAGTCACCAGTATTGTCTGTGGTCTCCCTGCAGTTGATTTTCCCCATTATTGACATACCATGCTTTGTTTTGCAATGTGTCTCTGTATAGAGGTGGCCATCTTGCTAGAGGCACAGCTTTACTTTCTCATTTCAGAGCCTCCAGCAAGGAGAACAGTGAGCAACACAGTGGTAAAATCACCAAATCCTACTCCAGATCTCCTGAAACTAGCAGTCAGTCAGCAATGCCTTGGATGTCACGTTTTCTCATGTGCAGATATGCAGCTATGAGGTTGTAGGCACAAAAGTGCTTGAGTATCCTCACAAACCAAGAACTGCACTGCTATTTTTAAGGAGAAAATCAAGATAAAATGTACATTTTTGAGGGTATTATTGAGGCACAATTAACCACTTTAAGACCGCCCACCGCACATATACTGTGGCAGGGTGGATCTATTGCGTGAAATGACATACATGTACATTGTTTCATGTAATAGATACTGTTAATGCATGCGTGGGTGTGCTCGATGTCCACTGGCCACCCGCAATCGCGGTATAGAGAGGCAGAACGTTCCGTTCTGCAGAGGACACCATTGGGATCTGCTGTTCCTAGTGATCAGGAAAAGTGATCTCTGTGTTGTCCCAGTGAGCCCAGCCCAAACACAATTAGAACACACCCAGGGATCACAGTTAACCCCTTGATTGCCCCCTAGTGTTAACCCCTTCCCTGCCTGTGTCATTTATAAATTGATTGGTGCATTTATTTTAGCACTGATCACTGTAATAATGTCACTGTCCCCCAAAAAGTGTAACTTGGGGTCAGATTTGTCTGTTGCAATGTTGCAGTCCTGCTAAAAATCACAGATCGCCGCCATTACCAGTAAAAACATTAAAAAAATAAAGATCCATAAATCTATCCCCTATTTTGTAGACGCTATAGTTTTTGCTCAAACCAATCAATATATGCTTATTGCGATTTTTTTTACCAAAAATATGTAGCAGAATACATATTGGCCTAAACTGATGAATAAATTTGTTTTTTTTTAATTTATTTTTTGGATATGTATTATAGCAGAAAGTAAAAAATATTGTTTTTTTTTCAAAATTGTAGGTTTTTTTTGTTTATAGCGCAAAAAATAAAAACTGCAGAGGTGATCAAATGCCACCAAAAGAAAACTCTATTTGTGGGAGAAAAGGACATCAATTGTGTTTGGGTATAAGGTCACACAACCGCGCAATTGTCAGTTAAAGTGACGCAGTGCCGTATCGCAAAAATTGGCCTGGTCTTTAAGGGGGTAAATCCTTCCAGGGTAGAAGTGGTTAAAAGAGAAGTATGGTATTGTTTTTGTCTTTTTTTTAATAATACTTACCTAGGTAGATGCAGCATTGGTCCGATGCTGTATCTGTCCCCCACTGGCTCTAACACTGAGAACCGAGCAATCAAACACAGCCGATCATTCAGTTCTCACAGCTCCATGAGCAGAGATCTGGTAATTGTCAGTTACCGACTCTTTGCTCTGCCACCCCACGCTCACCTAAGAGCTAGGCAGTGGAGAGGGCAAGAGCGGCCAGTTCAGGCTCTCAGCGGCTCGCTGTGAGCCTGAGCTGGGTGCCGGTCCAGGCATGTGGGCGGAAACTGACTATATGGTCATGATCTTTCCCGATCCTGGACCAGCTATGTGACAACAGCTTCAGCCCGCTGTCTGCTGAAAATGGGTCACGGGAGTGCAGAATGAACTGCACCCCTGTGATCCACAGGAGAAGTATAGCCAGAGAAGCTTTGGCTGTTCTTCTCCTTTAACACTTCTAGATGTTCCCTATAAGATAGCAAATTTTCACTTTTACATTTAGTTCCATTTTATAAAACACTGCTATGTGCAGTTTGGTTGATACTCTAGAGCAGCCTTTCTCAATCAGGGCTCTTTGCCTTGGGATGCTTGGGGGTCCTTGAGCTATGCTTGACTGACCTCCCATCCAATGGTGCCTGCATAGTTCAGGCAATGCCATAACAGAACTGGATAGGCAGAAATTCAAATCCTCTGGAAGGTAAAACAGATTCCTTATATTTGTTTTTATATTTGTGTATTTACTTGTTCGCTTGGAGTTCAGCTTTAACCCTGTTTGGGGTCCCTTTAACAGTCTGTGATACCAAAAAATGAGAGAAGCAGTTGCCACTGGAGAGAATTCAAATCACTTCCTGAAGCGACAGGAACTGTACGCAAAAAAAATTCTGATGAGATAATGGATGGCAGTAAAAACCTGACAAGAGTTAAATGTATATCCTATTCTGTCAAATAATGCAATTGGGCTTTAAAGATGGGATAATGGGAATGAAATCTGTATTTTTTTTATATTGTATACATTTCTTTTAGTCAGCTAAATATGATATGTTGCGTGCAAATATTTTATGCTACTTCTTTACTCAGCATGTGGAACTCTCTCGTTTTCATGTGCTGACCTGTCTAGTCTTGGCTGCACTGCTGAAAAAAACTGCATAAAATATTCAATATATCAAAGCCCTTTTTACAAACAGAACTGTATGAATCAGAGATGTCATTCTTCTCACCTCCCTGCCTGCTCTGGTTAGAGGGTGGCAGGATACCAATCTAAATTCAGGACCCCTGTAGCATCTGGCAGTGGCTCTTCCTACTGTGCCATCTGAGATGCTAGACAGCTCCCTGTATAATCCTTTGGACAACCTTACTTTATAACCTTGAACTTCCTGCTTTTCCCATGAACTTAAAGCGGGGGTCCACCCACACCACAAAAAAATAAATATTAAAAGCCAGCAGCTACAAATACTGCAGCTGCTGACTTTTAATACATGGCCACTTACTCCGCTTTAAGCCATGTTCCTGTTTGACAGATTATTGTGCTCCTCTCTTGCTCCTTAGGTTCCTGCTGCCTTCTGTATCTTCACTAACATTTGTTACCAACCTTTGGCTCGTTCCTCAACTGTTTATGCTTAATCCCAACCTGCAACCACTTGTTACTGATCTTTGGCTTGCTCACCAACATGCTTCTGTTTGATCTATACCTGCTACATCTGTCACCAGACCCTGGTTTACTCACCTCCTGGTGGGTCGATCCTGAGAACCATGACCTGACACTAGCATGCTGGGAATTCCACCTCCACCCTCAGGAGCTCTAGGGAAGAATAGTTAGTTCTTTGACCCCACGCCTCGGTTGAGCCCACGTCACCCGCCAGAGGGACCAGCTTGTGTATTTATTCTGCTGGTTACTGCATGTACCTTTCCACTGCTACACAGTACATATATAGTGACAAGCGTGCATCCTGACACAGTGTGTATTATACAGTGTGTGTAATCTTTAGTGTTTTGAACCCTATAGGTGTGATATTGAATAATAAATATCCAAAATAATTTATGTGAAAAAAACTCATTGAGGAATTTGTTATAGTTCCGCTAAATATTGAATTACCATGCTCCAAACAATATTGTGAAAATAATATAGTAAAAAATGTTGGTATAGTGACACCAGCCACAATGTTGCTAAAAAAGCGTTTGGTCAGCAACAATGTAGCATCCACTCATTACTCAAAATAATATTGTGAACATCATATGGTGAAATATAGTGGTATAGTGACACCAGCCACAATGTTGCAAAAGGACTCTTTGGTCAGCAACAATGTAGTATTCACTCCACACCTCAAAAATAGTGCTAGAAAAAAATAGTCTGTCAGTGAGAACTTCTTCCCCCTGAATATCCTGTGTAAGGATTTAAACAATAAAAAAATATGTATTCAAACTCAGTCTTTTCTTTATATTTCACTGCTACACAGTGCCTTGAAAAAGTATTCATACCCCTTGAAATTTTCCACATTTTGTCATGTTACAACCAAAAATGTAAATGTATTTTATTGGGATTATATGTGATAGACCAACACAAAGTTGCACATCATTTTGAAGTGTAAGGAAAATGATAAATGATTTTCAAAATATTTTACAAATAAATATTTGAAAAGCGTGGCGTGCATTTGTATTCAGCCCCTCTGAGTCAATACTTTGTAGAATCACCAACCACAAGTCTTTTTGGGTATGTCTCTACCAGCTTTGCACATCTAGAGAGTGACATTTTTGCCCATTCTTTTTGTCAGATTGGATGAAGAGAGTCTGTGAACAGCATTTTTCAAGTCTTGCCACAGATTCTCAATTGGATTTAGGTCTGGACTTTGACTGGTCCATTCTAACACTGTCCCTGCTGAAGAAAAGCATCACCACAACATGATGCTGCCATCACCATGTTTCACGGTGGGGATGATGTGTTCAGGGTGATGTGCAGTGTTAGTTTTCCGCCACACATAGCGTTTTGCTTTTAGGCCAAAAAGTTAAATTTTGACCTCATCTGACCAGGGCATCTTCTTCCACATGTTTGCTGTGTCCCCCACATGGCTTCTTGCAAACTGCAAATAGGACTTCTTATGGCTTTCTTTAAACAATGGCTTTCTTCTTGCCACTCTTCCATAAAAGCCAGATTTGTGGAGTGCACAGCTAATAGTTGTCCTGTGGACAGATTCTCCCACCTGAGCTGTGGATCTCTGCAGCTCCTCCAGAGTTACCATGGACCTCTTGGCTGCTTCTCTGATTAATGTTCTCCTTGCCCGGCCTGTCAGTTTATGTGGACGGCCATATCTTGATAGGTTTCTTTCCATTTTTGGATGTTGGATTGAACAGTGCTCTGTGAGATGTTCAAAGCTTGGAATGTTTTTTATAACCTAACCCTGTTTTAAACTTCTCCACAACTTTATCCCTGACCTGTCTGGTGTGTTCCTTGGCCTTCTAGGTGCTGTTTGATAACTGAGGTTCTCTAACAAACCTCTAAGAGCTTCACAGAACAGCTGTATTTATACTGAGATTAAATTAAACACAGGTGGACTCTTTTTTCTAGGTGACTTCTGAAGGCAATTGGTTCCAATACAAATGTAAGCTGCACTTTATTTATTGTTTAAAAATTTGGAAAACCATTTATCATTTTCCTTCCACTTCACAATTATGTGCCACTTTGTGTTGGTCTATCACAAAAAATCCCAATAAAATACATTAACGTTTTTGATTGTAAAAAGACAAAATGTGGAAAATTTCAAGGGATATGAATACTTTTTCAAGGCACTGAAGAGGGTCTGTTTGTAGATTTAGTCAGAGATGCACATATTACAAAATAAAACATCTGTTTATATATGTAGAATGTTTAAACCAACTAAAAACTAAAACATTGACCCAAAATGACTGTAGTTGATCTTTAAGGGGATATAAAAGGAATCAAATGTTGATCTGCATAAAGCTAGGAATGACTATTTAACTTCTGCAAAACAAGTGCTAAATGAACAAGAGCCTGTAATGGTTATTGTTCATATCATGCACCAGTAGATTTAGTATCAATAGGAAAAAGCACATAGTATTGATGATGGGAAGTTGGAGTTTATAGAACTCCCTTCCTTCATCTCTCTACAAAAGCTGTGACTCATCTGCTGACAGATAATTATTCTGGTTGTCAGGTTTGCTGAAAGAGTTCATCTGTATTTTCAGGAAAAAAATAATACAACATTTGTGCACATATTTACAACATGCTTATACTAATATACATTGTTTTTTTGTCTGAATTCAGAGTACTTCAGAGTACTCCATTCCAACATTTGCCATTGTTACATTTATTGCTAAGTACTGAATTGTTGTAAAACAAATTACAAATCATTTGGAAACACTTTTGTTTGAAAACACATTTTCTTAGAATACTTTTTGACATATTTGTCAAAATAACAATCAAGCAGATTGGTGTGTGTTGGCAGATGCACCATGACATGAAAATGGATGGAAATTACTGTGTAAGATTCTTTTTACTGTTAAATAACTGCTTGTCATACTTGCAGAATAAGAGCAGAAATAATAACTCTTGTGTATATTGTTACATTCCATAAATGACAACCGTTATGCTATTAATTATTGAGGTATAAGACAAAAAAATAATAATTATTGTAATAGATGGTAATACTTCTAAAAAGATGTATAGGTAGACCATCTTGACATACTTCAAAATTATGTGAAGATAATAGATCATGTTAAAATTTCAATACGGTGGACAGCCTTTATTTAGGTCTAGTCCTACATAGTATGTCAGTAAACTAAGACTAAAAAGACCTGGTTTAGAATCAACCTCCTCTATACATGCTTGAAATAGGAAACAGTATTTAGAACGTATACTAATCCCTACAGGCTAGTACCCCACTTGGTCCGTTCACATTACAAAGCAGCTTTATTCTAAACAATCATAATTCAAATCATAACACAAACAGTAAAACAGCTAAAAAACTGACAACATTGACCTCTTCTCATATTCATTAGCTGCATGGGACATGAAAGGGAATGACATATCTCAGTATACAAATACTATAGTCCTTTTATCCATACAAAGTTGTAAGCTAGTAAGATGACATATGGCATGAAGGGCTATAAAGTTGCAGAAAAGCATTCAACAACATATTCATAATGACTCTCATATCTTATGGCAACTAATAAGAGTTCCTTCTGAATGTATATATCCATATAGAAAAGCAGAAGATAGCGGTGCCGCTATCTTCTTTTTTTCTACCTGCATATGGGGTTTGCGGACCCAGGCAGGCACCCAGTTTTTTTTGGCAGCTGAAGACCTCATAGGAAAGCCTTTGGAGTGGTATTCACCCCATTTATATATCCATATAGTCCGTTCACTGGTTGCCCCTTTTTATACAGCTCCAACTTCAGCCGGCAGTGCCCATAAACACAATGTCAGGCATAGGGGTACAAAGGAGGATGAATGAAAATGCTGCCAGGATTGATCAGACTCAGAAGATTATCATCGCCTTAATACTATTATATTGTATAGGGCAGCCACTAGTGAACCTCCCTTGCACTCCAGCATAAGATATCATTTCACTCCATAGAGCCAATGAGGGCTATAAAATGAGGGAACTCCATATATAAAGACCGTATTCAGTCCAAAGGTCAGTCCACCATTAATTGAATGATAGAGTTAACACAAGTCCTCAAAATAGAAATATGTTGTTCAAAGAATACTTATTAATCCCCATGTGTAGGTACCATAGAGGCAGGGCAATTTGAAGGGTTATGCCTGATAGATTTCCAACTAGCTGCATCAGATCCCACATAATATGGCAATGCAAAAGAGCAAGATTTATATCACCTAAAGCAGAGCAAAACACACCAGTGTCAAGCACAACATGAAATCTAGTACACCATGCCCTAACCATTGGCATTATAGGGCTGTATAACAAAAAAATACCATCATAATTTATGTGAAAAAAAATACATGTAAAAACTTTTGCTCTGCCCAGCTATTTTGCTTTTCTATGTTGGATAGGGTGGCAAGAGGCTTAAAACTTTAGCTTTTATTGCTGTGTCCTCTTTAGGAATATTCATCCTCCGTATTTGTCCAAGAGAACACTGGACAAAAAGTGAGGGAAAATTTTGAGTTATCCCAAAAGAAGAATAGAGGAGAAATCATCCAATGGGGAATTGTTCCAGTGGCAACTGTCTAAGAAAGATTTTCCCTTCCTTTAGAGAGGCTTCCTCTCACTTCCTGTTGTATCTCTACACAGGAAGTGAAGGAAATGCTTCACATAGTGACAAAGACAGCAAAATAATAAAAGAAAAAACTTGACCAGGGATGTGACCATTTCCTGCTCTAGATAAAAAAAAATAATAAAAAATATTTGTTGTATATACTTTAAGGCTTCATGCACCCTGAAGGTTTTGCTTTCTCTCCTAGACTCATTTTCTCCTGGCAGCAGCATTTTGGTCGAAAACAAAACGCTTGGCGCTTGTAAACACGTGTAACGCATTTAGAAGTGTTTAGGAGCACCAAATGCCTAGGAGTTAAAGAGGAGCTCCAGTCTCCTGTGTAAAAAATTAAAGTCAGCAGCTACAAAAACTGTAGCTGCTGATTTTTAATACACAGGTTCTCATCTGTCCCACGATTCAGATATGTGCTCACCCCAGCCATTTTCACTTTTCATCCTCTGTCTTAGGTGCCAGCATCTTAACTTTGGGCACCTGGCTGTGACAGCTTGTGACTTCACAGTCAGGTGCCCACTGTGCATGTGCGAGGCGAGCTGCGCATTGTGAATGGTCCCGCAGTGTTTTGGCACCTGTCACATGTCCCAGAAGACTGTGGGGAGGGAGGAGACCTTCTGCTTATAGGCGATTGGTGCGGAAGTAGGAGGGGGTTCCTTACAAAATCGGGTACCTGTTTCCCCCCTCCCCAAAAATGCCATTACTGAAAGATGAGCAGGGGAGGAGGCCTTAAAGCAAAACTTCCTCTTTTGGGTGGAGCGCCGCTTTAATTTATTTTATTGACCAGATTAAACATTTATTCTGGCTACTGAAATGAAAAAACACTCAAGCATTAAACGCACCTAATGTTAGCACGTCTTTGGACGCAGTTACATCGTTTTTTTGCTGCCAAAATTCTACTGCTCCCTGATGCGCTGGCCGTGGGGGCTTTCTCCCTCTAAAGCCCTCTGCCTCTAAACTCCTCTATAACCTTATGTGTGCATAGACACATAACCTAGCATGCAGGGGCATTTAGAGGTAGAGAAAAAAAACACCAGGCGCCCCTAACCGCCATGTTAAAAACGTCCAGTGTGCATGAGGCTTTAGACATTACCCTTTGACCATTGGAATAGAAATTGGCGTTTTATAACAGACCCCTTTGAAAACTTTCCCAGTGCAACACATTTTCAATTCTCATATCCACAGAAAATTGTTTAATGCGATAAACAATGAATTCATACAGGACAGTAAGCTCATCTCTAAATCTGGTTGTACTAACCTTAAAGTGGAACTTTAACCATACCAATTTGATAAAAAAATATTGGTCTTTAGCAAGGAACATACATTCCATGCAAATAATTATGCAACAAGAATTATGCCCCGTACACACGGTCGGACTTTGTTCGAACATTCCGAAAACAAAATCATAGGATTTTTTCCGACGGATGTTGGCTCAAACTTGTCTTGCATACACACGGTCACACAAAGTTGTCGGAAAATCCGATCATTCTGACCTCGGTAACGTAAAACACGTACGTCGGGACTATAAACGGGGCAGTGGCCAATAGCTTTCATCTCTTTATTTATTCTGAGCATGCGTGGCACTTTGTCCGTCGGATTTGTGTACACACAATCGGAATTTTGGACAACGGATTTTGTGTGTCGGAAAATCCGATGGAAAATGTCCGATGGAGCCCACACACGGTCGGAATTTCCGACAACACGCTCCGATCGGACATTTTCCATCAGAAAATCCGACCGTGTGTACGGGGCAATAGTGTGTTTTGTAAATTGCCTCCAGCATTGCTCCTGTTTCTTGCTGGAGGCTGCCATTTTGCTGAAGCCCAGAGCCCCTGAACAGCACATTGCCTAAAAATAGAGAGCAACTGCGCATGTGCAAAGCAGGGTAAGACAGTGTATTACTGGATTTTAAACAGTATAGACAATTATTTTTAATGTTTTACATAGCTATACCTGCAAAAGAGGCCAGCATGGAGTGATCTAGCAGGACTTAATTTTCTGACTAAAGTTCCTTGCTAAAATGGGCATGTCTGGAAGATGGTGAGATATAAGACAGATAAAGTCAGGCAGAGAATGAGATAACAGTTTGAGTAAACATTAACAGTAAAATGCCTTAAGAAAAGTGTTCATATAAAAAAAACTGTGCATCCCTTTTCTTTGAGAGATCCCAGATCAATGCTGGGATGGACAGAGTAAGTGCTAGGGAGTCTTCCAGTGTTGTACATATAGATCTTTATACCCATTGACAGAAGACATATTCAGAGAACTCCCTACAAAATTGTAGACCTAAATGCATGAAGGGATCAGGGTCATAGCTCACGCTCCAGTCTTTTGTGTGTGCATGAATGAGATTGCCTCCTTCTGTGCAAGTGTATATACTGTAGATACATACATATACTGTATAGTTAAGTGGTGGGATAAAAAAATGAATACCATTATAATCTGTATATTGCTATGAATGACTAAACCTTTGTACCTGCTGACACAAGAGCTATAGAGTATGAACAAGCATAAGTACTGGCCATTGTTGCGTCATGAACCTTTGTTGTTATGCTTGCTCTTACAGGAAATTCACAATTGGGATATGGGTGTAATCATTTTAGGAGATTCTAATTCATGAGGTAATCACTAAGAGATAAATGAAAACATCAAAGCGTATTGAACATCAAAGGTATATTTACAAACAGGCCCATCGACAAATAACAGCATGTTCCTTCCCTACTAGAAGTTGTAAGATTTGAGCAGGCTATAGATATTACAAAACACCTAGGATTAGATCTGAGGGATATCAGCTAATTTGATTTTGCCACAAAATTACAGATTTAATTTTTGGCAAAACCGTAACACAGCCTATGAAGCATAATGAAAAAGGAGGGGTTGATAATTCTAATAACTAATTATGTTTGTTTTTTTTTGGGAACTACTTCGGTGCCCGTGCGCTCCGACCGCCCCGCCACCTCTTCCCAGCTTTCCTCTTCCTTTTCTTTTTCCTTTCAGTTCTCCTTCTCTCTATACTCCCCACTCCCTCTTAACTTCCCACCTTATTTACTCCTGATAATATTGGGTACTATACTCTGTCGCTATTTTTTTTTCTTCTTTGTTAAGTTGGTCTCGATGTTTTTTTTTTCGAGACTGACCTCAGGCTTATTATCACCAGTGTTATAAAGTGACTAAACTAGGGAGTTTAATCCCTTCTAATGTTCGCATGTTTAGTTCTTATAAATCTTTGGCTACTTGACAGAGTATATAATGTTTGTAAGCTCTTATTCTTCTTATGTCATCGTTATTCCAAATTGTTTATGATGCATACTGTGTAATATGTACACAATACCTTGTACTGAAAAGCCTGTAACTAACGCTTGTTAATTACCAATAAAAACTACTTGAACGAAAAAGGAGGGGTTGAGCAGCCAGCTCAATATGCGAGTGGGTGACAGTGACAGAAGGCTCTAATGGAGGGATGATCTGCGTGGTTTGGGATGTACACCCCCCCCAGGTTGTTTGGCTACTGGTAATGCTGTCCTCCGGTGTGACACAGGGCCATACCCAGGGTCCCAGCCTATAACTACAGTGACTCGAAGGCCTTGCATAAAGAAATGGCATGGCTTCTGTCCTTAGCCTGAAGGCGTAGAGTAGTGGGAGCCTGTGTAGGTGGGGTACAGCATGGTGTGGCAGCAATCATTTACACAGTCAGGTGATATAAAACTTGTACTGAAGTAATGGAGCAACAGTTCACAACAAACCAGCTACCCAGCTGGGCACACTCACAGTTTTCAATAACATGCAGAAGTAGGTCTCAGCTGATCTGACAGCATCTGTTGAAAGGGGACAGAGTGTGGCTTGGCCGTCTCATGCCCAATCAGGAAGGTATCCAAAGAGGAGCGACGCTATGCTTTCCCTCCTCATCAGGGACCTTTCCTTATTGCTAATACTGTCACTAACAGACAGGGTACCTTTCCCTACTCTACCCACTCGCAAATAGCACGACAAACCCAGGGGTCAGGGTCTTAAATAGACTCTGCCACACCTAAGATGGCCACAAGAGTCACATGGGCATCCAATCAGATCCCTGCCCTAGTAACTCAGGAAAGAAACCATAGAGGAACCTTGTTCCCCATTACTTCTTCTCCTTCTGCATTGCCACTGCGGTTGAGCGCCACCTGCAGTGGAGACAGCAGACTGCACCTGCCTACATGTGTGTGTATGGTGGAGATGATAGAGTCTGCATTTAACACTTTTCCTCCTGAAATGCTGCTAAAGTGGAGCCAGGTCACTGCTGCGCAGCCCTGCTTGTATTACGTGTATGAAGCAATGAAGCAGGAGTGATATTACCTTTTGTTGCAAGGCCCCTGGCTAGCCAAACATTTCTGAACAATCTCACAGTGTCTTTGTTGTTATACAGACTGGGGACAGACTGAGCTATGTCTCATACAATGCAGGAGGCCAGCTTCTAAATCTTCAACCCTTTCTGAAGACAGATAATGTTCAAATCCAGTTTACAACAGCAAAGTATAGACAGAGTTAATTATGGTACATATTAGTTCCCTAACCTGCTTGCATTCCACAGGAAAATCCACTTTAGATATAAAATGTAGGAAGCTAAGCATCACTTTTTAAATATCTTTTTAACCACTTTTTAACCACTTTTTAACCACTGGGCACTTTCACCCCTTTCCTTCCCAAGCCAATTTTCAGCTTTCAGCGCTGTCACACTTTCAATGAGAATTTCGCGGTCATGCAACACGGTACCCAAATGAAATTTTTATCATTTTGTTCACACAAATAGAGCTTTCTTTTGGTGGTATTTATTCACGACTCATTTATTTATTTTTTGCGATATAAGCGAAAAAAGAGTGGACATTTTTTTTAAAAAAAACAATATTTTCTACTTTCTATTTTAAAAGAAATCCACTAAAATCTAATTTTGTCATAAATTTAAGCCAACATGTATTCTGATACATGTCTTTGGTAAAAAAAATCCTGTTAAGTATATAATAATTGGTTTGTGTGATCACGGACAGATGTACGCAGATGATCATGTACAGATGTGCGCAGATGATCACGGACATATGTGTGGTTTGGGATGCCACCATAGGAAGAGGCTTGCTATTGTGACACATCAAGAAGAGAAGGAGCCAGGAGCAATGGCAGGGGACCCCAGAAGTGGAAGATTGGGGATGCTTTGTGCGATTCTATTGCACAGAGCAGGTAGGTATAACATGTTTGTTATTTTAAAAAAATAAACGTTGCGATCACTTTAATTATGTAATCATTTCTACTTGTTATGATTTTATGTACCCATCAGTGACACTGGGTGGAACTATTCTCTGTGCTTCTTAAGTTTCCCATTGATCTTTCCTACACATGTGTTGCCACGTGAACAATAACAGAACTAAAGTATAACAACGGCATTACATTAAGTGACCTTTATAATTAGATTTGGTATGCATTCTCTGAGTCTGTTGCACATTTCTCTGCAAAGCACTGGACAAACTATACTTATTGAATACATATGGCGAGCATTAGAAGTTAGAGGACAAGGATTAGTGTTTCTTGGTACATTATAAGGAGATTTTTTTTTGCACAAAAAATGGAGTAAGTGTTATGGTAACCAAGTAAATCCTACCACTGATCAAAAATAGCTGAACAGAACTTGTGGGAAGAGCTCCACTGTGTTAAATGGCAAGTTTAAAATTATGCAGGAATTTTTTTTTTCCTGCATGCCCCCTCTTTCCAAGATCTCATTTACATTTGATGTAAAAAATAAGTATTAAAGGCTCCCATCGTCTGGGTAAAAAATGTATATATAATGTATATATACCGTATGCATATACGCACATGAATAAACTAGTTAGCTGTGTAAATGTAATTCCCATATTTGCAGCTGCAGAATGATGCAGGAAAATATTAAAAATGTTTTACTGACCCTTTGCTAAAATATGAATCAGAAGAAATAATTTTAAAGTGAATATCACCTTGGGGCTCTATGTTTTTTTAATGTTACAAATTCCTTTTCCCATTGACAAAATGTACCATTGGTACAAGTTGTCCTTCAAGGCATGCCCCACCCCCCTGACTGCAGCCCACCTGGAGAAATACCTTTTAACCTTAACCCAGCGACATTCACTGTACGGCCCTATTCAAATCCACACAGCCTTGCTTCAGGAAGGGTTGCCTCCTTGAAAAATATTTGTAGCCCTTGTGCATTTTTTCAGTGCCCTCAGCTTTTTACTATGGGAAGAGCTGTACTCTGCGGGATCACTGGAGGTCACCATTAGTATGGCTTCTCATAGATGACAGATTTTTTTTTTTAATCCAATTTAATGCTTAAGACAATGCTATGCAGAATTGTACTAACCTAACCTCATTTTTTTCTAGCAGAAATACAGCACATAAACCATTTTAATTGCATTTTATGATATACAAGATAAAGGAAGTCAGGCTAAACAATTACAAAAATGAATCATATATGCTAAGAACCATCATGACCTTGTCTGACATTATTTCCTTTGTGCTGACTCTCCTCTAACTCCTTTAAAGCAGTTATGTCACAGAGTCTGGAGTTTTTATTGTGTATATTTTCTGATTTGAGATAAATTTGGACATTCTATGCCACATAAATGATCATATCAGTAAAAAAATCTTGGGTAGTAGTACTAATATCATTTCTCCACCCACCCAGCACTTCTTGTGCTACTGTTGGTTTATAAGAAATGGCAATAAATCTAATTAAGCAGACCCTAGGGTACATATATCAGGAAGATGGGAATTTCACAAGGGTAAGCCCCTTTCACACGATCGGCCTGCAAAGAACCGCCTGTCTATGTTTCAGGTGGATCTGAGCGGGTCACCCACTGACTTGTATGGGCAGGCGGGTGTCAGCAGAGATGTGTTCGTTGACACCCGCCTGCCATCTGATCCGAAAAGATGCACTGGAAACAGACGGATGGCATTACGTTCGCATTCTGTTTAGCGGATCGGAACAGGTCGGATGAAAACGCTGCCCGTTTTCATCCGATCTTCCCATAAAGAACAGCGGGGCTCTGACAGGTCCATCCCTGCACAGTGAGCGGAGACAGATCTGTCATTCGCCTGCTCAGCAGGGATCATTGGAGCGATCCCCCGCTGAGTTGGCGGAGTCCACTGAGTGGATCCACCCCGTGTGAAAGGGGCCTAAAATATTTAGATCCCAAACAATGAGCTGATATGTACTAGTTGTACTGCTCCCTTCCCGAGTTTGGGTCGTAAATGTTTTTTGTTCGTTTTTTGTTGAAAAAACTTTGTGTCCTGATCTTTTTGGATTGGTTTTCCTCATATTTACAGTGAATTGGTAAGATACCCTCCACAAAACTTTATGTTTCAGATATATTAATATGTGCTGAAAACGTGAAATAAATTTGTATTTTTTTATCGTGCTTATTAAATTTTAAATGTACAGACATTGACCCACATTTATTTATTTAACCACCCAAGTGTGGTAGCAAATATCTCCTAAAGAGAAGCCTATAAATTGGCGAAACATGTCAGGATTGCTACACCTTGACAACCATTTGGAAATAATGTTATTTTGGACATTGAATCCGAAATGATCAAATGTTTTTAATCAAATTCTATATTTTTTTCCAATGCTTTTAATATGAATTTAATAAACTATATGAATTTTACATGATGTTCTGACATAAGTTATTGGCACCTGAAAAATCCAAGCTCTTTTTGAGAGTGCTTTTTCATCTCTTGTAGTATCAGATATGGTGCCAATGAGATTTCTTCTGCTGGCTAACTAGTTGTGTTAATGCAGAGTGTGCATGGAAGAGTACCATAGAAATTGGATTAAAGCTTTTTTAGATTTGGGAAGAGGGGTCTGTAAGTATTGGGGATGGGTGGAAATAAGACTGTGAGTTATTGGGTGAATTAAGGGTGGGATGGGAGGGAAAGGAGAAATTAGGCGATGGGATGAATGGGCAAGGCATGGGGTAAGGGTAAAAGTGAGATGGGAAGTGGAGTTGGGAGCATAGTGTGGGAGGAAACTCATGGCAGATCTCACCGTATCAGTCTCAAAATTTGTACTTTAACCACTTCTCTACTGGGCACTTTTATCCCTTTCCTGCCCAGGCCACTTTTCAACTTTCCATGCTGTCACACTTTGAATGACAATTGTGCGGTCATGCAACACTGTACCAAAATTAAATTTTTATTATTTTTTTCACACAAGTAGAGATTTCTTTTGGTGATATTTAATCACTGCTGTTTTTTTTATTTTTTGCTAAAAAACTAAAATAGCCCGCAAAGTTTGAAAAAAAAAGGTTTTCTTAGTTTCTGGCGGTAAATTTTGTAAATAAGTAATTTTTCTCATTCACTGTTGTGCGCTAATGAGGGCATTGATGGGCACTGATGAGGCAGCACTTATGGGCAGTGAGGAGGCGGCACTGAAGGGCACTGATTAGGTGGCACTAATGAGGAGGCACTAATATGCCGCACATATGGGCACTGATAGCTTGCACTGATATGAGGCATTGATGAGCACTGATAGGCAGCACTGATGGGTACTGATAGGCAGCACTGGTGAGCAATGATAAGCGGCACTGATGGGCACTGAAAGGCAGCACTGATTGGTGTCATTGATGGGCACTGCTGGGGCTCTAATGTAATCAGGGCACTGATGATCAGTGCCTTGATTACCTGCACTTGTCTCTCCTGTGAGGAGATTCCGCTGATTAGCTCTCCTCGCCACACACTCTGTCAGTGTGAGCCAAGGAGAGTCGATAAACAGGATTTCTTTATTTACATGTGACCGGCTGTGATTGGACACAGCCGATCACATGGGAAAGAGCTGCGTCATTGGCTCTTTATCAAGATCGGGGTCGCGCTGTGTCCTAGGATCACGGCCACGCTGCGTGCCTCTGCGGGCACTTGAGAACGCCAGTTTTGGGGTATCGTCATATGACGTCGTCCCAGAACGAGAGCACATCCCGCTCGCCGTCATTTTACTATACGGTTGGCGGAAGTGGTTGCTATGAAAAAGATGTTATAGTTAGTTGCTCTGTGCAACAATATTGCACAGAGTGGTTACCTCCTCTTCTGGAGTCTCCCATTCCCACTGTTTGCTCCTTATTCTCTTCAAGTGCCCCCTCAGCAGGTCATGTGCTCACGGGGCACCCATTTGGGTGTGCTCCTGAATCTAGCTGTGTGCGTCTATAGATACACCACCTCCATCCCCCTCACAGGATTTGTCTGACAGCAGCAGGAGCCTATGGCTCCCGGTACCGCTTAGTATGTCCTGTGGAAAGAAGAAGAGAGTGCAGTGGCACTGCAGACATGACAGTGTTGAATCAATGAAGTCAGGTGAGTGTTTAGGGATGTGGAGCATTTTTACCTTAAAGCATAGAATGCTTAGACTTTAGTACCACTTTAACAATCATTAAGTCTGAGGGGAATGTTGCCTTAAAGCGGAGTTCCAGCCTGGGTGTAAAAAAAAATAGAAGTCAGCAGCTGCAAACACTGTGGCTGCTGACGTTTAATATAAGGACACTTACCTGTCCAGGGAGCCCACAATGTCAGCACCTGAAGCCGACCTGTCCATCGGCTCTGGGTTCAGGCGTCGGCATCCTTACCACGGGAAACAGGAAGTGAAGCCTGTTTCCTATTGCTCATGCACATGTCGCACGGCACTTTTTGAATGGTCCCGTCATCTTCTGGGACACACACAGTCCCAGAAGGCAATAGGGGAAGGAGGAGGCCACAAAAAACCCCACAAAAGGGACTTACCTCACTGCGGCCAAATGGGACAGAGGTCCAGAAGAAAACATACCAAAAAGGTATGACAAAGGAAGTCACGTTTGAGTGGGTCATATAAATGATCATAAAGTTTTTTTTTACCATTCTTTTAATTTTGCTATGTATGCTACACGTGGACTGCCTGGATGGAGGAGATTCAGTTGCAATTAAACTGAAGGGGCTCAGCCACTCCTGTGCATGAACCCTATGTGACACCAGCAATGTTTATGTTAAAGTTAAAGGAAGCAGAGGAAGGGATAAACAGAATACACAGAGATCGTGCATTCTTTTCTCCTTCTCAGAAGGTCTCTGTAAGAATCATGGTTTCTGCTAGTTGAAATAAATGCATGAAGTTTGGGTTCTGTCCCACTGAAGATCTTTAACAAAAGCTTTGTCGGTGCCACAATACAACATGTATAGGATCTTGTCTTCTGGTGCTGTTCTGCTATTTCTCTATTGACCACACTGTAGAATGGAGCCTTTTCTCTTCTTGCTGGCAGCAGCTGCTTCTGTCTCTCTTTAGACAAAACATAGGAAAAAAACATCTCATGTGGGTGGTTGCAGGGTCTCAGCATTCTGTCTCCCTCATCTACCTACACAGTGATACCCCGGCTGCTTGCAATCAAAATGTTGAGGAGGGAGTGGAGTTACACGGTGTGTATACTGCATGATTGTTTGAGTCAAAGAGAAGTGGAGCAAGTGATTGGCTGCACCAGGACCCACCCTCCTATCCTAGCTGAGGATAAGCCTGGCTGCTTACAAATCATCCTGTTCTGGAACTGCACATGAGCAGTACAGAGCCAGAGAAAAGCTAATAGTTTTATGGACACTATTTTCATCCTGTTCATGGACAATAATGGACCTGAGAATAGTGACATCATTTTATGTATGGTTGTCAACACTGCTTAGATCTGGGGGGGTTAACTCAATGTAGTGTAATGCGTAAGGTTGGAGAATCATTTGGGTGAAATCCATTTTTCAAAATGATGAGATGTCCAGTATCAAGGCAGCTAGAAAGACTGTAATGGAGCAAAACATCAGGGAAGAGATAGGAAAGGTCTTTTGGTTGAACTTTCAATACAGCAGGGTACACATAAAGAGCTCACTATTCATTCCCTACTGAGTCCGAGGGAGGGTGGCTGTGGTCTGGTCTCCAGAAGCAGGATCAAAGAGGCCTCTGTGGTAACAGTGTTGAAGGTACTGTATGTACCAGTCTACTTCCAAGCAGTTGGAGACAGCCAATGATGGGGTATCAAGAAAGCGGAAGAGATCTGACATTTGAGCAGGAGAGTGTAGAGAAAAAGTTGTGTTATTTCTATGACTCAATAAGTGCATGGAGTAACCCCAGGTGTAGGTGGCACTGTTCTGCCTGACAAATCTCCAAAAGAGGTATCAATGGTCTTTGCATCTGAACTGTGTGATGGACTATATCAAGAAAGACAGTTATGTCAATGCTGTGAAAGTTGATGTGGCCCTTATTTCCGGACTGATGCGCAATTTTGTCTTTAACTGTGAAGAAGTGCACTCTGCACAGGACATCCTTATGCACTGTACAGGCCAGTCTGTTGCTGAAATTATTCCTGTGTACTCAGTTCCACTGTTGAGTTAGGAGGTCTGTCCAAGATAGAATTCAGGATTCCATGAACTGTTGCTCTTAGGTCAGCTCCTGAGGTGGCCGCTGATATCCCCCGCAGTGTTATACTGTTCAGATGACTGTGGTTCTTAAGGTTGTCCAGATGTAATTGCATGAGGATATCTCTCTTTAACTTGGTGTGTTTGGGCCTTTTCTAAGTTGGACACCATCTGTTTCAAAGAGGTATGATTTTTGTCCTTTGCTGCTACTCTGTCAAATAGTGTCTACACCTCTTTTTTATAAATACACCACCTGGTATCCAATCAGATTCCCCTTTGATGAGGAGAAATAAGAAAAACACTTAAAGTTTGAAAGGTCCTAGATCATTGTATTTTTTTTTTTTTTTTTTACTAAATGTCTGGCAATTAAAAAAATATATAACTTTTATTCGTTTTTTTTTTAAATGATGCTTTATTTGCTATAGTTTAAAGCTGAATCATCATTATTTAACTATACATTACCAAAAAAAGAAATGTTAAAAAAAAAATAGTTTGAGGTATACATTTCAGGCAAAGGGTTTATTTTACAGCTTAATAGTACTATCTTATGACAGGATGATTTCTTTGGATAATAATGTGTTTCATCACAATGTCATTTCCTGACTCAACAAGCTATCGCCTCAAGTCATGTCAAGGTGAAAAAAGACAAATAAAAAAGATTTATTAGTTAATACTTTCTTTTTCATGTCATGCACCTTCTAAGACTTTTAATTCAAACTGTCATTCTTCAAGTGGAAAAATGATAGCGTAAGTTTATAAATAAATATACTCTTTCTTTTCAATGTTTCTGCTTAAGACTGTTGTTCAATGAATGATGCAGAGCTAATATTTATTTACACCTGATGTACTGTGATAGCACTGGGCTCTTGGTTTCTCCAAAAATGTGTGATCTGAAATCCGCAAATGGATTAATACATTGAACTAAATTCCTGGCACTCAAAGGAAAAAGCAATTCCGCATTTCGTCAGGCCCTCAGTCCAACTTCCAACACCAATGGTTTCAAGACATTTCTATGTTTGTTATGCTAAATGCAGAAGGTTATCAAGAACAATGTAAAAGTGTCAACCCCATCATCGGTCACTCGCCATGCTAGGGGTAGAACCTGGGGAACGATGCAAATTAATAGAAAATGCATTCGTTCTAATGGATAGTGCAACTTGCATGAATTTTACCAATTGTGTGTACAATTTGTGTGTAAAAGCAGTGTTAATGTACAAATGAAGCCATTATAGTGTTACTAAACCCACAACAATAAAATCAGTCTTATATGCAGTAAAGCATGCCTGTTATACTCACTCCGGAACCTAAGGGGTTAATCCTCTGCACTATGTAAAAAGACTGCCTGTCTTCTCTGTTCCTCTCCTTCTTCCACAGTCCCCAATCTATCTCCTGATAAAACAGAGGCTAGGGGGGAAGCTGCACATGCTCAGTTTGGTGTGTATTGCTAAAGAGTTGTTTTTTTTTTTCTTGGAAGAGAGCATGTGATCAGCACAGGGCCAATCAGCACTGTCCAGACAGAGGATCAGGGGTCCTGCAGCCGTATAGGACAGTCAGTGCAGAATGAAAACCCCTCCTATAAGCTTTCAACAGACACTGATTGAAGTGACAAGACTGCTCTAACTGGTGATGAGAAAAGGTATTTAGCAGTTTATATTTACTAAAACTATTGCATTTCCGTATTCTTTGTACTGTGGGAGACCAGATATAGTGAATACAGGGTCCTGCGTTTAGTGACACTTTAATAATAAAAGTTTTTATATTTAGCATTCCCATGTACAGTTTTTAAAAGTATCCAATATAAAGCAAATTTTACCTGAAATACCTATGGCCACTTAGCTAAACAGTGAATTAAGCTTGAATACTTCATGCTTTAGTTGTTATGGTTTTCAACCAGGCTTCCACTTCGTTGCATGTGTGTTTCTGATGCAGATGCCTTTACATAGTGTAAGGTACTCATAAATATGAACCCAGTAATGAGTAATGGAATGAACACAATTGTGGATAAGGGCATTTAATGCATTTGCAACTATCATATTGCTGCTTGTATACTAAAGGGGTTGTAAACCCTCGTTTAAAAAAAAGTGAAAATAACAAACATGTCTATACTTACCTGCTCTGTGCAATCGTTTTGCACAGAGCAGCCCTGATCCTCTTCATCGAGTGCCCCCACGGAAAGCCACTTCCCATGGGGGCACCCATGTGGGCTCGCTCCTGAGTTCCGCTGCTGCATTCATTGACACAGACAATGGGACTCGGCCCAACCCCCCACACCCATGTTACTGGATTTGATTGATAGCAGCGAGAGCCAATGGCTGATGAGGAGAGAGACAAAGGCTCGTGCACATCACTGGATTGGATCGGGCTCAGGTAAGGAAAGGGGGGGAGGGGTCTGGAGGGAGCTGCAGTACAGAAGGTTTTTCACCCTAAAGTTTTACTAAACCCACAACAGTAAAATCAGTCTGTATATGCAGCATAGCACGCTTGTTATACTCACTGTGGAACTTGAGGGGTTAATTCTCTGCATTGTGTTTTATCCTGTATGCACAGATCCCCCCCCCCCCCCTCTGCACTGTCTGGGGAAAGCCAGCTAACACAGGCAGTGTAGCCAACCTGCACATGCTCAGTTGTGTCTTTTATGCTGGAGAGAACAGTTACTTGTTCTCAGAGATAGCCAGGTCACATTACACATGTGGGCGTGTATACAGGCTGAAGTGGACATCTCCTCCTACCTGAACTCTCAGCACTGTAGAAACTGTGCAGTTTATCATGTAACCGTGGTATACAGATCATCTAAAAAGGTATATAGTGGCAATATTTTAACCGTTTCCCGACCGTCTCACGCAGATATACTGCGGCAAAGGGCACGTACAGGCAGAATAACATACCTGTACGTTGCCCTTTTGCGGGTACGCGCGCCCGCCGGGAGCTCCGTGACCGTGATCGCGGGTCCCGCTGACTCGATGTTTGCGGGGATACCCGCGATCGTCTCACGGTGAAGAAGAACAGGGAGATGCTAATGTAATGTACCTAATGATACTCTCACTGATCACAGCTCCCTGTAATCGGGAGCAGTGATCAGTGTAGTGTCACACACAGCTCCTCCCCCCACAGTTAGAATCACTCCCTAGGACACACTTAACCCCTACAGCGCCACCTAGTGGTTAGCCCCTTCACTGCCAGTCACATTTACACAGTAATCAATGCATTTTTAATCGCACTGATCGCTGTATAAATAAAAAAAAATTATCAATAAAAATGCCATAAAACTATCCCCTATTTTGTAGACGTTATAACTTTTGCGCAAACCAATCAATAAACGCTTATTGCGATTTTTTTACCAAAAATATGTAGAAGAATATGTATCGGCCTAAACTGAGGGAAAAAAACATTTTTTTTATATATTTTTGGGGGATATTTATTATAGCAAAAAGTAAAAAATAATGTGTTTTTTTTTCAAAATTGTTGCTATTTTCTTGTTTATAGCGCAAAAAATAAAAACCGCAGAGGTGATCAAATACCTCCAAAAGAAAGCTCTATTTGTGGGAAAAAAAGGATGTCAATTTTGTTTGGGAGCCACGCCGCGCGACCACGCAATTGACAGTTAAGGCGACGCAATGCCGAATCGCAAAAAGTGCTCTGGTCTTTGGCAAGTGGTTAATGTAAAAAGAAGATTTATAAGCTGTGGGCACTGTGGGGGGCGGTTGAACTATTTTCATGTTATTGGGTTTAGTAACACTTTAATGCATAGAATGCACTAATGTGAAAAACCTTGAGGCTTTACAACCACTTTAACTGCAGGCATAACATTACGATTGCCTCTGAATATAGCAATTTTTGCACTCCCATAATTCTGTGTTTAGGTTAGTAGGCACAAGTTGAGTTGATAAATCCTATAAAGCTGTTCATTTCATATTTATAAGTGAAAATATAAGGAAGCTAAGGTTGAGACCAGTTAATATTTGGCACATCCTTCCAGAAAGTCCATATTCATTTGATAAGGTTTAGAGATGTGCTCACATGTTCTAGAGTATGTCATCAAGCCTGTGATTAAGGAACTTCAAAGTTGTTCCTCCAGTGATAATGTCATTACTTGCAAAGCAGGAAATAGAGTAAATTTAAAAGACATGTTCAATGGTACAACAATGAGCTTTTCATAGTTTGAACTCATTTATATAGTGTTCTAGAAGTTTTTGAAGTGAATTTGTATAAATCTACCTGTCGTTTATTACGTAAGAAAATTGATTCAGCATGTAAACAGTCTGTAGCATGGCTCCTGTATCCCAGATGTAGTTCAGTACTTGTCAAATTTAAATGGTGCAAAGAGAGGGCACTAATAGAAAGATGAAAGCTAAGTTATGGTGGAGATCACCATGAAACATCAAGTAATTCCACGTGGCATTGTGATGTAAGATTCCTATCATATGAAAGCCAGTACATTTTAACAAACTATACACATTTACAGCTGGCAAGGAATATACTGTATCATGATGACTCAGTGTAATTGTATTCAATGTACAGAGTGATTCCTGAGAATTTTGAAGAATTCCAGTCATACTTATTATTAATCACAATGTACAAAAAAGAAGACTGCAAAATGTATGCCTTACCTTCAATACAGTGCTCCTCATTTTATGACCAGCCATGAATTCCTCATTACTACGAGGAGGGAAATCTTTGCTAGTTGTCAGACAGCAGCATTCTTGAGAATCAGTCTTTCCCTAGCAGGAACACAAAGTGCATCTGACTGCCTAGCAGTTTGGTTCATAGAAAACAGTATGGAGCCTGGTGCAGGTATTTATTTATTGATGTATTTACAGTTAGGTCCATATATATTTGGACACAGGCACAATTTTCATTTTTTTTCAGGTATTTACCAAAACATATTCAAGCTATAGTTATATAATATGGGTTGAAAGTGCACAATCTCTAGTTAGTACATCCACATTGGAGGGAGGGTTTAGGAATTACAGCTCTTAAGAATAGACACCCCCCTTTTTCAAGGGACCCAAAGTAATTGGACAATTGAATCAAAAGCTGTTTCATGGCCAAGTGTGGGCTACTCCTTTGTTATTTCTTCATCAATTAAGCAGGTAAAAGTTCTGGAGTTGATTCTAAGTGTGGTATTTTCATTTGGAATTTATTGCTGTGAACCTACATCATGCGTTCAAAGGAGCTGTCCATGCAAGTGAAACAGGCAATTGTAAGGCTTCAAAAATGAAACAAATCCATCAGTGAGATAGAAGCAACATTAGGAGTGGCCAAATCAACAGCTTGGTACATTCTGAGGAAAGAAGAAGGCACTGGTGAGCTCAGGAACAAAAAAAGGCCTGGACGTCCACGAAAGACAACAGTGGATGATTGCAGGATCCTCTCTATGGTAAAGAAAAACCCATTCACAACATACAGACAAGTAAAGGACACTCTCCAGGATGTGGGCGTATCATTGTAAAAGTCTACAATAAAGAGAAGACTTCACGAGAGCAAAAACAGAGGGTTCACCACAAGGTGCAAACCATTCATAAGCCTGAAGAATAGAAAAGCCAGATTAGACTTTGCCAAAAAAACATCTAAAAAAGCCAGACCAGTTCTGGAAAAGCATTCTTTGGACGGATGAAACAAAGATTAATCTGTACCAGAATGACTGGAAGAAAAAAGTATGGAGAGGGCTTGGAACAGCTCATAATCCAGAGCACACAACGTCATCTGTAAAACATGGTGGAGGCAGTATAATGGCATGGGCATGCATGGCTTCCAGTGGCACTCAGTGTTTATTGATGATGTGACAGAAGACAGAAGCAGCCGGATGAATTCTGCAGAGTTTAGAGATATACAGTCACCCCAGATTCAGACAAATGCAGCAAAGTTGATTGGACGGTCACAGTACAGATGGACAACAATCCAAAACACAATGCAAAAGCAACCCAAGAGCTTTTGAAGGAAAAGAAGTGGAATATTCTGCAATGGCCGAGTCAATCACCTGATCTCAACCCAATTGAGCATGCATTTCACTTGCTGAAGGCAAAACTAAAGGCAGAAAGATCCACGAACAAAGAAGAACTAAAGACAGCTGCAGTTAGAGAATGGCAAACCATCAGAAAGGAGGAAACCCAGTCTTTGAGAATGTCCATGGGTTCCAGACTTCAGGCAGTCATTGCCAGTAAAGGATTCTCAACAAAATATTATAAATAAACATTTTATTTATGATTATATTTATTTGTCCATTTATATTTGAGCCCCTGAAAATGGGAGAACTGTGTATAAAAATGGTTTCAGTTCCTAAAATTTGTACTTGATATTTATGTTCAACCCCTTGAATTAAAGCTGCACTTCAAATTAATTTGGATTGTTTTGTTTTAATGTTATTCTGGTGGCATACAGAATAAAATGAAAACAGCATTGTGTGCTTAGGGTTTTTGTCCTGTTGGAAGATTAATCTTCACCCCAGTCTGAAGTCCAGAGCGCTCTGGAGCAGGTTTTCGTGAAGGCTGTCTCTGTACATTGCTGCATTCATCTTTCCCTTGATTCTGACTAGTCTCCCAGTTCCTGCCCCTGAAAACATCCCCACAGCATGATGCTGCCTCCACCATGCTTTACTGTAGAGATGGTATTGGCCTGGCGATGAGCGGTACCTGGCTTCCTCCAGACATGACGCTTGCCATGTAGGCCAAAGAGTTCAATCTTTGTTTCATCAGAATAGAGAATTTTGTTTTTTCATGGTCTGAGAGTCCTTCAGGTGCCCATTGGCAAACTCCAGATGGGCTGTCCTGTGCCTTTTACTGAAGAGTGGCTTCCGTCTGGCCACTCTACCACACTACCATACAGGTTTGATTGGTGGAGTGCTGCAGAGATGGTTGTCCTTCTGAAAGGTTCTCCTCTCTCCACAGAGAAACGCTGGAGCTCTGTCAGAATGACCATCGGGTTCTTGGTCACCTCCCTGACTAAGGCCCTTCTCCCCCGATCACTCAGTTTGGCCGGACAGCCCGCACTAGGAAGAATCATGGTGGTTCGGAACTTCTTCCATTTATGGATGATGGAGGCCACTGTGCTCATTGGGACCTTAATTTTCTGTACCCTTCCCCAGATCTGTTCCTTGATACAATCCTGTCTCAGAGGTCTGCAGACAATTCCTTGGACTTCATGGCTTGGTTTGTGCTCTGACATGCACTATTAACTGTGGGACCTTACATAGAGAGGTGCGTGCCTTTCCAAATCATGTTCAATCAACTAAATTTACCACAGGTGGACTCCAATAAAGTTGTAGAAACAGCCATTGCACAGCTGTTTTCAGATCTCTCCAGAGATGTTCAATCAAGTCTGGGCTCTGGCTGGGCCACTCAAGGACATTCACTGAGTTGTCCCGTAGTCACTACTTTCTTATCTTGGCTGTGTGCTTAGGGTTGTTGTCCTGTTGGAAGATGAACCTTCGCCCCAGTGTGAGGTCCACAGCACTCTGGAGCAGGTTTTCATCAAGGATGTCTCTGTACATTGCTGCATTCATCTTTCCCTCAATTCTGACTAGTCTCCCAGTTCCCAGTTGAAAAACATCCCCACAGCACGATGCTGCCACCACCATGCTTCACTGTAGGGATGGTATTGGCCAGGTGTTGAGCAGTGCCTGGTTTCCTCCAGACATGATGCTTGCCATTCAGGCCAAAGAGTTCAATCTTTATTTCATCATACCAGAGAATTTTGCTTCACATGATCTGAGAGTCCTTCAAGTGCCTTTTGACGAACTCCAGGTGGGCTGTCATGTGCTTTTTACTGAGGAGTGACGTCTGTCTGGCCACTCTATCATACTACCATACAGGCCTGATTGGTGGAGTGCTGCAGAGATGGTTATTTTTCTGAAAGGTTCTCTCTCCACAAAGAAATGCTTGAGCTCTGTCAGAGTGACCATCGGGTTCTTGGTCACCTCACTGACTAAGGGCCTTCTCCCCTGATCGATCAGTTTGGCTGGGCGGCCCGCGCTAGGAAGAGTCATGGTGGTTTTGAACTTTACCATGTATGGATGATGGAGGCCACTGTGCTCATTTGGGACTTTCAATGCTGCAGAAAATTTTCTGTACCCTTCCCCAGATCTGTTTCTTCGATACAATCCTGTCTCGGAGGTCTACAGACAATTCCTTGGACTTCATGGCTTGATTTGTGCTCTGACATGCACTGTTAACTGTGGGACCTTATATAGACAGGTGTCTGCCTTTCCAAATCATATCCAAATAACTGAATTTACCACAGGTGGAATCCAATCAAGTTGTAGAAACATTTCAAGGATGATCAGTGGAAACAGGATGCACCTGAGCTCAATTTTGAGTGTCATGGCAAAGGCTGTGAATACTTGTGATTTTTTTCATTTTTTTTTTTTAATAAATTTGCAAAGATTTCAAAAATAATTCTTTCACGTTGTCATTATGAGGTATTGTTTGTAGATTTTTGAGGAAAATAATGAATTTAATCAATTTTGGAATAGGGCTGTAACATAACAAAATGTGGAAAAAGTGAAGCGCTGTGAGTACTTTCTGGATATATATATATAGTGTACATTCACATCAGTCCCTGACCTCAAGGAGCTTACAATCTAAAGTCCCTAAGGTACAAGAGTATATAGGGGCAAGCCACAAATTAACCAACAATAAACAAATCAGACATCGGTGTTCTTTATTTTCGTTAATCCAAAAAACAAAAGTGTTTTATATAGCAGCCTGTCAGTCCTTAGATGTGGAGCCTGCATTAGTTTTATTTCTTGCCCTTTATTTTCACCTTCTGATCCTGACAGTAACACACTTCCTGTTCTGGTGTTGCTACACTTACACACTGCACTGTATTAATGGAGAAGCATTGTTGTCACCCTTGGCTGCTCTCCTGGTTTAGATTTTAAACATCTCCATCTTCTCATCTTCATAACATAGGAGGGAGGAGTTTTGTAGTTCATGGAAGATAGCTTGGAAAGCGGATAATATGTTAGATTTTTACCAAAATAGGTTAAGTCACAATATCTTAAAAAAGTATTGGAATTTCAGAATGATGCTATATACTTGTATATGTTCTTTACTTCCGCTACCATCAATTGTATCTCTGTATGTTACTTACCAATTGCACCTATGTTGTTAATTATTGAAATTCAATAAACAAATTTGACAAGGAAAGTGGATAACAATGTTTGAGATGTTAGTTCAGTACATAAGAAGTTATGGTTAACAGGTAGTTACAGAAAATGTATTCACTTGAAGCAATACATGCAACCTCCACATCCAAGGACTGGTAAGCTGCATTATATTACATTTGTGTTTTTTGGTTTAGATACAGTTTAAAATATCATTTAATTGTTTCACTGGCCAAAGTAGCTTAAAGTAGAACTATAGGCAAAACTTTTTTTTAAATTTTGGATAGAGTAATGGAGGATTATAACCCCCGTAGGGTTTCGTTTTGCCAATTGTTTCCCATTGCAAAATTTCCCTTCACTTTCTGTCCTATAGCCAAAACAGAAAGTGAGAGGAAATCCCTGCTAATTAAAAGGAATCTCGTGGGGACCCCCAGATCGCCAGAACTAGTGTCCCCAGTGGAAGATTTCCCTTCTGTTACTTTTCTTGGGACAACCCAAAATGTGGGATTTTTCTTTTACTTTCACTTTCAATGATAATGGTAAACAGGATAAATAGAGAGGATGAATCTCTCTAATGGGGACAAGGTTCGCAATAAGAACTGACAGGGGTTCTAATCCATCTCCACTGTCCAAAACTAAACAAATGTTTTGCCTTTAGTTATACTTTAAAGTTGAACTGTAGGCAGATATAAAAGACACAAATTAATGCAGCTCTGTAATCACTAATATATAATAATAGTATAATGAATGCAAGCAGTCTAAGTACCTTATTTGGCCTAATAGCAGTCTCTCACAGCCCTTGTATAGCAGGGCTAGATTATGTAAAAAAGAAGTAGCATATAGGAATGTGCCCCATTATGTACTGAAAGAAAATGATTTTTCAGTTAAGTACAAAAATATAATTTTTTTTTCATACATCACAGGACACAGAGCAAGTTATTATTCGTGACTACCATGGATGCCTTAAAGCAATGCACATGACTGACATTGTCAGGCCCAAATAAACTACTTAGCAGCCAACAACACTGCGGTCAAAGGCAGTATCCTCAGTGGCCCTTACATTCACCTAGTAATACCTTGTAAACGCATTAACCGAAGACCAGGTTGCGGCCTAAGCCACTGATACCTGATGATAGATTGCCCAAGAGGCACCAACACTTCTGGCAGAGTGAGCCTTCACTTGAAATAGTGGAGCCTTTCTCTTCAAGCCATAGGCTTGGGAAATAAGCTTACAAATCCAATGTGATATAGCCTACTTATAGACTGCCTGATTGCAACAGATAATTTAATATACTATACATATTGACAGCTCAACATACAATGTGTGAAGATCCCTGTCTCCCAGGGGCTGTGGCCTGGGAAAAAAGAAGGCAAAATAATATCATACAAAGCGTTAATATGGTCTAGGGAGCCCAACCGTAGTATATAACCATGTGAGGTGGTGCCACCATAAAACAGTGCCTCCCTCCAAGCCCTTCCAAGCAGCCCCCCACAACAGAGATCACCAATCCCCCCCATGACCACCCCATACCCCCCCACCCAAACACCCGAAGCTCCACAGGAGCTGAGGAACCTGCTTACCCCTACCTAGCCACCTCTGACTCTCACCTAAAATGCACCTATGAATATAACCAAACCCCAACAGTTGGGAATGCCCGGGACCAATCCCAGTTCCTCCAAGAAAGTAAATAACCACAGTGGGTAAACAGGAGGCCAATTGCTGGGTAAGGTCCAAGGCATACACCACAGTACTTAGAAATGCAGTGCTCAAACTGGTAGATGGCAACCCACTAAGTTGAGCAATGAGCAGCTACAGAAAAAAAACCCCTATTAAACAAAGGTGGTACTCTTATTACACCAGAATATACACTATTGCTACGCTGGGAGCAATGTCAGTGACTTTTATCATGAATGGATGGATGAGCATGCAGCATGCAGCAGTAAGTGAAGGTGAATAGATCCTCAATCAGTGGCAGCTGGTGCTCAAAATTTTTGGGGGGCGTAAACGAACTAAAAAAAAACAAAAAAAAAACCATCAATTGCAGCCTCACTGCACCATCATTCGAAGCCACGGTGCCATCAATCGCAGCCACTGTGCTCATCAATTGCCGCCAATGTCCCCATCAATTGCCACCACTGTTCCCATCAATTTCTCCCACTGTGTCCCATCAAACGTAGCCACTGTACCATATCAAATGCTGCCAGTGTGCCCCCCGCCAGCCCGCCGTCTGCACTTACCTGACTCAGTGGGACAGCTCCTGGATGCTCCTCGATGTCTTCTCCCATCCTCTCCACCCGTCCTCTGCTATGATTGGACACCTGGCGTCCAATCACAATGCCTGTCGTTTCTGCCAATCAGGTGACGGTTAACAGATCCGAGCACCTGATTGGAGGCGAGGCGGTTTAGTGTTAGGAAAGCGAATATTCATTCACTTTTTCTAACACAGCTGAGTGACCTGCAAGCATTTTCATGCCTATTAGAGCCTATGGCTCTAATCACGTGCTTCAAAGCCACCCCAAAGCCATGGAATGCATGAATCTATCTATTGGTGCTAGAGGGGGTGGCAGGAGAGAGGAGGCGGCGCCCATGCACCCTTAATTCACGGGCCGCCACTGTCCTCAATGGAATAAAATGTATGCACAAGTAAGCTGCTTGCAGTGAGTTAGGATGAATGGAAGTATGTTTAACTGCTCAGCTGTAAGTCTGTGTGATACAGGTAGATATGTAAGACGCTCTCATATCATGGATGGATAGGTGAGCTGCAGTCATGCCATGAGTGGATAGATCAGCTGCTGCCATACACTGAATATACGATCTAGTAGGGAGTGAGCTGTTAAGACTGTTCAACCAATGCATGCACAGGACTGTTGATACAAAAACTAGATGGAATCAGAATAATAAACAGTCTAATCCAGCACAATAGATGGTAGACAAGAAAGTCCATACCAATGCAAGTTGTGCGTACCGTCTGGGAAATAATGAATACAGCAGGAGTCATGAGGGACATGTATCAGGAGGTACGCCGCAGTTCCGATGCTACAACTTCTTATCCATGTCCCTGGTCCAGCCTGTGCTCCAGGACAGCACAGTTGATATGACCTACAGTATGTGGGGATCACTGTGGTGTCTTCCAGTACTCACTGCTGGTTGGAAGCTAAACAGTGGGGACCTTGAGTGCAGAGTGTGAACAAGTTTTGCTTTTGACTGTTGGTGATTGCTGTGTTGCATTTTTAAGTTCTTTTGGGGGCTTTTCCTTGTAGCTTTTTTAACACCGTTTTCTGTCACTTTTTAAACAGTCTTTTCTTTGCTTCCTTCAGCCTACTAATTAAGGGGAATGGTTATTTGGTCACAGGTGCTTGAGGCCTATATAGCTTTCTGTAGAACTCATTGTGAGCCTGCTCATCTTTGAGCTTGCTGGAACTTAGACCAAGTGGAACTGGACTAAGGGGTGAGTTAAAAACCAGAGTTGAAAACAAGAGGTTATAACAGGAGTCAAATACCTGTGTAGGGCGAGTGTGTACCTGTGTATTGTAAGTACATGAGTGCTGTGAGTGCATGTGGGCTGTATTGAGTATTAGTGTCAGGTAGTACCTGTGTATTGTGAGTACCTGAGTGTTGTCTGAGTAGTGTGTGTGGATCATAAGTACTTGTGTATTGTGTGTGTGCACGTGGGTCTGCAAGTGCACATGGGTCTGCGAGTGCACGTTGGTCTGTGAGTGCATGTGGGTCTGCGAGTGCACGTGGGTCTGATAGTACCTGTGTATTGTCATGTTGAGTAAATGTGTATTGTCTTGTTGAGTACCTGTTTATTGTCTTGTTGAGTATTAGTGTCAGGAAGCTAGTTGTTAGGTAATTTGGACAGGGTATAATCCCCAATCCACATTAAATTAGTAGGTACGATGCCCAGCGGGTGTAGAGATGCAACTCGGGGTACATCTTGTGGCATGTATGCATTCCTTGATTATCCGATCAAGGGGGAATACTGCAGTGCAAAATGTAAGCACATTGTTTCCCTGGAAGCACAGGTTCTGAATCTGGGGAAGCAACTGTCAGCACTGAGAAGACCCTCCATACTAAACGAGATCCAGGAACGTCCACGGCAGGGGCCAAGACAGAGGCGGGTGGAGACAAAGAGGTGCAGGCAGTAGGAAAGAGTAGATGGGTGACAGTCAGGAAGGGTAAAGGGGGAAGTGCCAGGGAGGCAGATCCAGGGCTGGAGCATCCCAATAAGTACGCTCCATTGAGTGACATTGGCAAAACCAGTCAGGGACTAGCACTGCTGGAGCTGAGGGACTCTCCTAGCTGCCAGAAGAAGAACTCATCCAGTGAGAGTGGGAGGGAAGCAAAGGGAAAGGAAAGACTCTGGTGGTAGGGGACTCAGTTTTTAGAAGGACAGAGAGGGCAATCTATAACAAAGACTTGAAGCACTGAACTGTATGTTGTCTACCAGGCACTCTGGTTCGGCACATCATGGATCTGGTGGACAGATTACTGGGAGGGGCTGGGAAAGACCCGGCTGTCATGGTGCATGTTGGCACCAATCATAAAGTCAGAGGCAGATGGAGTGTCCTAAAGAACGATTTTACGGAGCTAAATTAAGGAAAAGAACCTCCAAGGTAGTATTTTCAGGAATACTACTGGTACATTGAGCCACACCAGAAAGGCAGAGAGAGATTAGGAAAGTAAACAAGTGGCTGAGTGTCAGTACTAGGATCCCTTTAGGACCCAGCACAACTCACCTGACACAGCCTTTACCTGGGAAACAACAATGATTGGCCAGCTCACCTTTAAATAACATGCATCAGCATTCAATCATTGCTCGTGTTAGAGTTTACCTGTGTTTGATCCAGTTGATATCTGCTCTGTGTATTTCGTGTATGACCCGGCTCGTTTGACCCTGTTTGCTTGCTTCTGATTCGGTACCGTTTGGACTCTGATCTTCCTGTGTATGACCCAGCTTGCCTAGACTACGTTTTTGCCTGATACCACTAGTACCTTCATCTGCAGCAGTGAACTACAAGCACCAGACATCTATCCTCCACCTGCAGCGGTGAACTACAAACACCAGACACCATCAATCCTCATCTGCAGCGGTGAACTACAAGGTCCAGCAAACATCTACCTACAGCTACAGCGGTGAACTACAAGTCCCAGCTGACCTGCTCTGCTCATGGTATGTGCTCTTGTTCTTTGAACTCTTTGCATAATCAGAATACCTGAACTGTTACCTGTTATATGCTCTACCCTGACATTAACAAGCTTGTTAATGTCAGGGTAGAGCATATAACAGGTAACAGTTCAGGTATTCTGATTATGCAAAGAGTTCAAAGAACAAGAGCACATACCATGAGCAGAGCAGGTCAGCTGGGACTTGTAGTTCACCGCTGTAGCTGTAGGTAGATGTTTGCTGGACCTTGTAGTTCACCGCTGCAGATGAGGATTGATGGTGTCTGGTGTTTGTAGTTCACCGCTGCAGGTGGAGGATAGATGTCTGGTGCTTGTAGTTCACTGCTGCAGATGAAGGTACTAGTGGTATCAGGCAAAAACGTAGTCTAGGCAAGCTGGGTCATACACAGGAAGATCAGAGTCCAAACGGTACCGAATCAGAAGCAAGCAAACAGGGTCAAACGAGCCGGGTCATACACGAAATACACAGAGCAGATATCAACTGGATCAAACACAGGTAAACTCTAACACGAGCAATGATTGAATGCTGATGCATGTTATTTAAAGGTGAGCTGGCCAATCATTGTTGTTTCCCAGGTAAAGGCTGTGTCAGGTGAGTTGTGCTGGGTCCTAAAGGGATCCTAGTACTGACACTGAGGAGCTGGTGTAGTAAGGAGGGGTTTGGATTCCTGGAGGACTGGGCCGACTTCTCAGTCGATCACCAGTACTATAGAAGGGACGGACTGCACCTAAATGAGGAGGGTGCAGATCAGCTGGGAGTAAAGATGGCCAAAAAGATAGAGGGGTTTTTAAACTAGGCGAGGGGGGAGGGCCCAGAGGTAGAGATAGTCAGGGCGAAACATGTTCCAGAGGGTAGGTATTGGAGGCATTAGCGATAGGTTGACTAAAGCACATAAACCCAAGGTAAGTATAGTAACAAGTCCTAGTACATCTCGGAACAACCAATAAGAGGATAGTATGCGACCAGTCTAAACTACGTGGCATGTTCACCAATGCCAGGAGCCTGGCAGACAACATGGGTCAACTAGAGATTCTGTTGTACGGGGAGGATTTGGATTTTGTGGGAATTTCAGAGACTTGGTTCAACAGCTCTCATGATTGGCTGGCAACCATTCAAGGGTATACCCTTTATTGCAGGGATAGAGAGGGTAAAAAAGGGGAGGGGTATGCCTATATATCAAGAATAATGTACAAGTGAATGTGAGAGATGGCATCACTAAGGGAGTTAGGGAGGAGGTGGAATCCTTAAGGGTAGAGCTCCAAAGGGATGAAGCTAAGGGAAAAATAATACTGGGTATATGCTATAGACCGCCTAACCTGAGGGAGGAGGGGGAGATGGATCTCCTATCACAAGTGGGATTACCAGCAAGGATGGGAAGTGTTATCATAATAGGGGATTTTAATTATCCAGACATAGACTGGGCGGAGGGAACCACGCATTCGTCTAAGGCTCGCCAGGTCTTAAATATCTTGCAGGATAATTTCATGGTTCAGACGGTAGACGCACCAACTAGAAATAAAGCGTTACTGCATCTACTGATTACCAACAATACAGGCCTGATCACGGATGTGAAAATACAGGGCAATTTAGGAAACAGCGATTACAGGTCAATTGGCTTCAGTATAAATCACACAAATAGGAAACATAAGGGGAATGCAAAGACACTGAATTTCAAAAGAGCCAACTTCCCTAAACTATGAACCTTGCTAGAAGGCATTAATTTGGATAAAATCTTAGGAACAAAGAACACAGAGGAGAGATGGGTTTGCTTTAAGAGCATATTAAATAAGTTCATTAGCCAATGCATCCCAATGGGTAATAAATTTAAAAGAGCGAACAAAAGTCCTGGATGGCTTAACTCCAATGTAAAAATGCATATAAAAGCAAAGAAGAAGGCCTTCAAAAAATGTGAGGTTGAGGGATCATCATCAGCATTCACACTAAAGAATGCAACAAGAAATGTAAGGGTGCAATTAGGGTGGTTAAGATAGAACAAAAGACACATAGCAGAGGAGGGCAAAAAAATCCCAAGAAATTCTTTAAGTAAGCAAACAGTAAAAAAGGAGGACAGACCATATTGGCCCCATAAAGAATGAGGAGGGACATCTGGTTATAAAGGATGGGGAGATGGCGAAGGCATTGAATTTATTCTTCTCCTCAGTCTTCACAAGGGACTCGGGGGGCTTCAGTAACCAAAACTGCAGTGTTTATCCTTATGAGACATTACAGGAAGCACCTCCATGGTTAACAGAGGACAGTATTAAAATTAGACTTGGGAAACATAACATTAATAAATCACTGGGACCAGATGTCTTGCATCCAAGGGTACTTAGGGAACTAGGCAATTACGCCATTGAATTCCGTACTCTGGCAGCAGAGGTTGCTTGAAACAATGAGGCCCTCGTGGCTGCTTTTTCTCATGGTTTCTCGGATACCATAAAGGATGAGATGCCCGAGATATACCCACTGAGCTAGAGAAGTTGACCAGGTTTGCCATCCTCATTGACTCCAGACTCAGAGAAAGACTTCCTTTTAAGGAGCGCGGTACATTTGTCTCTGAACTTTGCAGTCCCACCCTTGCCTCCCTCACCTCCCATGCCTTCTGGTACCGAGTCTGTCTGTGAAGATGAACCCATGCACTCGGGCTTCATGCGTCTCTGTGGAGAAGTGAATCCTTAGGAGGAGGGAGAGATTGTGCTTTATTGTGGCCAGGCAGGTCACTTTTTGAAGCTTTGTCCTACCCGTCCAGGGAATGACCGAACCTTAGAGTCCTGTCACGGACAGACCTTAGGTGGCGTTGTTTCATCCCCAGTTATCCAGAAAGATAAGACCCTGGTTTTGGCTACCCTTTCTTGGGCTGAGTCGTCCGTCGAGATACAGGCTGTAATCGACTCTGGGGCTGCAGGCCTGTTCATTGATGCTGCCTTTGTATCGAAGCACTCGATTCTGCTGCAGCTGTGTGACACTCCACTTGCCATTGAGGCCCTTGACGGAAGACCTCTACAGCCTGCCCATGTGACTCATGAGACTGTTCCATTGTCCATGGCCGTACGGCAGTGGTTCTCAACTCCTGTCCTCAGGATCCACTAACAGGCCAGGTTTTAAGTATAACTTTGGGGAGATGCAGACTAGAATACTGCAATCACTGAGCAAAAAAGGATATCATCTGTGATGTATTTCAGTAATCTTGAAAACCTGGCCTGTTAGTGGGTCCTGAGGACAGGAGTTGAGAACCTCTGCCGTAGGGGCTCTTCACCATGAGATAATCCAATTCCAAGTTATTTCCTCACCTAAGTTTCTGCTGGTTATTGGTTACCCTTGGTTACAGAGGCACAACCCCTCTTTTGATTGACTCCATGCTGAGGTTCTCTCCTGGTCACTACAATGCAGTAAGACATGCTTCCAGAAGGTAGCCAAGGTCCTGTGCACCTCTTCACTCTCCTTCCTGCCGGAGGAGTACTGCGGTTTTAGCAATGTCTTTGACAAAGGTCAAGCTGGTAGTTTGCCTCCACACCGGTCGTATGATTGCGCAATTGACCTTCAACCCGGTGTCATACCCCCTCGTGGCTGGGTTTACCCTTTGTCGGTCTTGGAGGATAGGGCCATGGAGGCCTATTGTGCAGACGCACTTTCTCAAGGTTTCATCTGCAAATCCTCGTCTCCTGCTGGTGCTGGTTTCTTCTTTGTGAAGAAGAGTGGTGAACTGAGACCTTGTATTGACTATAGGGGTCTTGATTGTTTCATGATTAAGAATGCCTATCTGATTCCGTTGATTATGGAGTTATTTGACCGCCTCAAGGGAGCAATGGTTTTCACAAAGCTTGATTTGAGAGGAGCATACAATCTCGTGAGGATTAAGGAGAGCGACGAGTAGAAAACTGCGTTTAATACCAGAACAGGCCATTATGAGTACCTCGTAATGCCTTTTGGCCTTTGTAACGCCCCTGGCAGTTTTCCAGGAATTTATTAACGATGTCCTCTGATTTGTTGCAGTTATGTGTGGTGGTTTTTTTCGACGATATCCTCATATTTTCCAAGTCCCTGGAGAGCTACCACACAGATGTCTGTCGTGTGTTTCAGAAACCAAGAGAGAACAATCTCTATTGTAAATTGGAGGAGTGCGAATTCCATCGTGAACAGGTTAAATTCCTTTGTTATGTCATTTCTACTGCTGTTTTTTCGATGGACCCAGAGAAACTTTCAGCAGTTCTACAGTGGCCCCGACCCGTGGGTTTTTAAGTCCTCTGCAGCATTTTCTTGGCTTTGTCAACTATTATCAGAAGTTTATTCGTAACTTCTCCTCTCTGGTCAAGCCCCTGACTGATATGACCAGAAAGGACGGTAACCCACAGAGTTAGTCTCCGGAGTCCATTAAGGCCTTTAAGAGTATCAAGGCTGCCTTTGTTTCTGCTCTTGTGTTGGCACATCCTGATCCCACATGACTTTTTGTCCTTGAGGTTGATGCTTCTGAGACTGGAGTTCGCACCCATCTGTCTTAACGTCCTACCTCTGAGAGCCCTATGCATCCTTGTGGCTACTTTTCCAAGAAATTGCCACCTGCGGAGTGCAATTACGAGATTGGTGACAGAGAACTTTTAGCGATCATTTTAGCTAAAAAGAATGGAGACCTCTCCTTGAAGGTACCACTGTGCCGGTTCTCATTCTTACTGACCATAAGAATCTCACATTCTTGTCTGAGATTAAATGTCTTTCTCCCAGAAGGGCGCGATGGGCTCTTTTCTTGTCTAGTTTCAATTACATTGTCTCATTCTTACCTGGTACTAAGAATGTAAGGGCTAACACTTTGTCCCAACAATTTTCCTCCACTTCCAAGATGGAGTCAGTTCTGGTTCCTGTGATTCCTCCTGATCGTATTCTGGCTACGGTTCGCACCAGCCTCACTTCTCCTTTGGGTGACAAAATTCTTGCCGTTCAGGTCCATGCTCCTTCTGAGAAACCTTGTGACCGCTGCTTTGTCCCAGAGAATCTCTGTACTGCCGTGATCCAGACTTACCATTCTCCCAAGGCTGCTGGCCACCCTGGGAAGAATCAACACTTTTGGGCCATTTCCCAACAATTCTGGGGGCCTAGTCTACGTGCTGATGTAACCGCCTTCATAGCTGCATGTTCCATGTGTGCTCAGAGTAAGACTCCACGACACCTTCCAGTGGGCCTCCTACAACCCATACCCAATGGAGAGAGGCCCTAGACCCACCTCTTTATGGATTTCATTGTGGAGTTACCCAACTCCCAGGGCAACACAGTTATCCTTATGGTGGTTGACCGGTTCTCAAAAATGTCCCATTGTATTCCACTTAAGAAGTTGCCCATTTCTAAGAAACTGGCTTTGAATTTTGCTCGGGAGATCTTTCGCTTACATGGGCTACCCAAGGTGATTGTCTCGGACAGGGGTAGTCAGTTTGTGTCCTGGTGAGCCTTTTGTGCACAGTTGGGAATTCAGCTTGCTTTCTCCTCTGCGTATCACCCGCAGTCTAATGGGGCCGCAGAACGAGCGAATCAGTCCTTGGAGCAATACCTACATTGCTATATTTCTGACCATTATAACAACTGGTCAGACCTCTTACCATGGGTGGAGTTTGCTCACAATAGTGCCTTGAATTCTGCTTCCTGATTGTCCCCGTTTATGGCGAACTATGGTTTCCAAACCTCCATGTTGCCTGACTCGTTTGTTTCTGCAGAGTATTCCTGCATTAGAGAAGCATCTCCGTGGCTTTGCGACATGCTAATGGCAGGTACAGACTCCATGCTGACCGCAGACACCTGCCTGCGCCTTCCAGGTTGGGGACAGAGTCTGGCTGTCATTTCACAACCTCCGACTTTGTGTTCCCTCTCTGAAGTTTGCACCTCGGTTTTTTGGGCCTTTCCGTATTCTTCGCAGGATTAACTCAGTGGCTTACGCATTAGACCTTCCTTCTAATATGCGTATCTCTAATGTATTTCATGTCTCCTTATTAAAACCTTTGTTCTGCAACCGCTTTACCACCTCGGTGCCTCGTCCTTACCCTGTACAGGTTGATAACCATGAGGAGTATGAAGTACAGTCCATTGTTGACTCCCGTAGGTACCGTAGGCGCATACAGTACCTGGTGCATTGGAAAGGGTACGGTCCGAAGGAATGCTTTTGGGTCTCATCCTCAGACGTACATGCCCCTGTCCTCCTCCATGCTTTCCATAGACGTTTTCCCCTCAAGCCTGGTGGTCCTCCGAGGGGGAGGGGTCATTGAGGAGGGGGTACTGTCAGGGCTGGGCTTAGCCCTTCCTTCTTAAAGCTGGCCGCTCAGCTGTTGACTAATTGCCAGTTCCTTTCTCTCCACAGTGACTCACCTGTTGATGATATTCTGCTCGTCAGTCCTGCCTACTTAAGCCGTCCAGCCCAGACGATCTCTGCCTTCGCCTTGGTCACATCTCTAGAGATGCTCTCCTGTGTTCCTGTTAAAGACTTGCTTGGCTGACATTCCTTCTGGCTCTAAATCCTGCTTGCTGTTCTACTACGCTCATCTCTGGCTCCCTGACGTTTTGGCTTGTCTGACTATCCATTCCGGTTCCTGAACTCGGCTATGTTTTGACAACGTTTACTCTGTTTACCTTTTTATTATTATTAAACAAGTGTGATTTAACTGTATAAAAATTACTAAAGCACAGATGTGAATGATTGTATCAAAATGTGAACCAAAAATTATATTAAGATAAACAAATGATAATGGCTGCTATTATTGTGTTATGTGCTGATATCACAAAAGAGTGAATATATAAAAAGTTAATAAAGCGCTACCAACAACCTTAATATAGCACAGTGATCCAATAAATAATGTGATCCAATAAAAAATGTGATCCTATAAAAAATAAATAAACGAATTATATATATATGTTTCCAGTGAACCACACTAGATATAAATTAATTACTGTTCTTCCAAAATGCTTGTAGATTTCTGGAGATACTGGGAAAAAAGTCAAATACCACTCATTTGTAAGATAAAACACAAAAGGACAACGATAGCTAAATGATCAGGTGTGTGGTCTCTGATGATGTTCACATGTGGTGGATTGCTTTCAAACCTTCATTGCTTTCAATCCTTCATAGATCGATATTGCTCAAACAAAAGAAAGGACATACCTCATTGTGCAAATAAATAAACTAAAAACGACATGTGGGTAATAAAACACAGTTGCACTCACACATGCCCCGCAATAAGATCGCATTTAAGAAGGTCAGTTGCATATATTCAGAGATAATCTTCTCACTTGGCTGTTACTGCTCACACAGCACTTGGGCTACTGGCTCCTCCTACGCGTTACATCACTGGCACGTGACTTTTTTAAGGTTCAATTTTTAACTGTACTTCTGTCTCAGTCTGATTCATGGTTTCTGACAGGTGGGTAGTGGGGTCTCACAGGGTTTTGCGCTGGGACCAATCCTATTTAATTTGTTCATAAATGACCTGGAGGATGGGGTAAACAGTTCAGTCTCTGTATTTGTGGACAATACTAAGCTAAGCAGGGCAGTAACTTCTCCGCAGGATGTGGAAACCTTGCAAAAAGATCTCAACAAATTAATGGGGTGGGCAACTACATGGCAAATGATGTTTAATGTAGAAAAATGTAAAATAATGCATTTGGGTGGCAAAAATATGAATGCAATCTATACACTAGGGGGAGAACCTCTGGGGGAATCTAGGATGGAAAAGGACCTAGGGGGCCTAGTAGATGATAGGCTCAGCTATCGCATGCAATGCCAAGCTGCTGCTAAGAAAGCAAACAGAATATAGGCAAGCATTAAAAACGGGATCAACTCCTGAGATAAAACAATAATTCTTCTGCTCTACAAGACTCTGGTCCGGCCGCACCTAATGTATGCTGTCCAGTTCTGGGCACCAGTCCTCAGGAAGGATGTACTGGAAATGGAGCGAGTACAAGGAAGGTCAACAAAGCTAATAAAGGGTCTGGAGGAAATTAGTTATGAGGAAAGGTTGCCAACACTGAACTTATTCTCTCTGGAGAAGAGACGCTTGAGAGGGGATATGATTTCAATTTACAAATACCATACTGGTGACCCCACAATAGGGATAAAACCTCTTTGCAGAAGGGAGTTTAACAAGACACATGGCCACTCATTAAAATTAGAAGAAAAGAGGTTTAACCCCTAAACTATGTAGAGGGTTCTTTACTGTAAGAGCGGCAAGGATGTGGAATTCCCTTCCACAGGCAGTGGTATCAGCGGGGAGCATTGATAGTTTAAAAAAACTATTTGATAAGCACCTGAACAACTACAACATACAGGGATATACAATGTAATACTGCCATATAATCACACTCATAGGTTGGACTTGATGAACTTTATGAACTTGTGATGGACTTTTTCAACCTCACCTACTATGTAACTATGTAACTGTGTACAGTCCATTCAGCCGGCATCCTAGTTGTCTACCTCCAGAGAGTATTCCATGCAGACAATGCTGTATTCATTGGAAGGCTGACTGCTCACTGTTGTACTGTCCTGGCATTTTTGGGCCTCAAAAAATGAGGCCATAAGTACATCAGGATTTATCGAATTTCAGATTTATATACTGTATATATATATCATACTTTGTGGACTCTATAACTTTCCTACAGGCTAAATAATTTACACTGATTTGAGTTATTTTCACCAAAGAAATGTAGCAGTATACATTTTGGACAAAATTTATGAAGAAAGATTATTTATTTGCAAAAGGTCATAACAGAATCAAAGAAAAAAATTTTTTTTTTTGCCTTTCTTCGTTTATTTAGGAAAAAAATAAAAAACCCAGCTTTTATTAAAGCAGGGTTTCACCCAGAAGTGGAAGCTCTGCTTATATGCTTCCTCCCCCCTCCGGTGCCACATTTGGCACCTTTCAGGGGGAGGGGGGAACGGGTACCTGTTTTTGACAGGTACCTGTCCCCACTTCCGGGAGACATCGCCACGGCACCATCCCTTGGAAGCTCGGCCCCTCCTCTTTCCTCCGCCACCGGGCCAGTGAAAAAGCACAGCTCGCTTTGTGCATGCACGGTAGGGTGCCTGCTGTGAAGCCAAGAGCCTTCAATTCCAGTTTCCCTTAGTTTGAATGGCGGGGGCAGCACCCGAGAGCCGATGTGAAAATCGGCTTCGGGTGCCGACATCGCGGGATCCCTGGACAGGTAAGTGTCCTAATAATAAAAGTCAGCAGGCACAGTGCCTTGAAGAAGTATTTATACCCCTTGAAATTTTCCACGATTTGTCATGTTACAACCAAAAATGTAAATGTATTTTATTGGGATTGTATGTAATAGACCAACACAAAGTGACACATAATTGTGAAGTGGAAATAAAATGATAAATGGTTTTCCAAATTTTTTACAAATAAATATGTGAAAAGTGTGGCGTGCTTTTGTATTCAGCCCCCTTTCTTCTGATACCCCTGACTAAAATCTAGTGAAATCAATTGCCTTCAGAAGTCACCTAATTAGTAAATAGAGTCCACCTATGTGTAATTTAATCTCAATATAAATACAGCTGTTCTGTGAAGCCCTCAGAGGTTTGTTAGAAAACCTTAGCGAACAAACAGCATCATGAAGGCCAAGGAACACACCAGACAGGTCAGGGATAAAGTTGTGGAGAAGTTTAAAGCAGATTTAGGTTATAAAAAAATATCCCAAGCTTTGAACATCTCACGGAGCTCTGTTCAATCCATCATCCAAAAATGGAAAGAGTATGGCACAACTGCAAACTTATCAAGACATGGCAGTCCACCTAAACTGACAGGCAGGGAAAGGACAGCATTAATCAGAGAAGCAGCCAAGAGGCCCATGGTAACTCTGGAGGAGCTGCCGAGATCCACAGCTCAGGTGGGAGAATCTGTCCACAGGACAACTATTAGTCGTGCACTCCACAAATCTGGCATTTATGAAAGAATGGCAAGAAGAAAGCCATTGTTGAAAGAAAGCCATAAGAAGTCCTGTTTGCAGTTTGCCAGAAGCCATGTGGGGGACACAGCAAACATATGGAAGAAGGTGCTCTGGTCAGATGAGACCAAAATTTAACTTTTTGGCCTAAAAGCAAAACGCTATATGTGGTAGAAAAGTAACACTGCACAGTACCCTGAACACACCATCCCCACCGTGAAACATGGTAGTGGCAGCATCATGTTGTGGTGATGCTTTTCTTCAGCAGGGACAGGGAAGATGGTCAGAGTTGATGGGAAGATAGATGGAAAAAAAGCAGGGCAATTTTAGAAGAAAACCTGTTAGAGTCTGCAAAGACTTGAGACTGGGGCGGAGGTTCACTTTCCAGCAGGACAACGACCCTAAACATACAGCCAGAGCTACAATGTAATGGTTTAGATCAAAGCATATTTGTGTGTTAGAATGGCCCAGTCAAAGTCCCAGGGTCGATCCTGGACGGTGTGCATGGGGTGCACCCAGGCGCCACAGAGGTGGGGGCGCTGAAGCGCCAGAGTGCTCCCCTCCCTTCTTGCTGAAGCCCATCCCCCCTTCCTCTTCCTGTCAGAGAAGGAGAGTGGAAACAGCTGGAGATCAGAGCGGCTGTGTCTCTATGTGCAGAGAGACCAGCCGCGCAGTGACGTCACGGGGGGGGGGGGGGGCGGTCCGTGCCCGACGTGTTCCAGTTTTCCTCCTCCTGTGTGTAACTCTCGCCTGCTGCCCAAGCCTGACACACTCTGTTCTCCACCCGGGCGGCTGCACAGTGTCCTCTCCTCTCCAGCTGCCGCCCGGGTGTTCTTTAATTAGCTTAATGGAGGGGTGGGGGTGGTTTGTCGGGAGTCTATACTAATGGAGGGGGGTTGTCCTGGGGGGTCTATACTAATGGAGGGGGGGTGGTTTGTCCTGGGGGGGTCTGTACTAATGGAGGGGGGTGGTTTGTTCTGCGGGGTCTGTACTAATGGAGGGGGGTGGTTTGTTCTGGGGGGGTCTGTACTAATGTGGGGGGGTGGTTTGTCCGGGGGGGTCTGTAGTAATGGAGGGGGGTGGTTTGTTCTGGGGGGTCTGTAATAACAAAGGGGGTGGTTTGTCCTGGGGGGTCTGTACTCATGGAGGGGGGTGGTTTGTTCTGGGGGGTCTGTACTAATGGGGGGGTGGTTTGTTCTGGGGGGTCTGTACTAATTAGTACAGACCCCCTGGTCAAACCACCCCCCTCCATTAGTACAGACCCCCCCTCCATTAGTACAGACCCCAGGACAAACCACCCCCCTACATTAGCGCTGACCCCCCAGAACAAACCAACCCCCTCCATTAATACAGACCCCCCTCCATTAGTACAGACCCCCCAGGATAAACCACCCCCCTTCATTAGTACAGACCCCCAGAACAAACCACCCCCCTCCATTAGTACAGACTCCCTCAGGACAAACCACCCCCCTCCATTAGTACAGACCCCCCCAGGACAAACCACCCCCCTTCATTATTACAGACCCCCAGAACAAACCACCCCCCTCCATTAGTACAGACTCCCTCAGGACAAACCACCCCCCTCCATTAGTACAGACCCCCCCAGGACAAACCACCCCCCTACATTAGTAAAGACCCCCCGGACAAACCACCCCCCTACATTTGTTTATTCAGGGGGGGTCTGTACTAATGGAGGGGGGGTGGTTCTGTACTAATGTAGGGGGGGTTTGTTCTGGGGGGGTCTGTACTAATGGAGGGGGGTGGTTCTGTACTAATGGAGGGGGCTTGGTTTGTCCTGAGGGGGTCTATACTGATAGAGGGGGGTGTTTTGTCCTGGGGGGTCTATACTGATGGGGGGCCTGTGCTGAGGGAGGGGTTTATACTTAGTGGGGAGTCTGCACTGATGGAGGGGGGTCCATACTTAGTGGAGGGGGGTCTGTACCGAGGGGCGACTATAGTTGGTGGAGGGGGAGGTGATACCATGTTTTACCACACCGGGTGACACCCCTCTCCCTCTCCCTCTCCTCTTTGCGCGCGCTGCTGTACTAGTGAGCGGAGCACTTTGTTTCTTCCCCCACCTTCATATCGGCCAGGGAAGAAAAAAAAAAGGAGCAGAGAAGAGGATTCTGGGACATGTAGTCCCAAGGAATGGCAGCCCCACTGTGACACGGAAACTGCAGCACACACAGCATGCTCAGCTGAATGGGAGAGAGAGAGAGCGAGGAGCCCAGCAAAGCTTTCAGGGAAGTACACCCAGGACTCCAGAGGGAGAGGACAGTGCTGAGGGAACACCATCAGAGAGAGAACCCCACTGCCCTGCACCACGAGAGGGAAAGCCACACAGCCTAGCGCCATCCCTGGTGGAGAAAGGAATGGAGTCATTTCCAGAATACAGATCTGGGTGCTACCCAGCGGAGTCGCCACGGGCAATTCACAGTGAGCAGACTCCTGATCAGAAGAACCGTTGTTGCTGTATTGCTGGGTCAGGTGAGAGGGCCGATCGGCCATTATCTACTAACGTCCATAGAAACTGCAGTTTCTGACCATCTCTTGTAACATGTCTGCAGTCTCTGACCATCTCTTGTATCATGTCTGCAGTCTCTGACATCTCTTGTATTATGTCTGCAGTCTCTGACCATTTCCTTTATTATGTCTGCCGTCTCTGACCATCTTTTGTACTATGTCTGCTGTCTCTGACCATCTCTTGTAACATGTCTGCAGTCTCTGACCATCTCTTGTATCATGTCTGCAGTCTCTGATCATCTCTTTTATTATGTCTGCAGTCTCTGACCATCTCCTGTATTATGTCTGCCGTCTCTGATCATCTCTTGTATTATGTCTGCAGTCTCTGACCATTTCCTTTATTATGTCTGCCGTCTCTGACCATCTTTTGTATTATGTCTGCCGTCTCTGATCATCTCCTGTACTATGTCTGCTGTCTCTGATCATCTCCTGTACTATATCTGCTGTCTCTGACCATCTCTTGTAACATGTCTGCAGTCTCTGACCATCTCTTTTTTTTTTTTTAAATCTCTTTATTTGAAAAAATTATCCATTACAGCTTACACAAAGCCACCAAAATACAAAAGAAAAAAAAAGTACAAAAGAAGAGAGAAAGGAGCTGTCTCTAAGAGCATAAACACGTTAAAATCATCCATTTTTCCCGTATATACATCTACATCTACGTCCGATATGTGCCAATTCAAGATACCCATAAGCTGTAACCTTCAACAAGGGGAAATAAAAAGGCTTCTTCACTTTTCCCCTCATTTTACCCCCCCCACTCCTCCTCCCCTCCCCCCCCCCCCCATTGTCGCTCACCCACCATTCACCCTCACATACACCCTGCACCAGTCTCATCTCATACCATCCTCACCTCACCTCCCCCTCCGGCCCCACCCCATCCCGATCCAACCATGCTTTCCAGATCTTCACAAATTTCTTGTAGTTGCCCCTCTAGTTTTCCCTGCAAATCACCTCCCTTACTGCATTCTCCCATTCCGTCACCGTCGGAGCCTCCTTCCTCTGCCAGTGTTGTGCAATGAGCTTTCTTCCCTGAAACAGGCATCTAACTCTTGCCGTCTGTGTGTCCCTTGAGGTCCGTCCGTCCCCCATCAGTCCCAGCAGGCACTCTCTCGCCTCCAACCTCAGCGATGTCCCAAACACCAGGTTTACTTTTCCCACCACTCCTTCCCAGTATCTATGCATTTTGGGGCATCGCCAGAACATGTGGATCAAATCCCCGTGCCCCCCTCCACATCTTTGACACTTCGGGTCGGGTCTCTTACCCCACTTGAATAATTTCAGGGGTGTATAGTATGCCCTGTAGGATAAATACAGATGAGACATCACTTGTGAGGGGGAGAGAGTGACCCTGGGCCCAGACGCCAAGACTTACTCCCATTGGTCATCAGACAGTGCTCCCACATCTTTTTCCCATTTAATCCTGTTTTTATTTTCCACCGGGCCTTCCTGGGCTACTGCCTTCAGGCATCCATACATATCCGAAATCAACCCCTTCATGGAGCTTGCATCGATCAGCTTTCTCAAAGAGGCCATTTCGCACCACACTGGCGCCTCCCTCCCAAATTGTGCCTCCAGGGCATGCCTAATTTGCAGATATCTGTAAAATGACCTGTTAGAGATCGCATATTCCTCTACAAGCTCCTGAAAGGACTTCAACCTCCCCGCCCTGTATACCTGTGCCAGGTAATGAATGCCCTGGCGGTCCCATTCCTCAAAACGCCCCATTTTTTTAAGCTCATTGAGGCTGTTATTATCCCAAAGTGGCGAGAATTCTGCAAAACCGATATATCCCAAGGTTCTCTTGGCTTGTACCCAGACTTTAACCATCATCTGGGTGGTGGGGCATTTAGTACAAAATGAATCTGCCTCTAATCCCTCCGCGATTGTATCGTGTCTGGTGTCATTCAACAAAATGCTATCCCCTGCTCCCTCTTCTCCTATCCTATTGCTGCCTCCCATTTGTTGCAATTGGGCTGCCAGGAAGTAGCCCCACGGGTCAGGCACCGCCAGGCGACCCTTCCCCTCTGATCGCCGCAGCGCCCGCAACCCGATCCTGGCCGCCCCATTTTTCCAAATGAGCTCCCTGAACACACTGTCCATTTTTTTAAACCAATGCTTGGGAATCCAAACGGGAGAGTTCTGCAGGACATATAAAATTTGGGGTAGCCAACCATTTTAATCAGGTTGCAGCGCCCGGCGACCGAGAGGGGCAGGCGTTTCCACACCTGACATTTCTGCTTCAGTTTTTTCATCAATGGGACTAAATTTCCGGATATGTACTGACCTGGATCTCTAGTTATATTAATCCCCAAGTATTTCATTTGCCTGACCACTTGAACTTGGGATGCCTGGTGGGGGAGAGGCCCGCTCAGGGCGTCTACGGGCAGGATCACTGATTTCTCCCAAACGGGAGAGTTCTGCAGGACATATAAAATTTGGGGTAACCAACCATTTTAATCAGGTTGCAGCGCCCCGCGACCGAGAGGGGCAGGCGTTTCCACACCTGACATTTCTGCTTCAGTTTTTTCATCAATGGGACTAAATTTCCGGATATGTACTGACCTGGATCTCTAGTTATATTAATCCCCAAGTATTTCATTTGCCTGACCACTTGAACTTGGGATGCCTGGTGGGGGAGAGGCCCGCTCAGGGCGTCTACGGGCAGGATCACTGATTTCTCCCAGTTAACCAGTAGCCCAGAGAAAGCACCAAACTCTTTTACTATCCCCATAGCTGTTTCCAGTGAATCCTGCGTATCCGCCAAAAACAGCAGAATGTCGTCGGCATACAGGGCCACTTTGTCCACCCCTCTTTTTCTCCTAAACCCCTGTACGCCCTGTGCCATCCTCAGAGCAACCGCTAAGGGCTCAATTGCAAGGGCAAATAGCAGGGGGGACAAAGGACACCCCTGTCTCGTACCCCTGCTCAACTGGAACCACTCCGAACACTGCCCGTTGATTTTCACTTTGGCCCTCGGGTTGTTATATAACAATCTTAACCACTGAGCAAATCCGGGGCCAAACTGATATTCTGCCAACACCTTCCATAAGTAATGCCATTCCAAAGAATCAAAGGCCTTGGCTGCGTCTAGTGAAAGAATTGCTCTCCTGCCGCTGTTTTCTATAGGGATTTGCATATTAAGGTATACCCGTCTTATGTTCGTGCTTGTAGATCTGTTCGGGATGAACCCAGTCTGGTCTGTATGTATTAGTTTGGGGATTATCTTATTCAGCCTTGCGGCTAGTACTTTGGCCAGGATCTTCACGTCCGAACACAAGAGCGAGATGGGCCTATATGAAGACATATCTGTTGGGTTCTTCCCTTCTTTTAGCAGGATTATTACTATGGCTTCTGACATGGAGGGGGGCAAAGCCCCTTCCTCCCTAGCTCCGTTGAATACCTCCAGTAATAAGGGTAGCAGTACCTCCCCGTATTTTTTAAAATAATTCTATGGGCAGGCCATCCGGGCCCGGGGACTTTTGAGCCGCCATATCTCCGACAGCCCTTTGTAGTTCTTTGAGAGTCAGTGGGGCGTCCAACATTTCCTGGTCCTCATTTGATAACGGAATTATCCCCAACCCTTCAAAGAAGCCCTGCATTTCCCCCTCTACATTCCCCCTGGAGGAGCTATATAGCTTTTCAAAGTATGTCCTGAACTCTTCTATTATTTCTGGGGTATTTTTCCTTATTACTCCTTCCCTCCCCTCAATTGCTGGTACCGCACTCGGGGGGCCATTTGCTTTAATTGTCAGAGACAGAGCTTTCCCAATTTGTTCTCCTTCTCCAAAAAGGCTCCGCCTCTGAAAAGATCTAATCTTCTCCATCTTCTCTCGGAGTACCCTGCTATACTCTTCCTGTCTCCTTAACCAACAGTCATAATTAGCTTGGGATGGTATTGTCACGAAGTGCGCCTCCACCCGCCTTGCATTTTCTTTAGCTCCCCTTTCCTCGGCTTGTGACTGTTTTTTAACATAGGCGATTCTCTGAATTAAAACACCTCGAAGGTATGCCTTCAGGGAGTCCCAAACCACCCTCAGTGGGGCCGAACCTAGATTCTCTGACCATCTCTTGTAACATGTCTGCAGTCTCTGACCATCTCTTGTAACATGTCTGCAGTCTCTGACCATCTCTTGTATCATGTCTGCAGTCTCTGATCATCTCTTGTATTATGTCTGCAGTCTCTGACCATCTCTTGTATTATGTCTGCAGTCTCTGACCATCTCCTGTATTATGTCTGCCGTCTCTGACCATCTCTTGTAACATGTCTGCAGTCTCTGACCATCTCTTGTATCATGTCTGCAGTGTTTGACCATCTCTTGTATCATGTCTGCAGTCTCTGACCCTCCCCTGTGCTATGTCTGCAGTCTCTGATCATCTCCTGTGTCATGTCTGCAGTCTCTAACCATCTCCTGTACTATGTCTCTGACCATCTCCTGTATTATATCTCCAGTCTCTGACCGTCTCCTGTAGTATGTCTGCAATCTCTGACCATCTCCTGTAATGTGTCCGCATTCTCTGACCACCACCTGTACTATGTCTGCAGTCTCTGACCATCTCCTGTACTATGTCTGCAGTCTCTGACCATCTCCTGTATTATATCTCCAGTCTCTGACCGTCTCCTGTAGTATGTCTGCAGTCTCTGACCATCTTCTGTATTATGTCTGCAGTCTCTGACCATCTCCTGTAATATGTCTGCAGTCTCTGACCATCTCTTGTAACATGTCTGCAGTCTCTGACCATCTCTTGTATTATGTCTGCAGTCTCTGGCTATCTCTTGTATTATGTCTGCAGTCTCTGACCATTTCCTCTATTATGTCTGCCGTCTCTGACCATCTCTTGTATTATGTCTGCCGTCTCTGATCATCTCCTGTACTATGTCTGCTGTCTCTGACCATCTCTTGTAACATGTCTGCAGTCTCTGACCATTTCTTGTATCATGTCTGCAGTCTCTGATCATCTCTTCTATTATGTCTGCAATCTCTGACCATCTACTGTAATGTGTCCGCATTCTCTGACCATCACCTGTACTATGTCTGCAGTCTCTGACCATCTCCTGTACTATGTCTGCAGTCTCTGACCATCTCCTGTATTATATCTCCAGTCTCTGACCGTCTCCTGTAGTATGTCTGCAGTCTCTGACCATCTTCTGTATTATGTCTGCAGTCTCTGACCATCTCCTGTAATATGTCTGCATTCTCTGACCATCTCTTGTAACATGTCTGCAGTCTCTGACCATCTCTTGTATTATGTCTGCAGTCTCTGACCATCTCTTGTAACATGTCTGCAGTCTCTGGCCATCTCTTGTATCATGTCTGCAGTCTCTGACATCTCTTGTATTATGTCTGCAGTCTCTGACCATTTCCTGTATTATGTCTGCCGTCTCTGACCATCTCTTGTATTATGTCTGCCGTCTCTGATCATCTCCTGTACTATGTCTGCTGTCTCTGACCATCTCTTGTATCATGTCTGCAGTCTCTGATCATCTCTTTTATTATGTCCTCAGTCTCTGACCATCTCCTGTATTATGTCTGCCGTCTCTGATCATCTCCTGTACTATGTCTGCTGTCTCCAACCATCTCTTGTAACATATCTGCAGTCTCTGACCATCTCTTGTAACATGTCTGCAGTCTCTGACCATCTCTTGTAACATGTCTGCAGTCTCTGACCATCTCTTGTATCATGTCTGCAGTCTCTGATCATCTCTTGTATCATGTCTGCAGTGTTTGACCATCTCTTGTATCATGTCTGCAGTCTCTGACTCTCCCCTGTGCTATGTCTGCAGTCTCTGATCATCTCCTGTGTCATGTCTGCAGTCTCTAACCATCTCCTGTACTATGTCTCTGACCATCTCCTGTATTATATCTCCAGTCTCTGACCGTCTCCTGTAGTATGTCTGCAATCTCTGACCATCTCCTGTAATGTGTCTGCATTCTCTGACCATCACCTGTACTATGTCTGCAGTCTCTGACCATCTCCTGTACTATGTCTGCAGTCTCTGACCATCTCCTGTATTATATCTCCAGTCTCTGACCGTCTCCTGTAGTATGTCTGCAGTCTCTGACCATCTTCTGTATTATGTCTGCAGTCTCTGACCATCTCCTGTAATATGTCTGCATTCTCTGACCATCTCTTGTAACATGTCTGCAGTCTCTGACCATCTCTTGTATTATGTCTGCAGTCTCTGGCCATCTCTTGTATTATGTCTGCAGTCTCTGACCATTTCCTCTATTATGTCTGCCGTCTCTGACCATCTCTTGTATTATGTCTGCCATCTCTGATCATCTCCTGTATTATATCTCCAGTCTCTGACCGTCTCCTGTAGTATGTCTGCAGTCTCTGACCATCTTCTGTATTATGTCTGCAGTCTCTGACCATCTCCTGTAATATGTCTGCAGTCTCTGACCATTTCCTGTACTATGTCTGCTGTCTCTGACCATCTCTTGTAACATGTCTGCAGTCTCTGACCATCTCTTGTATCATGTCTGCAGTCTCTGATCATCTCTTTTATTATGTCTGCAGTCTCTGACCATCTCCTGTATTATGTCTGCCGTCTCTGATCATCTCCTGTACTATGTCTGCTGTCTCTGACCATCTCTTGTAACATGTCTGCAGTCTCTGACCATCTCTTGTAACATGTCTGCAGTCTCTGACCATCTCTTGTAACATGTCTGCAGTCTCTGACCATCTCTTGTATCATGTCTGCAGTCTTTGATCATCTCTTGTATTATGTCTGCAGTCTCTGACCATCTCTTGTATTATGTCTGCAGTCTCTGACCATCTCCTGTATTATGTCTGCCGTCTCTGACCATCTCTTGTAAAATGTCTGCAGTCTCTGACCATCTCCTGTACTATGTCTGCAGTCTCTGACCATCTCCTGTATTATGTCTGCAGTCTCTGACCATCTCCTGTAGTATGTCTGCAGTCTCTGACCATCTCCTGTATTATATCTCCAGTCTCTGACCGTCTCCTGTAGTATGTCTGCAGTCTCTGACCATCTCCTGTACTATGTCTGCAGTCTCTGACCATCTCTTGTAACATGTCTGCAGTCTATGACCATCTCTTGTATCATGTCTGCAGTCTCTGGCCATCTCTTGTATTATGTCTGCAGTCTCTGACCAGCTCTTGTATCATGTCTGCAGTCTCTGACTATCTCCTGTAGTATGTCTGCAGTCACTGACCATCTCCTGTACCATGTCTGCAGTCTCTGACCATCTTCTGTATCATGTCTGCAGTCTCTGATCATCTCCTGTATCATGTCTGCAGTCTCTGATCATCTATTGTATCATGTCTGCAGTCTCTGACCATCTCCTGTACTATATCTAGGGGCTCTTTCCAACAGACTCTCTAAGGCCCCTTTCACACTGGGGCGGTAGGGGGCGTCGGCGGTAAAACATCGGTATTCGGCCACTAGCGGTGCGGTTTTAACCCCCCGCTGGCGGCCGAAAAAGGGTTAAAACCCCTCGTATAGCACGGCTATAGCCGCGGTATAGCCGCGCTGTCCTATTGATTTCAATGGGCAGGAGCGGTGAAGGAGCGGTGAATACACCGCTCCTTCACCGTTCCAAAGATGCGGCCCGCAGGAGATTTTTTCTTCTCCTGCCAGCGCACCGCTTCAGTGTGAAAGCCCTCGGGCTTTCACACTGAACAAACAGCGGAGGCTGTTTAGGGGCGGTTTGCAGGCGGTATTTTTAGCGCAATAATGCCTGCAAACCGCCCCAGTGTGAAAGGGGTCTAACAGAAGCCCTCTCTGTGTGCATCAGAGAGACTCCCCTCCAGGTCTCATTAGTGTAAGCTCTTCCTGTATTTTCTTTATTGTTAAAAGATCATGGGAGGATCCTAGGGTAACGAAGACTTCTTAGGGGAGTATCTCTGTGTTTGAGTCGTTGCCATAGTAACATTTGTAAAGGGGAGGAGTTGGTAAGATGACCACGCCCACGTGGGGGCACCAGAAATATTTCTGCACCCAGGCGTCTGTGACCCTAGGATCGGCCCTGCAAAGTCCAGACCTAAATCAAATTGAGAATCTGTGGCAAGACTTGAAAATTGCTGTTCACAGACACTCTCCATCCAATTTGACGGAACTTGATCTATTTTGCAAAGAAGAATGGGCAAAAATGTCACTCTCTAGATGTGCAAAGCTGGTAGAGACATACCCAAAAAGACTTGCAGCTGTAATTGCAGCAAAAGGTGGTTCTACAAAGTATTGACTCAGGGGGCTGAATACAATTGCACCCCACACTTTTCACATATTTATTTGTAAAAAAAATTGAAAAACCACTTATCATTTTCCTTCCACTTTACAATTATATGCCACTTTGTGTTGATCTATCACATAATATCCCAATAAAATACATTCACGTTTTTGGTTGTAACATGACAAAATACTTTTTACTTTTTCAAGGCACTGTACAGTATTTGTAGCTGCCGACTTTTCATTTTTTCATGTTGGGGGGCGGAACTCCTCTTTAAATTTTAAATACCTTCAAAAGAAATCTCTATTTATATTAAAAAAGCAATTGTCATTCAAAGTGTGTAAAGGGGTTAAAAATGACTGGTATTGAAGTGGTTAAATTGATAAAAGACATAGTTTACTTTTACCAAAACAAAAACTGCCTGTAAAGGGTGTCTGTAGATCCCTTGACCGTGATAAAATGTGTAGTGCAGATCTGGGCGACGAAGTGGAGTGTACCACTGGGGCAGATTTTGCACAAAGTGATAAGAAGAAGATTTACATATATTTTCTAGCATATGGGACTGAAAATATTTTTTATTTAATTTACACAATTTGATTGTGTGTGATCACACAAAGAATTAAGTTCAGTTTTTCCCAAAAACAAATGATGGATTATTGTTTGTCTATTTCACTTGTCCCTTTATATGTCATTATTTGGGAGTAGCGCTGCATGCATATACGAGGGTTCTTAAAAAAAAATCCACACTTTTTTTTAACTTTATTAGATATAAAAAAGTGTGGAAACTTTTTGAAAACCCCTCATTCAGTATATTGTGATTTTTTTATGTTTAATATGTAAAACACATGGTAGTGCAAGCAAGCTACAGATTATTTGCATTATATTAATTAACCACTTCAGCCCCGGAAGGATTTACCCCCTTCCTGACCAGAGCTTTTTTTGCGATTCGGCACTGCGTCGCTTTAACTGACAATTGCGTGGTCATGCAACGTTGTACCCAAACAAAATTGACACCCTTTTTTTCCCACTAATAGAGCTTTCTTTTGGTGGTATTTGATTGCCTCTGCGTTTTTATTTTTTGCTCTATAAACCAAAAAAAAGCAAACATTTTGAAAAAAACACAATATTTTGTACTTTTTGCTATAATAAATATCCCCATTTAAAAAAAAAAAAAAAAAAGCAAATTTTTTCTCAGTTTAGGCCGATATGTATTCTACTACATATTTTTGGTGAAAAAAAATTGCAAAAAGCCTATATTGATTGGTTTGCGCAAAAGTTATAGCTTCTACAAAATAGGGGATAGATTTATAGCATTTTTATTGTGTTTTTTTTTTTTTACTAGTAATGGTGGTGATCTGCAATTTTTATCGTGACTGTGACATTATGGCGGACACATCGGACAATTTTGACACATTTTTGGAACCATTGGCATTAATACAGCGATCAGTGTGATTAAAAATGCATTGATTACTGTAAAAATGTCACTGGAAGTGAAGGGGTTAACACTAGGGGGCGGTGAAGGGGTTAACTGTGTTCCCTGCGAGGTGGTTCCAACTAAAGGGGGAGGGGACTGTCTAGAGGAAGTGACGGATCGTGGTTCCTAGCTGATAGGAGCACACGATCTGTCACTCCTGTCAGAACAGAACAGGGAAGTGTGTGCTTACACACACTTGTCCCTGTTCTGTGTCTCCTGGTCATGATCACTCGTGGCCGGTGGTCATCGCAACCGTCAGCTACGAGCATCGGCACCCCCGCTGTAAAGCAGTTAAGAGGCTAGCAGCTCAGAAGCTTATGTATACTTTTTTTGTATATGGCTGAAAAACAAACTGTGCAGCTCTGACCAAAGTTGAATAATGCTCTTGGTGTAGGCCATTTACATACCTCAAAACCGTGAAAAACCCCCAGGATGTTGCTAGGAAACTGCTAAGAAAGGCCTAGCCAAATCCCATCAGAAGCGCTATCTCTCTCCTGATGCAGTAGCTCTGAGCTTGGAGTTTCAGCCCAGGTTCACACTGAGCTGCGGGAATGAAGCCGTGCGAGTTCATGCACTCCCGCATGTCAGTCCCGATTTCGGCCGCAATTTCAGAGACATTTGCTACAGGTGTAAGTGGCTTACACCTATAGCAAAGTATTATTTAAATTTTGTCAAACATGTAAAGTTAGCTTTTATCTACAAATGCTCCTTATCTGCATAACCATTTTTTTTGGTAAGGTTAATTAAACCTTTAAGCCACATTAAGCCTATTGATAAGAAAATTATCTGTATGTACTGTATGGCTACCTTTAACCCATTCATAAGTGAACAGACCTCTCATTTATTTCAATGAAAGATAATAATAAAAATTACAGTACTACCATTCTCTCAAATCTTTTCAAGCATGAACAGTGAAACAATTGTTTCCTGTTAGGTGGGGGTAAAGGATCTAGTACTTTCCAACATGATTAATAGAGATCCTATTACTGTTAGCATTGTCTATTACTGATAGAATTAGGGACAATCGAATCAGAAGAATTTTGATTCATCACGTTTTGTTTATCCTTAATATTTGCATTTTGATTTCCCTGATCTATTTAGAATCATGCAATTTAGAAAGCCAGGCAGGTATGCATCATGAATTGTGTGGCCCTCTGTAGATTGAACAAATCTGTATGTATATATTCAAGAGAAATTCTGTACAAATGTAGCTTTGTCTGGTTAGTGTATTATGTAAAAAAGGCTGTGACTAAGGACACATGGCAAGCAACATAGTTTTTCTTTCCAATATTTCAAGGAACTGTACAAAATCACAAACCGGTTATGTTTTTAATTTGGCCTACTCAGGGAGATGTGTGGTTAGCAAAAGTACTACAATAAAAGAGAATGTAAAATAGAATGAAAGTAAAAAACGATATTGCTTTTCTTACATGAACTGAATACAAGGAATAAGGGAACAACCAGACAATCCCCACCCTCCACACACATGTGTAAACTCTGTATAGCTGACCTCTATTATTCCATAAGTATGTAGTGATGTAGTATTTTTCTGAATTTTCATTTTATACTTTTGTGATTCTGTAGGAAGCAGAAAGCTTTAGTCAACATGTCTGTGTGTCTGTTGGTATTCTCTAAGTATGGAGTGATTCATCTCAGTAACTTCCTCTTTGAGTAAGAAGGGTGTACTAAAGTTGAAAACTTTATCAAGAATATTTGAAGTCTGAGACAGTCAGCAGACTTGAGGGTGGGTTCTGTGGATGCATGATGGGATGGTTAGTAATTACTTGAGAAACTTGTTGGCATATGGTCTTTCTTCAGGAGCTTTTACCTAGTGAGGATGCAACTGTACCAACTATCTCATTCTCAGGTCTTTTAACCCAGGAAATTATAGTGCTGCAAGGATATCCCCTCTTTAGAGGACCCCTTAAAGATGCTAGCTGCTCTAAATGTTCTACTTTGGTCCCAGAGGAAGCAAACTGCAGTTTTCCCTGACTCTAACTGACTGGAAAGTCAACATTGTAACTTTTCCATGTTGTTTTGCCTTAAAAATACAGCCTGAGATACCACTGGAACCCAAGTTGTCAAGGAGCCAAATTATAAGTTTAGGTGGCCAAGTATTATAGCCATATGAGGGAGGGACCCAGAAAGTTTAGAAAAAATGTAAAGACCACCAGAGACTTTATTCTATGTAGAAAAGTTCAGGTATCCTTTGCTTCCCCTACTCCTGCACTCCTGCTCTCTGGACTAGTGCGATAAAAGTACAAAAACCTTAACTGAAGTGACTGGCTCAAATAATGCTATACATCCTGAAAAAATAATCACTCCCTGAGAAGAATGTGCAAAGGTTATTATTGTCAAATATGGGGGCTTAGGACATTCTTAATGTAGCTTTTTGTTAGCTGAAGATTCAATGTTTAGATACATCTATTGAAGATTAGTGTAAATAGTGTTACAAATACATCCAATTAGAAAGGAAAACAATACACCAGCTGTAAGCTTTCTTATGAGTTGCACTTGGACCTTTAGGTACATCTGAGAGCTTTCTTATGAGCTCTTCCACAAAGAGTCAGGACTTTCAAGTACAACTGAGAGCATTCTTATGAATGAGCTCCTCCATATACAGTAGAATCTGGACCTTTCAAACCTAAGTTCATTTTTTTCCAGAAAATAGCCTGAACCTGTGTTTGTACAGAACCAAAAGCTCATGCCTACTCATTAGAAGTGGTGCATTACAAGTTATTTAGCAGGTAAAACTTTTTAGCTTTTTGCAATTTAACATACTGTATATGTATTACAACTGTGTTGTACTTGTTATCAACACGGAAACATCCTGATTTAAAGAAACATTCTTAAGAGGAATTCATGTTTTTATACAACCCTACTCTCTTGTTCCAGACTGGTATTTCTTTTGTAAAGTGTTGTGATATAGTTTAGACAGGGCTCAAAATTTAAAGTCTGAACTACTAGCCAGGCCTTAAAGGTTACTCGCCACCAGTTGCCCCACCCAACCATGCCCCACTCCTAAGCACGCCCTCATAAATTATCTCATGAAATGACACTTAAATGTTTTATGCAGAATTAAGTTACAAAAATAAATATTAACAACAACTTTACCAGTGCCCATCAGCACAGCCTCACCAGAGCCCGTCAATACTGCGTAACCAGTGCACGTCAATACAGCCTCACCTGTGCCCATCAATAATCTTACCTGTGCCTGTCAGTACAGTCTCACCTGTGCCCATCAATACAGCCTCACCTGTGCCCGTCAGTACAATCTCACCTGTGCCCATCAATACAGCCTCACCTGTGCCCGTCAGCACAGTCTCACCTGTGCTTGTCAGTACAGTATCACCTGTGCCCATCAATACGGCCTCACCTGTGCCCGTCAGTACAGCCTCACCTGTGCCCATCAATACAGCCCCACCTGTGCCCGTCAGTACAATCTCACCTGTGCCCGTCAGTACAGCCTCACCTGTGCCCGTCAGTACAGCCTCACCTGTGCCCGTCAGTACAGCCTCACCTGTGCCCGTCAGTACAGCCTCACCTGTGCCCATCAGTACAGCCTCACCTGTGCCCATCAGTACAGCCTCACCTGTGCCCATCAGTACAGTCTCAACTATGCCCATCAGTACAGTTTCAACTGTGCCTGTCAGTACAGCCTCACCTGTGCCCGTCAGTACAGCCTCACCTGCGCCCATCAATACAGCCTCACCTGTGCTCATCAGTACAGCCTCACCTGTGCCGAGGCAGCCCACGTTCGTCAGCCCTCATTTTCCAAAATGCTAGCAGGCGAGTGGAAAGTTTGAGTTTTTAGAGATAGTTAAATTTAGTCCAATAACTATAAAAAACCTTTATTCTTACCAACAAGTAAACAATATATTGGTTTACGCTGACACTAATTTTACCAAGAGTAATTAACACATCCCAGTGACAGAAAATCATAATATCTATAAGCTCATAGATTCTAGCAATGGACTGATGGTGTCAGGATCCCGATATAAACCTGGGACCTCTGTGGTGTCTGGCTGTAGCTCTTCTCGCTGTGCCAGCTGAGATGCTGAACAACTCCCTGTCTGATTCCTTGGACAACCTTGCCTTCTCTCTTGTTTCTGGTGGCCCTTGAAATCTTTGCTCCTCCCATGATTGTCCTAATTTAAACCATGTCATTGAACTTCCTGTTTGCCAGATTATTGTGCTCTCTCCAGCCAATATCTTGCTCCTTTGCACACCTGCAGCTGTCCTTATCTTACTACCACTCGTTACCGAACTTTGGATTTTTCCTCAACTACACTTCCATTTGATATCAACCTGCAACCCCCCATTACCTACATTTGGCTTTTTCATTTCATTTTCATTGCTTTCACTTGATCCCAGCCTGCAACCACTTGTAATCGACCTTAGGCTTGTTTACGGATTATGCTTCTTCTTGATCCCTACCTGGCCACCCCTGCTACCGGACCCTGGCTTTCTCAACTAGTGGGACAGTCCTGAGAACTGGAACCTGGCATTAGCACACAGTGAAACCCATTTCCACCATCAAAAGCTCTGGTGAAAACCAGTTACAGCCTAGACCTTAAGGCTTGTGTATTAATCTTTCTGTTTTCTGTGTGAACCTTTCCACTGTTATAGCTACTAGTCTCTGAGTCTGACCCCTGACTGTGACAGCACACTATGTTTTCATTTTGTTTTCAGGGTGAGCCTGTGTCATCCGCCAGGGTGACCTGCTTATGTAGTTATCCTGCTGGTCGGTGTGAACTTTTTTACCGTGTGACAAGCTCCTGTCAGTGGTAGATAGTGTGTATCTGCCGCACAGAGTTTTGAGATTCATGAGGTAAATAGAGGCCTGTAGCAGGACACTAGGGGTTAAGCACTGGCCACACCTTGCTCCCCACCTGGGGTATAATTTGCATTTCCCTGAGCTAATCGTTTTTTTTGTTGGGAAAGGAGACAAGCAGGCTGTAAGAGAAGATACCTGCAGAACTGGAGCAGACACAGTGAGGCCCATTTATTAACCAAGATGCTTATATTTGTGTTGCTGGACTTTTGTTTTGGGACTATGTTTTCTTCCCCTTCACGGGAACCCTTCTCTGTTTGCTGTATATGCTGACGAAATAATCACAGGCAAGAAGCCCTTAACCTTACACTTGGCTGGATTACCTCTCTGAGAACTTTCCACTTAAAGTTGAACCCCACAAGTACATAGCTACTGGTCTCCGAGCCCAACCCCTGACTTTGACAGATGGTCATATACACATTTAAGAAACCATAACCATATAAATTTCCAGATCCCATATGCTGTATCTCTTATCACATTGTTACTAATGATTTGCTGAACAAACACATTAATCTATTTATACAATTCTGGCCCATAATGCAGAATAAATATACTTGAAACTTTATCCTGTGTAAGAGAAAAAGATACATGTGATGGCTCTGGTTAGCATCACATTTCCTTATTTTTCTAAAATTGTAGAGATAAGCAAATGTTTTATAATTTATCCCATTGATCATTCTCCCAATTAGAACAATGAATTTTGTAGTGGAACAATTGCTGGGCATTGCACATTTTCCCAGTATACATTTTTACTTGATTAAAATATAACTTTTCACAAACAATGTTAGAAAGATGCTCCCTATTGATTTTCCTGCTAATGCCATTTTTTTCACTTAGGCACACATGTATAAAAGTATCCACATGAAAATACAATGAACATATCTCTTTTGCTAAGGTTATTGCATTTTACTGATTTCCGTTTTGTACCATTGACAAATTCTGTTTGCTGTCCAGGCACCCATGAACCATCAATGCTTTCTACAAACTTCCTTTTAGACCAGATGAGGAATGTACACTGTGGGAGACAGCGAGGGAAGGTGATGCTGTGGTTTTGGACTGACTGATGGCAAAGCGGAGAAGGTAAAAAGAAGGACTTTCCATTAACATCCATAGTGCTGCTTCTAAAGCATAATATACAGTGCCTTGAAAAAGTATTACTACCCCTTGAAATTTTCCACATTTTGTCATGTTACAACCAAAAACGTAATTGTATTTTATTGGGATTTTATGTCATAGACCAACACAAAGTACATAATTGTGAAGTGTAAGGAAAATGATAAATGGTTTTCAATTTTTTTACAAATAAATATGTGAAGGGTGCATTTGTATTCAGCCCCCTGAGTCAATACTTTGTAGAACCACCTTTCGCTGCAATTACAGCTGCAAGTCTTTTTGGGGATGTCTCTACCAGCTTTGCACATCTACCCAGATAGCAAGGATAACTTGTCACACATTTGTGGCAGTATTGAATTGTAAGTCTTGTGAACTTGCTGCACATCTTCCCTGGCAAGTTGTACACTTGCAGAGAGCTTGAAGCACATGTTCTAGTTGACACTTTTCCAATTTGTAGCAAATTTGCGTGGCAAGTCTCTAGCAAGAGCAAAGTTGCACTGGTAAGTCTACAGCAAGAGCCCTGCAAATCTCAGCAAGAGCCCTGCAAGTCTATAGCAAGAGCCTTGCAAGTCTACAAGAGCCCTGCAAGTCTAAAGCAAGAGCCCTGCAAGTCTATAGCAAGAGCCCTGCAAGTCTACAGCAAGAGCCCTGCAAGTCTATAGCAAGAGTCCTGCAAGTCTATAGCAAGAGCCCTGCAAGTCTACAGCAAGAGCCCTGCAACTCTACAGCAAGAGCCCTACAAGTCTACAGCAAGAGCCCTGCAAGTCTATAGCAAGAGCCCTGCAAGTCTACAGCAAGAGCCCTGCAAGTCTACAGCAAGAGCCCTGCAAGTCTACAGCAAGAGCCCTGCAAGTCTACAACAAGAGCCCTGCAAGTCTACAGCAAGAGCCCTGCAAGTCTACAGCAAGACCCCTACAAGACTATAGCAAGAGCCCTGCAAGTCTACAGCAAGAGCCCTGCAAGTCTACAGCAAGACCCCTACAAGACTATAGCAAGAGCCCTGCAAGTCTACAGCAAGAGCCCTGCAAGTCTACAGCAAGACCCCTACAAGACTATAGCAAGACCCCTACAAGACTATAGCAAGAGCCCTGCAAGTCTACAGCAAGAGCCCTGCAAGTCTACAGCAAGAGCCCTACAAGTCTATAGCAAGAGCCCTGCAAGTCTATAGCCAGAGTTATGCAAGTCTCCATTTTTGGCAAGAAAAAAGAAGCAAGCAGTGCAAATCTCTAATCCCTCAATCTGGTGATAGTGAACCCACTGCTATTAACCTAATCCCTCACATGTGAAATGCATTCAATCCAAAAATCATGTATAATGATAAACTCTGGGGGTGATTTACTAAGAAGAAGGCATATGTAAACTGCAACTGTCGCTAGGGTAACTGCGTTTTCTCATTGATAATAGCGCACGCCCAATACAATTGGTTAATTTAAACTCATTGGATGTGTCTTGGTAGGCAATTAGTAGGTGTTCTCAGTTAATTAACCCCTTTGACGCTAATTTTATTCCTATCACTTCTAATGTATCTTTGAAATGTGTTTTTTTTCTTTTATTACCCAAATCTTTCAATACATTACAAAGAATAGAGAAGTGAAATAAATTAATATTTTCTGATCTCAATCTTTAAAGGTGACCATACACTGCAATCAGTTAGTTCTTAAATAAATTAGATTTAGTGCAAGAGCCTGTTTGATTTCCTATAATTTGAATTAGTTGTTCAAGTGCTTCTTCCTATTACCTATTTTGCCTAAATATCAAGTTGTACAGAGATTGGCCAATCAGATTGCATAGTGCATGAACATCTTAAATGCCAAATTTGGAATGTAGATGTGTCATGACCCACTTGTATTTTCCAAATGATATTTCTTGGCATTATACAAGGCAAATGAAAAACCACCTTTTTTCAAGACATGCTATAGTGATCGGGAATCTTCAAACTATGGCTCTCCAGCTGTTGCGGAACTACACATCCCATGAGGCATTGTAAAACTCTGACATTCACAGACATGACTAGGCATGATGGGAATTGTAGTTCCTGAACAACTGGAGGGCCATAGTTTGAAGACCCCTGTGCTAGACCATTATTATGCCTCCAGAATTCGGAGTGTGGCATCTACCCAACTTCTCTCTGTTGGTGGACACAAGAACCTACATCTATAGATATATATGTAGATATATCTAGATATACACACACACTGAAGCAGGAAGCAATATACATTGGCCCGCAAGTGAATCTGTACACAGGAAGTAGGTGTGTGTTTTAAGGCCAAATCATTTAGACATATACACACATGACCCACACAAACACCACCCCATGTAAAAATAAATTAAAAAATCATCTTGATTTGCAAATAAGGATCATCTCTTCCTCAGAGAACAGTGTGCGGGGCAAGGTGGTGGGAAGAAATTAGCAGTATTACAAGCAACTTCCTGGAGGGGCGTGATGTCATTCCTGTGTGCTGATCACCGCTTCCAGGAACCAGATATGCGCCACAGGTACATACCTCCGTGCACACAGCAGTTGGGCATCTCACATACACAGCGATCGCGCATCCAGATGCATTTGGCGCATCTAGTTGCAGGAACCCAATTTTTATGGAAATTAATAGTAAAGCAGATGCAGATTTCCAGAACTGGACTAACAAATGCTTATTGTGAAAAGCAACTGGTGTTTTCTATTAAACAAGGTCTAAATGGGTCATTGACATGCATCACAGTTGAAGGAATGTGTTTTTGCAAAGTTAAACTAAATGAAATCCATTACTATTTTTGCTTGGGGATAGAGAGTGGAGGGATTAGACGTCTTGTCAGTTTTTGGGGATGTCTGTACCCCTGATAGGTTGAAGACACCTCCCAAATTTTGCCAGTTTCTCCTTCAAATGTATTCACTTCCTGTCACAGTCAAACAGGAAGTGAGGGTAAAATCCTACCAATGTCTTTCCTTGGGGACACACAGGTCAATGTAAATAGTGCACTCTAGCATTTTGCTGTGTACACCCCCATATATTAGGTATTGTGGACTTTGGGGTTTATTTACTAAATTCAAATCCACTTTGCACTACAAGTGCACTTGGAAGTGCAGTTGCTGGAGATCCGAGGGGAACATGCAAGGAAAATAAAAAAAAGCATCTTTGCTTCTACATGATTGGATGATAAAATCACCAGTGCTTTCCTTCAGATTTACAGCAAGTACACTTGTATTGCAGAGTGGATTTGCCTTTAATAAACCCTAAAATACATAATAATTTGAGGTGTACACAACAAAGTGCTAGAGTGCAATTTGCTTAATGGGGACACTAGTTAGATTGACCTGTGTGTCTCCAACGAAAGACATTGGTAGGGTTTTAACCTCACTTCCTGTTTGGCTATGTGACAGGAATTGAAGCCAATTTTCAGAAAAGGGACACTAAGCCCAAGCTAAAAAAGACAAGCAGGGGTTCTAACACTCACTTGGTTTCTGTCATGTACCAGGTGTGACCAGACTGTGTGGACTGCAAAGAGAGAACCAAAACACACGTAAAGTGTAAATAAATGTTAATTAAGATGAGTGATATATAAGTACACAACAGCTCCAATACCAAACAGTGACAATTAACCCAACAGTGACATAACGTAAACCAGGCCAGGGTCATACATAGAGGATCAGCAGATAAACAAGGGCAGTTCCAGTTCCAGAATCACACACGTAAGCCAACCCGGGTCATACACAGGGAATCAGCAGATGGGGAAAGGTGAATGGGAATCAGGGCACAAGGTAAGGATGAAAGGGAACTGGAACACAGGAGGGACAGGATCAGGACAGGCTCGGGATGGGGATCAGATACAGGCTCAGGATCGGGCACAGGTACAGGTTCAGGTTCAGGTTCAGGTTCAGGTTCATGTCACAGGCTAGCAGGTCAGGGTGCAAGGACGAAACCAAGGTTAACATGTGAGTGCTTGTCGGGTATTTATATGTATGCCTGTGATTAGCTTCAAGTGACACCTGAACGCAGGAGGTGCTGTCTGCTCCACACTGCCGGGAAACCCCCACTGGCGGACACCGTTACTACAGCCCAAGGATTCAACAGTGCCACCAACAGGTGAATCCCTCCACTACAGATCCTGAATGTTGGAAGACACCCGCTGGTGGACACTGGTACTGCGATCCAAGAGACTGACAGCGCCATATTTTAGCTCAGTGCTCTAAATCAGTGGTTCTCAACCGTGTCCTCAAGTACCCCAACAGGCCATGTTTGCAGGTGCTTTAAATCAGAGTCAATGGCTTGGTAAATTAACAGGAGTTAAAAGGACTGCACCCTCAAACGGACAGTCTCTTAAGGATTTAAACATTTATTAGTCACAACATCTTGAGGAACATTTTGCAAAATAATGCAGCACAGACAATTAAATCAAAGTGAAACTAACAACCTACATTGACAACATCAAAAATATTTCAGGGAAAAATACCCCCCCCCAAAAAAAATCTAAAATAAACAAAAGTAAAAAATACTTACATGTGTTACAAACTCTATAAGGACACGGGGAGACACACACACACACTTGCCTCTTTTCAGGACAAGGTAAAGAATGCTATCTACAAGCTTGATATAACATAGGTTTGTGTGCTAATGAGGCAGTCCATGAAACACACAAAATGCAAGTTCACCCAATGTAGAGAGAGAACTGTTAATGATGTCCTTAAATTACTAACCCAAAAAACACACTCTCTGAGCGTGAAAATCCAAGTGCTGTTCACACACAAAAAGCACAAAAAAAAAAAACCTAAGTCCCTGAGTATGCTCAGACCAACCCAAATGCATTTCACACACTAAAAGCCACAGCAAAAAAACAAAATCCCTGAGCATGCCCAGAACAACCCAAATGCAGCTAACATAAAATAAGCCACCCCCTGTCCAAAATCCCAGGAAAAATACAACATTATTATTATCACTTTCTTGGATTTTTCCTGGGATTGCAAAATGGACTTCAAATATTTTGAACACATATGAATTGTTGATGCATGCACTTTACTAATGAATAATATTTTCTTGCACTAGGCACTTTTTGTTCACTGTGTCAGCACACAGTTTTTTTCTTTTACACATTTTTTAAACAGCATTTGCACTTGGTTTGTTTCATAGAAACAAATAATTTTTGTATGATAGATGAATTATTTTATTTAATGACACAGAGTTTATCATTATACATGATTTTTGGATTGAAGGCATTTCACATGTGGGATTAGTAAGGGATTAGGTTAATATCAGTGGGTTCACTATCACCAGTATCACCAGATTGCGGGATTATAGATTTGCGCTGCTTGCTTCTTTTTTCTTTCCAATTAACTGATGATCATAGACATGCGCAGGGGATGTGCCAGGTGTGCCTGGGCACACCCTAATCACCCCAAGCGCATTAGCTCTCCGTGTGCAGGCAGGGAGATGGCAAATATCTCCCTCTGACCAGTTCTGCCATTTATGAAGTGCTACCGTACTTCTCTTTCACTGTACCGGCTCTACCATAAGAGTGTGTGTGTCTGTGTGCATATGTAATATATATCACACACACACACACACACATGCATGTGTGTTTGATCTTTGGGGTGTGCACCCTAATGCAATAGGCTGGTGATTCACCGGAACTTAGGTGGCAGCAATTTTATTTAATCCCTCAGTCTTCCATTAATACCTTTAGTTTTTCTTGTTGTTTGTCCAAGTGTCCGTTTTTATTAGGTCTATTCACTAATAAGTGAAGAGAGGTGAATTGTCAGAAAAATTGCAAAATCTAAACCAAAGTGGCTGAAGTAGAAAAAAAAAAAAAAGCTCTCATTGAAATATTTTTAGTTCAGCTTTTTTTTGGCCTATATTTTACAATTTCCCTAAAAAATGTACCTCAGTTCACCGAATAGTGCATTAAGACAAAACTGATCTTTAGGAAAACATTTATTAAAACATTTGAATAAAATCAATACATAACACTGGATTACATGTTATTTTTTTTATTAGGGTGAAAATTTAATAAAACATAAAAAAGAACATTTATAATATAAAAAAAAAACATTCTCAAAAACAATAAAAATGATACAATAAAAAAAAACAAAAAACACAAAACAAAAATTGCAGTAATATGCAATACTAAGTGAAACAGTGATAAAGTGCACTAATTCAAGAAGCTAAACAGCAAAAAGACAAATAGGCATAAATGACTATCCCTAATTTAAAAAAACAAAAAAAATACAATAATATGCGACAATATATGAAACAGTGATAAAAGTGCTCAAATCAAAAGCAGGTATTTATCTGATTTTACATAAAAAACAATAAAATAAGTCCCAAATAAAAAAGTGCATGTGCATTAAAACGTGATAAGATGTGAAAATCACGTGCTCAAAAAACAGTACTTGAAAGTCGTGAACACAATTGTTCCCACCATCCAGGCATCCACCAGGAGTGTGTCCTAGCAGCTCACTTCAACCACTTGCTTACAGGGCACTTAAACCCCCCCTCCTATCCAGACCAATTTTTAGCTTTCAGCGCTGACGCACTTTGAATGACAATTGCGCGGTCATACAACACTGTACCCAAATGAAATTTTTATCATTTTTTTCCCACAAATAGAGCTTTCTTTTGGTGGTATTTGATCACCTCTGCGGTTTTTATTTTTTGTTAAAAAAATTTAAAAAGACCGAATTTTTAAAAAAAAATTTTTTTTTTTTATATTTTGTTATAAAATTTTTAAAAAGGGTAATTTTTCTCCTTCATTGATGTACGCTGATGAGGCGGCACCAATGGGCACTGATAGGTGGCAGTGATGGGCACTGATGGGTGGCAGTGATGGGCACTGATTGGTGGCAATAATGGGCACTGATCTTGTACACTGCTAGGTGGCACTGATTGGCACCACTGGTGGGCATTGTTAGGTGGCAATGGTGGGCATTGATAGGTGGCACTTGTAGGCATTGATAGGTGGCACTTATGGGCATTGATACGTGGCACTGGTGGGCACTGTGATGTGGCAATGTCAGGTGGCACTGGCAGGGGGTACTTGTGGCACAATTGAGGCATTATTGCCTCCTCCTCTTCGGGACCGATGTCCCTTGCTAATGAGCCGGTGATCGGCTTTTTTTTCTCCTTGCACTGTCAGCGCGAGGAGAAAAAAAAAACAATCACAGAGCTTTTGTTTTGATCATGTGATCAGCTGTCATTGGCTGACAGCTGATCACATGGTAAGGGGCCGGGACCGGCCCCTTACTTGGATCGGTGATCACCCGAGCCTCAGTCACTCGGTGATCACAGCGCGCTCCACGCGCGCCCTGCAGGGCGCGTGCAGGGCACGTGCACAGGGGAGGCCGTCATATGACGGCCTCCCGGGAATTCAGGTCCACGCTGTAGCCGTCATTCGGCTATAGCGCGGATGTCAAGCAGTTAAACAAAGACCACAACAGGTCTAGTGGCACTTTGGTATACAAATCCTTAATGGCAGTCCTCTCCTCTCCTCTCCTGTCCTCTCCTCTCCTCCTTTGTTTAAGGTGAGCTGCTAGTATATAAACAAGGAAAAATAAAACATTCCAATTGTGCTCCACCAATGGGATATTAGGGTTGATTTCTACCTCTCTGAACTCCATATCAGATCTCATAGATACCACTCACCTCTCTGCACACCACGCCTCAGCACCAATTTAAAGAAAAACCTTACACACAGCAGGGAGAAATGATGAAAATTCAGCCACAGTGACCCCTGTGGTGGGATAACTATTATACAACATAACTGAACCAGAACTTGCAGCAGACTTGCAGAATGTTTGCAAAGAAAGTTGATCTAGAGTCATGCAATGCAGATTTTCTGCAATTGTGCAACAAACTTGTGAAACTTGGCAAGTCTAGCAAGAGCCTAGCAAGTTATTTTCACACTTGCAGCACAATTACTTGCTATCTGGGTAGAGAGTGACATTTTTACCCATTCTTCTTTGCAAAATAGCTCAAGCTCTGTCAGATTGGATGGGGAGCATCTGTGAACAGCAATTTTCAAGTCTTGCCACAGATTCTCAATTGGATTTAGGTCTGGAGTTTGACTGGGCCATTCTAACATGACTATGCTCCATTGTAGCTCTGGCTGTATGTTTAGGGTCATTGTCCTGCTGGAAGGTGAACCTCCGCCCCAAGTCTTTTGTAGACTCTAACAGGTTTCCCTCTAAGATTGCCCTGTATTTGGCTCCATCCATCTTCCCATCAACTCTGACCAGCTTCCCTGTCCCTGCTGAAGAAAAGCATCCCCACAACATGATGCTGTTACCACCCTGTTTCACGTTGTGGATGGTGTGTTCAGGGTGATGTGCAGTGTTAGTTTTTCGCCACACATAGCGTTTTGTTTTTAGACCAAAAAGTTAAATTTTGGTCTCACCTGACCAGAGCACCTTCCACATGTTTGCTGTGTCCCCCACATGGCTTCTTGCAAACTGCAAATGGGACTTCTTATGGCATTCTTTCAACAGTGGCTTTCTTCTTACCACTCTTTCATAAATGCCAGATTTGTGGAGTGCACGACGAGACCATGGGTCTCTTGGCTGCTTCTTTAATTAATACTCTCTCTGTCAGTTTAGGTGAATGGCCATGTCTTGGTAGGTTTTCAGTTGTGCCATACTCTTTCCATTTTCGGATGATGGATTGAACAGTGCTCCATGAGATGTTCAAAGCTTGGGATCTTTTTTTATAACCTAAGCCTGCTTTAAACTTCTCCACAACTTTATCCCTGACCTGTCTGGTGTGTCCCTTGGCCTTCATGATGCTGTTTGTTCATTAAGGTTCTCTAACAAACCTCTGAGGGCTTCACAGAACAGCTGTATTTATACTGAGATTAAATTACACACAAGTGGACTCTATTTACTATTTAGGTTACTTCTGAAGGCAATTGATTCCACTAGATGTTTTAGTTAGGGATATCAGAGTAAAGGGGGCTGAATACAAATACAGGCCACACTTTTCACATATTTATTTGGTAAAAAATTTGAAAACCATTTCTCATTTTCCTTCCACTTCACAATTATGTGCCACTTTGGGTTAGTCTATCACATAAAATCCCAATAAAATACATTTATGTTTTTGGTTGTAACATGACAAAATGTGGAAAATTTCAAGGGGTATGAATACTTTTTCAAGGCACTGTAACAGTACTTCATATGCCATATGAGGGCTGATGTTTCCAATATGAGCCTAGATGGCCATGGTCACACTGGAAACAGAACAAGACGGTTTTAATTATTCTAAGCTGCAATAGGTGTTACATTTGGATATAATAAATCACCATAACATCAACCTGATACAAGGATATTCAGATTCAAGTCAGCATTTATAGCATGTGCAGGCTTTTGGTACCTATAGGTCAGGCCGTGATGTGTATGGGTAGCAGAAGACAACATTCTTACAGAAATAGGTAGCTGGCCAGTTGAATTTTTAGCAAAAAAGGTCCCTTACTACTCTTTGGCTGCTTTCCTTCTACACATTACACTCAGATGTTATTTTGCAAGCATGAATGTTATTGTAAAAGTTGTTTAACCACTTCAGCCCTGGCTGCTCAATGACCAGGCCATTTTTGCGATACGGCACTGCGTCGCTTTAACTGACAATTGCGCGACGTTGTACCCAAACAAAATTGATGTCCTTTTTTTCCCACAAATAGAGCTTTCTTTTGGTGGTATTTGATCACCTCTGCAGGTTTTATTTTTTGCGCTATAAACAAAAGAAGAGCGACAATTTTGAAAAAAAACGCAGTGGGGGTGATTTACGAAAGCCGTGAGCCATCAGTAAATGCAGTCATGCATTTATGCCAAAATGTATTTAGCCACGTATCTTTGGTAAAAAATATGTCAATAAGCGTATATTTATTGGTTTGGACAAAAGTTATAGTGCCTGTTTGTAAAGGGGAGTACCCTAGGCAGTCATAAACTACAATCTGTGTAAATTCCAGAAAATGTACCCTAGTTTGTAAAGGGGAGTTCCCCTTTACAAACTAGGGTACATTTTCTGGAATTTACACAGATTGTAGTTTATGACTGCCTATCTCATTTCTTGAGGTGCTAAAATGGCAGGGCAGTACAACCCCCCCTCCCCCCAAATGACCTCATTTTGAAAAGTAGACACCCCAAGGAAATTGCTGAGAGGCATGTTGAGCCCATTGAATATTTTATTTTTTTGTCACAAGTTATTGGAAAATGACAAAAAAAAAATTACACAAAGTTGTCACTAAATGATATATTGCTCACACATGCCATGGTTATATGTGGAATTACACCCCAAAATACATTCTGCTGCTTCTCCTGAGTACAGGGATACCACATGTGTGAGACTTTTTGGGAGCCTAGCCGCGTACAGGACCCCAAAAACCAAGCACCGTCTTCAGGATTTCTAAGGGCGTAAATTTTTGATTTCACTCCTCACTACCTATCACAGTTTCAAAGGCCATAAAATGCCAAGATAGCACAAAACTCCCCCAAATTACCCCTTTTTGGAAAGTAGACACCCCAATTTGCTAAGAGCCATGGTGAGAATTTTGCAGCTCTCAATTGCTTTTGAAAATGAAGAAAGAAAACATTTTTTTTCTTTTTTCAATTTTCAAAACTTTGTGACAAAAAGCGAGATCTGCAAAATACTCAACATGCCTCTCAGCAAATAGCTTGGGGTGTCTACTTTCCAAAATGGGGTCATTGGGGGGGGGGGGGGGGTTGTGCTATCTGGGCTTTTCATGGCCTCCGAAACTGTTATAGGCAGTGAGGAGTGAAATCAAAAATGTACGCTCTTAGAAAGCCTGAAGGCGATGATTGGTTTTCGGGGTCCTGTACGCGGTTAGACTCCCAAAAAGTCCCACACATGTGGTATCTCCGTACTCAGGAGAAGCAACAGGATGTATTTTGGGGTGTAATTTCACATGTGCCCACGGCATGTTTGAGAAATATATAATTTAGTGACAACTTTCTGTAAAAAAAAAAAAATTCCCGAAACTTGTGACAAAATATAAAATATTCTATGAATTCAAGATGCCTATCAGCAAATATCTTGGGGTACTACTTTCCAAAAACGGGTCATGGGGGGGGGGTTTGAAACATCCTGGCATTTTATGCGCAACATTTAGAAACTTATGTCACACATCACCCACTCTTCTAACCACTTGAAGACAAAGCCCTTTCTGACACTTTTTGTTTACATGAAAAAATGTTTTTTTTTTGCAAGAAAATTACTTTGAACCCCCAAACATTATATATTTTTTTAAAGCAAAGGCCGTACATATTAAAATGGTGGGTGTTGCAATTTTTTTTTTCACACAGTATTTGCGCAGAGATTTTTCAAATGCAATTTTTTTTTTTGGAAAAAAAACACACTTTTTAAATTTTAATGCACAAAAACACACTATATTGCCCAAATGTTTGATGAAATAAAAAAGATGATCTTATGCCGAGTACATGGATACCAAACAAGACATGCTTTAAAATTGCACAAGCGTGCAGCGGCAACAAACATTTTTAAGAGCCTTTAAAAGCCTTAGGTTACCACATTAAATGTACAGTGGAGGTCTAATGCTAAAATTACTGCTCTCGATCGGACCTTTGTTGTGATACCCACATGCAGGGTGCAATTGATTTTCACATATGACACGAGACTGACGATTGCGTTCGACTTTGCACGTAAGCACAGGGGACAGAGGTGCTTTTTTTTTAGTTTTTTTATTATTTATTTTGATTTTTGATTTTATTTTTAGCCTGTTCCTTTAATTTTTTTATCATTTTAATTGTTATCTCATGGAATGTAAATATCCCCTATGATAGCAATAGTTAGTGACAGGTACTCTTTTTTGAAAAAATTGGGGTCTATTAGACCCTAGATCTCTCCTCTGCCCTCAAAGCATCTGATCACACCAAGATCGGTGTGATAAAATGCTTTCCCAATTTCCCAATGGTGCGGTTTATATCCAGCAAAACTACAAAATGCTCGTAGCTTCTGGTTTCTAAGGCCATAGAGATGATTGGAGCCATTCTGGTCTCTGATCAGCTCTATGGTCAGCTGGCGTAACCACCGGCTGCATTCTCAGGTTCCCTGTTGGGACAGGAGAGCCCGAGAAAACCATGGAAGACAGTGGGAGGTTGTTCCCTCCCACTGCTTGTAAAAGCAGTCTAGAAGCTAATTAGCCACTAGGATTGCTTTTACATGAAAGCCGACTGCTGGCTGAAAAGAATGATACCAAGATGATACCTAAACCTGCAGGCATCATTCTGGTATAACCACTCAAAGTCCAGCAAAATACCAGTACGTCGCTGGTCCTAGTTGGGCATATATTGTAATTTTTTTTTTTTTTTATGCAGCCTGTGGGCTGAACGAAAAAAATAGATTGATCAGTGGGTATGCCCACCATTAGAATACTGCCCTTCATCCACCCACTTCTAATGATGGGCATACATGCACCATTTTTTTTTTAACTGTGGTGGTGAAATCATCTCCTACAGCGCTGGAGTCGCTGATTTACGTATCGTGGGAGCAAACGCTGTTGCTGTCAAGATAAATAAATCAGTGCAGCAGCTGAATGGCGTACCTGCTAAGCAAATGATGGTTAACAATAAAACAAAGTAACATTACAGTATAACAGTAAGACATAGCATACCTGCAAAGCAAATACAATAAAACATAGTTAAAAAAAAAAACATTTTTTAACGCAATCTATGCATAAAAAATATATGCCGAAGCATGGGGCAATCCCCTGCCCCCAGGTGAAATCACCTCCAACAGCGCTGGAGTCACGGCTTTACATATCGTGGGAGCAAATGCTGTTGCTGTCAGAATAAATAAACCCGTGCTGCAGCTGAATGGCGTATCTGCTAAGCAAATGATGGTTAAAGCGGAGTTCCACCCACTTTTAGAACTTATCATCTAAAGCATTCTAGCAGCATATAGATTGTGCAATGGAATATTTTCTTTTTCTGACAGCTTACCTGGATAGTACAGTTTACAATTGAGTTTCCTGTCTCTGCCACCCGCGGATATGTCCTTCATATCGGCGGCGCACTGTCTCCTAGAAGCTATGTGTCATAATTCCCAGGAGTCAGTGTGGATGGCCGCTGCTCGTTATCGCGATACTCTGAAACCGGAAGAGATGCGATGACGCCAGTCACGCGTTGATGGTTACCATCTCAACGGGGAGGGTACTTCTGACGACAATTCCCATTGTGATGGCAACGTGATAAGTTTCCTGCACTGCGAGTGTCTCGCACTGTGCATGCGCAAGAATGGGCGGTGCATGCTGGACATTCAGCTGCACCATATCCAGGAAATAAATGCTTGTGGGCTTCACATGCCCAAAAGCAACATGGGAACTCCATACACAGCAGAATATAAGGTATTTTTTGATCAAATATGTGTATTAGAGCAGCAAATTTTCTTTAAAACTTGAGTGGCATTAATGTTAGGATCCAAAGTTTGGCTTTTAAAAAAAAATATGTCGGTGGAACTCCGCTTTAAAAATTAAACAAAGTAACATTACAGTATAACAGTAAGACATACCATACCTATAAAGCAAATCCAATAAAACATAGTAAAAATAAAACATTACAGTTCTAAAATACAGAAAAAATTTGGAAAGTAAGTATATCAAAGTAACCAGACTAACCCACTCCCAGCGCTTATGGTAAAATTCAAAGATGTATAAAATTGTAGCAGCTACTATAAACAAACAGATATCAAATACAATATGCTTATTGAAGACTAGCATTAGCAGCGCATCAGAATTTCAAAAAATGAAAGTACATGAATCAAAAAAATCTGTATATTCAGAAACGATCAACATAGTCCTTCCATATGTGACCTAAGCAGCATATATTCTTAATAGTCGTCCGTCACCACACCTCGTGCATTATCCATTCTTCCCCCTATGGTAATGGACCCATCAGAAAAAAGATAAATACATGCCTATCTTAATCATTCCTGGAGCTCCAAGATCCATGCTTCCATCTATATGTCACTCATGACAGAAAATACATGTACATAGCGTAATTCCGTAAATAAAGTTTAATAGTTAAATCCCCATCCCCCCTTACAAGATGCACTAACAAAGAAGATTAATTTAAAAGGCATTTAGAACATTTAAAACAGTCCTCATCGTATTCAGTCAGAACTCTCACCGCCAGATAATTTGCACACAGAGAGGTTTACCCGGGTTGAGTTTGGCGCTGATCGACAGACTGGATGGCTGTGTGGTTACGAGTTGACGCGTTTCATCATCACTTCGTCAGAGGGCGTGGCCATGAATAAGGGGGGTGTTGTTATTTTAGGTAAAAAGTGTTATATTTTCCAGTTGGCTGATATGCTATCAGATAAAGGCACTTATGAAGAATTAGACCGTGATCCTACGTTAAGTTATAGGAATGATTTGAATAATCTTGCAGATTATGGTTTTTATATAAGAGTATTAAATAAAAAAGAAAAACGTTTTTTAGTACCGAGTTATAGCAGGGTTCCTACTATATACACGTTACCTAAGGTTCACAAGGACCTTATGAACCCTCCAGCCAGGCCAATAGTTAATGGCATTGGATCAGTTTCTGTGAGAGTTGGGCAATATCTCGACCATTTTCTTCAAGAAAGTGTGTTACAGACAAAATCTTATTTAAAAGACATTACAAGCTTTTTGCAGCTTTTAAAAAATGTTGTCATTCCGCATAATAAAGATGTATTTTTGGTGACAGCAGATGTTGCATCATTATACACTGTGATCCAACATGATGATGCACCCCTGTCACTAAATTGGGCATTTAGTCAGAGGGATGACTTGCCATACATACAGAAAAATTTATTGGGGGTGGCTTTAGCATTTTGTTTATTTCATAATTTCTTTTGGATTTCTGGAAAATTAAAAACGGGGCGTAGCAATGGGCACTGAATTTGCGCCAAGCCTAACTAATCTCTTTATGAGTGAATGGGGAGATCGCTACATTTTTGGCCAACAGAGGAGTGAACTTTTATTTTATAAAAGGTTTATAGATGACCTGTTCTTCATTTGGGCTGGAACAGAAACATCTTTGATGGAATTTGTTAAAAATCTTAATAAAAATAATAACAATATAAAATTGGAATGTTAGTGGAGTAGGGAACTAATAAACTACTTAGATGTCACAGTTATGCTACACAATGATGAATTGATTACTAAGGTTTATTTTAAGCCTACCGACAGAAATAGCTACTTACCTATCCATAGTGGCCTTCACCCGACATGGCTTAAGGACATACTGAAAGGCCAGTTTAGGAGAATTAGAAGAAACTACCAAAGATGACGACTTTATAAACCAATCACAGATTATAAAAGAATGTTTTGTGGAGAAGGGTTAGAATCTGGGACAATTAGACAAAACCATTGAGGGGGGTGTGGTTTGACCTCTGAGGAGAATGGCAGCTTAGTCTGTGAGCTCCTGCTGACACAGAGGACTAACAGTCTAAAACTGAGGTTCAGTTAACTAAACATCGCTCATACCATCATGGGGACATCATCCCGCGGCTCCTCCGTGTCCTGCTCCAGGTCTCCCCGCGATTTAACAGGCAGGGTGAGTCAGAACATACCTGAAATGTTCCGTTCCCAGGCTGGCAACATGTCGCCCACACGAGGCTCACCCCCGCCATCCAGCTCTGCAGCTTCCGCACGGCTCTCTCCTGATAGTGGAGAGATACTCCTTACACCACAGCACCCCAGCCTCAATGATCTAAAGTCTGTGGCCGCGGACATTAAGGACACCCTGATGGCGGCAATCTCTGACCTCAGGATCGACATTCAGGCGATCGCAGGCAGAGTACATGATGTGGAGAAGACAACAGCACTCTAATGTGCTCCGCCGCATCTGCCAGGTGATAGACACACATACCTTAAAGCTTAGAGACCTAAACAGACATATGGAGGACTTAGACAATCGTGGTAGGTGCCACAATCTCCATCTGCGCGGCCTTCCAGAATCAATCGATGCAGAAAACCTGCAGACCGAAGTGGTAGGCCTCTTCAACACTATACTGGACAGAGCCCCCATGATCCCTATAGGGATGGAACATGTCCATCGCGCCCTCCGCACACGAGGCAGAGATTCAGACCCTCCCAGGGATGTAATCTACTGCATAATAGACTACCGACTTAAGGAAGACATCCTAAGGAAGGCCCGCACCAAAGCTCTGCTAAAATATAAAGATGCGGATGTTCGTTTGTTTCAAGATCTTTCCACCATCACGCTTCAATGGCGCAAAGAACTTCACCCGCTACTAGAAGTACTGTGCACCAAGGGCATCCAATACAGATGGAAGTACCCCTTTGGTCTCTCAGCTTCCACACAGGGCCGTTCTGCATTGCTCAGGGTCCCAGAAGACCTGTGTCACTTCTGCGACACGCTGGAGATCCCATACACAGACGTACCCAAATGGTACGCAGAATTTTGCCCTCAAGCTGCAAGACGCTCTCCACCAGGCAGTGAACCCATGGAAACCCAGGAGCACCGAATCTGCAGACAACGTTTGCCGTCAGAAGACAGATCCCATAACTTCACGCCAGGCTCTAACCATGGCTCCAGCCCTTTGAAGGCACCACATACGAGAAGAGCTCGCCGTGATCGCTGATTGGCGACACAGAAGTCCTCCTTAGCCAGCTAAGTTGCTTTGTTTTCAAGTTTTGTTACTTTTTTATTCTTCTCATTTCCATACACATCCCAATTTATCCCTCCCATTGCTCAATTGTCATTGCATTCTAAGTGATGATCCCCCCATTCTGGCATAACACCCTCAACCTTCCGAGACTTTACACCTGGGCATTCACCTATCGAACACACTGTGACTCATTGCCCCAGTTATTTTGACCGTCCAACCACCCAAGTCCGGGACTCTAGCTGTAGTTAAAGCTATGTAGCATGGTGACTATAATAACTGCACTCATCCCCCTTTTTTTTTTAAATCTTACTTGACATGTTTTTGCTTACACAGGTGATTACGACAGTTTAAGAACAATGGAAGAACCCCACAGCTCCTCTAGGGGCCCTGGCTTGGAGGTCGATCTGCATGGACCTGACACTTTAACCACAACAAATCACCTCCATGAAGAGGTTGCAAACAGCCACGCCTAGATGGCTTATACCACAATAACTACGCACATCCCAATATGGCACATGACGAGCCATAACGAATTACCCTAAACACATCGTGGGTCAATACCTGTGAGTGGTAATTCCCAACAGGTGGACCTTCCTTAACCCACAGCCCTTTTTCAGTGGGGTTGAGGGACGTGGTCCCTGCAGATCATCCTCCACCCATAGGAAATGTTACACAACTACCCCATAAGGGGCTAAGCTTTAGTTGTAAAGGGAAACAAACCTGTTATTCTGTGGAGATAGCTGTTATGGCCAATGGGGCACAGGTACCAATTCAGAAATGGAAAGGTTGCAGTAATCATTAGGCTTTACAATCTCCAACACCTCCATCAGAATACTACATTTGTTCTTTTACAACATAAAACTGGTAAGATATCACCCATGTATGCCCAGGGATGTAGCTGCTCCATAGGGGCTCACTATTGGAATGAAAATCCTAAAACAATGGGCTTCTTATATAAGAGCTATGTTTAAGGGCTATGTATATTTCTATATAAGGGCTATATATGTGACCTACACAGGTACACATCCCAAGAGAGATACTCCATGCACAGTTTATTCACACCATGCCAAGTGAGGGGGCAGACACACCCAGCCATCATATATCTCCTTTTGGATCATATAACACAACAAATAGGCCACAGGTCCCATTAGAAAAGAACGCCCAACCATATATCTATCGGAACTCATGGCCCTCCCTAGTGAGTCATAGACTTACACCCCTCCTGATGTCAGTAATTTATCAAGTCTGACTCATAAGTCTTAAACGGGAATTGAGAGGACTCGTATTCATTTAAGACCCATCACCAATTCAGCCCAGATATTGGGGGATACGCTATAAACTGACACTATGAGATAATTGATGGTTTCACATCGTTTGATGTATTTCTGCTTGGTTTTTACAGTTCTCAGTTTAGCAAATATACAACTTTACTGTGTTCTTTCATTTGTAATGTTGTTACAGTGACTGGGCCTTGTTTAAAAGTTATAGATGTGATTTCCAGGCTCCTGTCATTTACTAGTAAGGGACCCGGGCTATACCCCTACTCACTAATATGTATTTACTGCCCCGTGCCAGGACCCGCAGAGGGAGACATCCCGTCCAACCATAAACCGGACCTAAAATAGTAACGTACCCTCCCCGTCCCCACTTCACACAAATGCGCCACCTCCTCAATATGCATTTATATAACCTCCTCTGCCCAGCGGGCCACATCCCTTCTATTACTACTACTACACCTTACTGTAGCAGGCTCCTCCCCACACAGGGGTATCCAGCTCTACCCATTTCAATTGATAATCACTTCCACACATAATACCTCTGAACCACCCCGGCTATACCTTTTTTTAGGTATACACTTCACTAGGAATAGCAAGCTGGATTTCGCTACTCGCCGGATACTACCAAGTGCTTACACACTCTCCGTTCTTAACCCTTTCTCTGGCTGCTTTTCTCCTAGAACCTCAAGAGGACACATCCTACCTTAACCCTTCCCCTTCCCCCTACCCTCTCTTGTGTTCCTCCTCCGTTCATTTGCTCAGATGATCCTCAGTTCCGCACCAACCCCCTGGTCTTTCTTTACTTTATATACCAGTTTCCTCCTCCTCAGACGCTCCACTCCCTGAACCCATAAACGCCCCAACTGTGCCAAACAAAAATGGCCTTTTCAGCCTCACACTCCACTCCTCTCTCACTGAAGATGGCCTCTATCAATGCCAAAGGTCTAAATATCCCTGAAAAGAGAACCCAAAATATTAGAGAATGTCACAAACTCAGAGCAAATATAGTATGTATTCAGGAAACTCATTTCCTAACAGACAAAACTCCTAAACTATCAGATAAAGAATTTCCCAAAGCTTTTCACTCAACGAATAAACAATCTAAAACAAAAGGAGTATCCATCCTCATCTCCAAAAACACACCTTTCCAACTGACAGACTCGCTCTATGACCAAGAGGAAAGATACCTGTTCCTAAAAGGGACAATTAAATCTAAGCCAGTCACAAACAGCAACATCTATACCCCTAATACCAAACAAGTGGCATTTTTTCAGAATATCTGTAACCTTTTATCCTCCTTCTCAACAGGTATTCTAATTCTTGGAGGGGACTTCAATGTCCCTCTCAACCCACTCTTGGACACATCCTCTGGTACCTCAGCCATGTCCTACAGAGCTTTAAAACAAATCAAACTACAACTCCAAAGCCTCATGTTGCATGACACCTGGAGAACGCTGAACCCACAAGGTAAAGACTACACATACTTTTCACCCCTTTACCAAAAATACTAACAAATTGACTATTTCTTCATTTCTCAACCCGACATCCCACTACTGAAAAAAACCACAATAGAACCCTTGACAATCTCAGACCACCACCCGATAACTATTCTCCTAGTCTTTCCAGAAACAAGTACCAAGACAAAAACATGGAGACTTAACTCCTCCTTACTTAAAGAACCAGTGCACATAGAAAAAATCTCAACTTGCATTAAGGACTACTTCACACTCAACAACATTCCAGAAACCCCTACTCTAATACAATGGGAAGCCCACAAATGTGTTGTCCGGGGGGAACTCATAAAAATGTGTGGTGTAGTCCCTCGCGCTAAAATGAGTAACGGACTGAGTCAATATTAGATAACTTAAAATAGAAAATGATACAAATGGTGAAAAACGTATGAATGGTGATGATGTCTCTGTGGACTGCAGCAAAATCTGTATTCACTTACACTAAGCAAAATAAAAATGGTAAAGTGATTTCGCGCCTCAAATCTATCACACCCAAAAATTAATTATGTATACATCTATATAAATAAATAATATTATACAGGCATAAATTAGCAGTGCAAAAATTGTAAAGTGCTCAATATAATAAGGTGATCATCCAAAGTGCTGATGTGCATAAATAAATCCAAAGTTTATAAAGTGCTTCATCCACTGGGACCATATAGTGGAGGGGAGGGGTGATGGTGATGTTTTAGATTGAAGGGATCCGGTGGAACTGGGCTCTCTAAACTCTCACCTTAGATAAGGTAAATAAAGGCATCAAACAGGTTCTTTGTTGGGTGTTGTATGGTGCCATTCAGGTGGGGCTTCTCTGGTGGTGCAAAGGTATTCCCGATATAGAGCACCTATCAAATAGAGGAAAAAGGGGGATTGCCCACCTCCATTTCACAGGGGAGGTCCAACCAATATTCCGTGAAATCATCCATCCAAATGTCCCAACATTTAATTTTCTAAGACCCCGCCCACTTATTATTCATTGGATGTGTCTACTTCTGCCCGTCACTGGAAGAACATTTCACCTCTCTTTCCTGTTTCTCCCACCAGTGTTTCTTTCTGTAATGGGACCAAACTCTGACCAGACTGTGGATGAACTTGATTGGTGATAAGAAGATATCAGACTCAGAAATAGATCACTGTCTGCTCCCCAGAGCTCTGTAGTCTGGGGAGCAGACAGGAGGGATCTGCTAGAGCTGAGTACAATCAGGGGAGACACCAGAGAGCACAGCAGTCTGTTGAGAGAGACCTGGAGATACGGTGCTGAGGTGACACTGACAGTGAAGCCGGCATTCCGGAGGACCTCACAACAATGATCTATTTCTGAGTCTGATATCTTCTCATCACCAATCAAGTTCATCCACAGTCTGGTCAGAGTTTGGTTTGTGGGGAAAACTGAGCAAAGATCATCGCAGCACGATATTGTCCCATTACAGAAAGAAACACTGGTGGGAGAAACAGGAAAGAGAGGTGAAATGTTCTTCCAGTGACGGGCAGAAGTAGACACATCCAATGAATAATAAGAGGGCGGGGTCTTAGAAAATTAAATGTTGGGACATTTGGATGGATGATTTCACGGAATATTGGTTGGACCTCCCCTGTGAAATGGAGGTGGGCAATCCCCCTTTTTCCTCTATTTGATAGGTGCTCTATATCGGGAATACCTTTGCACCACCAGAGAAGCCCCACCTGAATGGCACCATACAACACCCAACAAAGAACCTGTTTGATGCCTTTATTTACCTTATCTAAGGTGAGAGTTTAGAGAGCCCGGTTCCACCGGATCCCTTCAATCTAAAACATCACCATCACCCCTCCCCTCCACTATATGGTCCCAGTGGATGAAGCACTATATAAACTTTGGATTTATTTATGCACATCAGCACTTTGGATGATCACCTTATTATATTGAGCACTTTACAATTTTTGCACTGCTAATTTATGCCTGTATAATATTATTTATTTATATAGATGTATACATAATTAATTTTTGGGTGTGATAGATTTGAAGCGCGAACTCATAAAAATGGCCTCCAAAATTAAAAAAGAGCACCAATCCAAAATTTCAGCGCTTATGTCTCAAATATGTTCATTGGAAACCACACACAAACAGACCATAGCATCAAAAACATATCAAGAACTAACGCGAGTGAGAAAGCTTCTCTTGGAAGAACTGAACATGAAAACCAAACGACAATATATATTGAGACACAAAATCTACTACGAGCAGGGAAACAAATCTGGTAGATTATTAGCCAGAGCGGTCCGAAACAAAAAACATAGCGTCACCATACCCCACATAAAGGACAAACACAGAACCACACACACCTCCAACGAGGCTAAAGCCCAACAATTCGAAAAGTATTATAAGACACTATACAACATACCACCCAACTCCAATTGCCCCCATAACTCGGACATAATAAAAAATGAATTATCAAAGATTTCTTTCCAAGTACGGCCCAACACCCATCTCTGCAGAAACGGCCCAAAAATGAAATGCTCCACTTTCTGGAGAAGAATTTGAAACAGCTATTAAGGAAATGAAAGTAGGAAAAGCCCCAGGTCTGGACGGTTTATCCTTACAATATTTTAAAACATTCAAAGACATACTTAAACCTCATTTCCTCACAGCCTTCAGATCCTTCGACTCCGTTTTGCAGGCCCCCCCACAAATGCTAGAAGCACATATAGCGGTTATTCCAAAAGATGACAAAGACACCTCCCTAGTAACAAATTACCGTCCTATTTCGCTTATCAATATCGATGTAAAAATATATACTAAAATCTTGGCAAACCGACTACTGTCTCTTCTTCCTTCCCTGATCTCTCTAGACCAGGTTTGATTTATACCTGGAAGAGAGGGTAGGGACAATACCACCAAAGCACTAAACATACACCACTGGCTCAATTCAAATGATAAACAAGGATTCTTTCTATCCCTGGATGCAGAAAAGGCATTTGACAGGGTGGCCTGGAATTATATTGACTCGGTCCCCTCAGCCATCGGTATACCAAGCTTATTGCAGTCATATATAAGAGCTCTATACACCTCACCTACTGCTAGGGTCCGGGTCAACAGCCACCTGTCAAATTCCTTCAAACTCCACAATGGCACCAGACAAGGCTGCCCTCTTTCGCAGCTACTCTTTGTACTTACGCTTGAACCCCTACTCAACAAAATACGACTTAACCCCGACATCAATGGCATTACAATAAAAAACCACACTTATAAACTTGCAGCCTTTGCTGATGATCTCCTACTCTTTTTAACTGACCCACAGATCTTGATACCAAATCTTTTAAAAGACTTAAAGCTTTTCCAAACAATCTCCAATCTCAAAATAAACTATTCTAAATCTAATGCCTTGAACATAACACTAACACCTGAAACAGTCTCACAATGCCAAACCAACTTCCCCTTCAACTGGGCCAAAAATTCAATCACATATTTAGGAATTAAAATACCGAAACTACTCTCAAATCTCCTCCAAGGAAACCAGGGAAGATTTAAAAAGATGGGACGCCCTCAATGTGTCCTGGTTTGGCAGGGCCTCACTCATAAAGATGACAATTCTCCCACGGTTTCTTTACCTACTACAAACCATCCCAATACAAATCCACTTGTCTTTCTTTAACTCCTCTAGACAAGCCTGGTCCTCCTTTATTTGGAGACACAAACCGCTAAGAATTACATTCGACCATCTTACCCTCCCAAAAGATAAGGGTGGAATAGCCCTCCCTGACCTACGCCGATATAACTGGGCGATACACCTAACCAGGATAGTTGATTGGAACATCCATCAAGATGTAAAAGATTGGGTCACACTAGAGCATTCCACTACCTTGCAATCCCTGAGATCCCTACCATGGATACACCCACATCACATTCATACCCAAAACAAACAACCTTCTTTAATAGGCCCTGTCACGAATACGCCTGTCCATGACCCGTGACCGGGGGATATGAGGAACTAAGGGAATAAGGGGGAACTTATACTGAGCATGTAAGACTGGCTGCGGTACTTTCACAGCCTGCAGTACCTTTGGCCACCACTAGAGGGAGACTCCACTCCAATCCAGCTAGTTGACCACACACAGGCAGATACGAATCTTACATACAATCTGGTGCACTCTAAGGGTTGAGGAGCAATCCAGCAATTACTACACACTTCTAGGGTTGCTCCAGCTATCCTGCAAGCTTGAACACCTGTGTTAATCACTCTTCCCACTGACCCCACACTCACACACCAGACACACAATAAACAATAGCCTGCCACCACCCAACAGTTTGTCCGCAGACTGGTCTGCTGAGCCACCACACCTACAGATCTCCGTCTGGCAGATCTGTTAGTGTACAATCTGCATGCAATCTGCCAACACACAGTGCAATTGCATACCGATTGACATGTAACTTAGACCGAGTACTTAGGCACTAAAATACAACAACCTCTCCAGAGATATGAGTCCTAGCTTAGTACACAGAAGTCACTTATTAATTTTATCATTAAATATCCCGAAAGTGGGCAGTGCATATAAGATATACAAAGAAAAAGGATTTACCAAAAAATAATACAAAAAATGCAGAAAGACACACAAATTGGCAATTTGCTATGAAAATAAAAAGGGATAAAAATGGAAATAAACTTTACCTAAGTCTATCTTTTAGAAGCATACTGGAACATGTGAGAATTCCCCAGTTTCAAATTGGCTTTGTGGAAGAACAATGTCCATATCTCAGACTACCCAATTTTTTAGAAATATGGATGTGGACTGGACTTTAGCCCCTGGCCAATCAACCCTGGGGGGTGTTACTGTCTCAGCCCACAAATGTTTTGTGTTCTGAAATGACCAGAGTCAAATTGGCCCAGAACGGTGCTGATTGCTGGGGCATGGATAGGATTTCTGATACCAGCGCATCAGTCCGATCGCAACAGTACCAATCACTGCCTGCCTGCTGTAATCAGGCGCCATATAACGGTTTTGTGTGGTTCTCCAGGATTCCACACCTGCTAAACATACAGAGTTACATGTGCACGTAACCCATCAGGTGTACGATCAAAAGGAGTTATTTTCATCTCTCTCACGCTAATATTTTAGCTTTTATGAGAGATAAACTAGGTTCCTTAGGTCTGTTGGTATTAATCAAAGTTTATAGACTGTTCGGAGCCTTGCAAATGCCCCCTGCGAATCAATGTAGCCAAAATGACTAGCAGTTTTCTTTGAGCCTCGGGAAGGTGGCAATCTATGTTTACTCTAATGGGAACTTTTATTGGCATCTAGGTGTCACTTCGATCCTAAAAAACTGTCTCTGTCCTTTTTGAATGTTAATGAAAGAACATATGTGCATGACTGACATAGAATGCTATATTTTTAATAACTCAGAATTAAACTACATCTACAATTACACTACTTCTACAGATCACACCACATCTTGTTAAGGCAAAACTATCCACGCTTACATTTTCGTCACAGGCCCTACACTGACAATATTCCAAAACGCAACCAAAGCAACAAATCCCAATCCGTGGCTGAGCCCTCTTACTCCATTGTGTGGAAACCCTGAGTTCCCCCCTGGAACAAATGACAACTTTCTTATCCATAGTTGGCCCCACAAAGACATACGAGCACAGCAATTCTTCTCTAGAGGAGGAACTTTCTTATCACTGGAAGATCTAAATGCTAAACTGTCTCCCAACCACATTCCAAGGTGGACATACATACAACTGAAACACTTCCTGACCAGAAGGACCACTATACAACACTGGACGAAAGACTTAACCACCCTAGAGGAACTATGTTCCGAAAAAACCCCCAAATACATCTCATATCTACCCTCTATATATCTCTCTTTAAAGACAGTTCGGCGTTCTCCAGCAAGGTGTTCTCCTCATGGGAGCAGGATCTTGATATCAAAATCACAGACTCTGAATAGGAAAAAATCTGTACATATATCCACAAGGGCTCCCTCAATGTAGCCACCCAAGAATGCAGATATAAGATCTTCTAAAAATGGTATATAACCCCTTCACTGCTCCACAAATTCTTATGCTCTACCACAAATAGATGTTGGCGATGTGACATGAGGAGGGTACCATGCTTCATATTTGGTGGTCGTGCCCTGTCATCCAGACTTTTTGGAGGATGGTTCACGACACCATCATCTCAATCACATCTCATACTAACGAAAAGAAGAATGGTACCGCAGACTAAATAACTTTGAAAATATTGAAGAACTTATTAGCATCTCTCATGAAACACTACCCAAATTCACAGCAACATGGTACAGTTGGCAACGTTTAAAATCTACAGACGCTTACTCAATGGATAATGAACTCATTTTTCTATAACCAAAAATCCAAATACTATTCTCTCTGACAAATTCAAACCAGGTCCCGAACGCAATCCTTATAGGGAAACGAGACCTACAATTTCACATTAAAGAAATATTACCTCTCCAAATCCAATAATCACTATCATCCACTCCAGTCGAATGAAAGGGTAGTCTGAGAAGCCCCCCTCCCTACCCCCACTCACCCCCCCCTAGAAAATTAGAATCAATTCATAATGACCCACAACACATTGAAGATCAACAATTTTCATGTCTACATAATCTTGAAATGACAAACCCATATCATACTTCATTATTTGTCTCATATATGCCAAGTTCAGTTCTGAAATATTTCTTGTACTTCAATGTTTTACCAATTATTTTCTACATACTCTTTTGAAAACATCTGTGAAAATGTATCTCTGTATGTTTTATGCATAAAACTTTATGGAACAAAAAAAAAAACATTGAAGAGGTAAAGAATACCACATTAACTATGTGCCTGTCCAATAAGGTCAGATCCAATGATGATGGTCACGAATGGGGTTTCCCGAGTAACTTTCACTCACAGTACAAGGAAGTGAAAACTATTTTTAGAAAGTATTGACCAATTTTAGGCATGGATATGATTTTAAGGAAAGCAGTTCCCAAATATCCTAGATTTATTTATTGCAAGGGGCCTTCATTTGGTGATAAAATAGTAAAGAAAATACTAGACCCTCCTATTAGACCTTTGATTTTCTTGAATAGAGCTGGCTTCTATTCCTACTGTAGATGTCTATCATGCAGGCAGGTAAATTTGCATGTAAGAGGCATGACAGAATCCAGGTCCACTGCTAATGACAAAACTTTTAAGATCAAAGATCTTATTACGTGTAATTCGACCCATGTGGTATACACATTACTAAACGTACAGTGGGAAAAAGAGTATCTGAACACATAAATAACATTAAAATAGGTTACAAGGATCACAGTGTATCCATGCATTTTCGCTGCAAACATAATAGAGACCCCTCAGGATTGAAATTTTGGAATATAGAAACATCTAAATGTATGTGGAGGGGAGCCAATAGAGTGAGAGAACTATCGAAGTGAGAAACTAAATGGATATACCTTACAGATACTCTATATCCCAAGGGGATGAATGTAGAACTGGATTTAAATAAGTGACTATTAGTGCAGTATAAAAGTGGGTTTTAGGAATTATTTATTGGGTCTAAATGTATACTTGTTTTGATTTTAAAGAATATGTAATTTTTGCTAAACATTACTCATTTTGATTAGTTGAGTAGTCTAATGCTGTAATCTCATTAATTCGATCAATTCTATAAATTTTATTAATATATCCAATTTATTTTGTCTTTTTATGCTATTTGATCTTATATATCCTATTCATATAAGTTTTATAATATATTCTACTGTTTTGATGCTGCTAAATATGGAAATTTATTAGATTGAAGTCAAACATTATATTTGTCCTTTGAGTAAAAGACAAATAAGTTATATATTTTAATCATCTATAAATGTTCATTTTATTTTACCTTTATGTAATAAGTGTTTGCTGTGGCGGATGCGCAGTTGCTACTTATCCTATATCAGAGTATATGGAATTAGAATCAAATCAATTGGATTCGGGCTGTATTCATTATTAAACGGACATACACGGTGCAACCGGCCGATATTGGGACGATTGCAATGTGAATATGAGACTGATTTTAATTTATCTTCTGTAAGAGATGAAATTTAAGCTGATTGACCATTTCGGGACTGTAAATGTCCACCATATGGTTTGACGGTCTGCTATGGGATATACATAAGCAGTTTGTGCCTCCGCTAGTACAATATCAGCATTAGCATATTGGGTGTGCGATGGCGGTGTACAGGGAGTCTCCGTCTGCTCGCACATAATTTGGATAACGACTCACTGTGTTGAGTGACGAGCGATGGGTTAAACTCCCCTCGCTCGTATGTATATATATTGGATGTGCTGTGCTGTGTGGCCATGCCCTCTGACAAAGTGACAATGAAACACGTCAGGGCGTGACCACACAGCCATCCAGTCTGTCGATCAGCGCAAAACTCAACCCGGGTACGCCTCTCTGTGTGCAAATCATCTAGCAGTGAGAGTTCTGACTGAATACGATAAGGACTGTTTTAAAAGTTCTAAAAGCACGGATCTTGGAGCTCCAGTAATGATTAAGATGGGCATGTATTTATCCTTTTTCTGGTGAGTCCATTACTATAGGGGGATAATGCACGAGGTGTGGTGACGGACGACTATAAAGAATATATGTCGATTCGGTCACATATGGAAGGACTGTGTTGATCGTTTCTGAATATACAGATTTAGTTGATCCATGGACTTTCGTTTTTTGGAATTCTGAAGTGCTGCTAATGCTAGTCTTCAATTAGCATATTATATTTTAGTTCTAAAATACAGTGACAACAGAGAGAGAACAATAGATATAGAACAATAGTAAGCGAACAATAGAGCGGACAGTAGAGAGCGAACATAAGAGAGAGAACAATAGAGAGAGAGAAGAAAAAAAAACAACTATTTTTGGATTTTTTCTTTTATATTTTTTTTGTGCTTTTGTGTGTGTTTTTTTTTCACTTTTAAAAAAACTTTAAACGTTCCAGATTAGGGTCTCTCAAAATGGGATGGCCATCTCATCTTTCGAGACCCTGTGTTAGTGTGCCCTAGGACTGTGTAGTGCTGTACCCTACGCTAATACTCCACTAGTGTGTGGTAGCATTTGAAACAGTCACCGATGCAGAGACCAGGTTGGTCAGGACAAGAGGGAGAATAAAAGCGGTTGTCACGCCTAAATCCACGTTTTCTGCAGACACGACATCTTCTTTGGAGTATTCTTTGGTCAGGGGTACCAGGGAGGACATATGGAAAATGCCTCTCATGCTCACTGCATTTGTGTTGGGAAGGTGAGGCATAGCAACATCTGGAAACAGAAGGGCTGTGACGATCTCTTCCTGGAATTTTAGGAAGGATCCTGAAGCTTTGTATAACACAAAAGCGTTAGGTATACGGGCAATTAGGTATAGTGCCAACAACTGGTCATTGAGGTCCACCCCTCCCATATTAAGGTTGTATTCGTAGACACAGATGGGTTTCTCCACAACACCAGTCGCCGTAGGAATTTGGACTGTCGTATCTGCATGAAGGGAGGACAGAAAGTTAACATTCCATGAATCCCTCCACTTCACTGCTAACAAATTATTACACTTCAAGCAGGCTTTCTCCCCCCGTCTAAGTCGGGATTCTACAAGCCGTTGGGGGATGCCATGGCGATTATATCGCACAGTGCCACATGCTCCAATACCACAATCAAAAAGGTGACTAAAAAGTGGCACGCTCATGTAATAATTGTCCATGTACAAGAGGTACCCTTTCCGAATAAGGGTGACACCAAGTCCCACACAATCTTACCAGCGCTCCCTATGCATTCTGGGCAGTTCTCCAGCTCTATGTGACTATCTTTTCCCTCGTAAACCATAAAACTATATGTATAGCCTGTTGCCCTGTCACAGAGCTGAGATATCTTGACCCCATATCTGGCATGCTTGCTGGGAAGATACTGTTTGATAGACAAGCGGTCAGAAAACGTAATCAGGGACTCATCAACCCAGATAACTTGATCGGGAGTAAACAAGGTTGCAAACTGCTGGTTGAAGTGGTTTATGAGGACCTTAATTTTGTAGAGCCAATCAAATCTAGGGTCACCCCGAGGACGACAGAGTTCATTATCATTGAAGTGCATGAACCGCAAGATCTGCTCGTATCGTATTATAGTCATGGAGGCAAAGAACATGGCATATGGTGAATTGGGTCAGTGGACCAATAACTGCAACTCACTCTTTTCAGTTATGCCCATGAAGAGGGATAGGCCCAGGAAGGTCTTAAATTTGGAAACCGTAATAAGTTTCCAATCTCCAATCATGTAGAAGCAAAGATGCTGTTTTTTTATCTTCCTTGCATGCACCCCTCGGATCTCCAGCAACTGCACTTGCAAGAGCACTTGCTCACTGCATTTGGCAAAAGTGGAGTTGCCTTTAGTAAATAAACCCCAAAGTCCAAGATACCTAATAATTTGGAGTGTACTCAGCAAAATGCTAGAGTGCAATTTACCTAATGGGGAAACTATTTAGATTGACCTGTGTGTCCCCAAGGAAAGACATTGGTAGGGTTTTACCCTCACTTCCTGTTTGGCTATGTGACAGAAAGTGAATGCATTTGAAGGAGAAACTGCCAACATTTGGGAGGTGTCTTTACCCTATCAGGGGTGCAGACATCCCCAAAAACTGACAAGACTTCTAATCCCTTTGCACTCTATCCCCAAGCGAAAATAAGAAAGGATTTCATTTAGTTTAACTTTGCAAAGACACATTCCTAGGTTCAACTGTGATGCATGTCAATGGCCCATTTAGACCTTGTTTAATAGGAAACACCAGTTGCCTTTCACTAGAAACATTTGTTAGTCCAGTCCCGGAAATCGACATCTGCTTTACTATTAATTTCCATAAAAATTGGGTTCCTACAGCTAGATGCGCCAAATGCATCTAGATGCGCGACCGCTGTGTGTGTGAGATGCGCAACTGCTGTGTGCACAGAGGTATGTACCCGTGGCGCATATCTGGTTCCTGGAAGTGGTACCCAGCACACAGGAACTACAGTTCCCATCATGCCTAGTCATGTCTGTGAATGTCAGAGTTTTACAATGCCTCATGGGATGTGTAGTTCCGCAACAGCTGGAGAGCCGTAGTTTGAAGATTCCTGATCACTCTAGCCTGTCTTGAAAAAAGGTGGTTTCTCATGTGCCTTGTATAATGCCCAAGAAATACAAGTGGGTCATGGCACATCTACATTCCAAATTTGGCACTTAAGATGATCATGCGCTATGCAATCTGATTTGCCAATCTTTGTACAACTCGATATTTAGGCAAAATAGGTAATAGGAAGATGAACAATTAATTAAAAATATTGGAAATCAAACAGGCTCTTGCACTAAATCTAATTTATTAAGATCTAACTGAATGCAGTGTATGGTCACCTTTAACCACTTCAGCCCTGGAAGAATTTACCCCCTTCCTGACCAGAGCACTTTTTGCGATTCCGCACTGCGTTGCTTTAACTGCCAATTATGTGGTCGAGCGAAGTTGCACCCAAACAAAATTGACGTCCTTTTTTTCCCACAAATAAAGCTTTCTTTTGGTGGTATTTGATCGCCTCTGCGGTTTTTATTTTTTGCGCTATAAACAAAAAAAGAGCGACAATTTTGGAAAAAAAACACAATATTTTGTACTTTTTGCTATAATAAATATTCCCATTTTTTTTTTTAAAAAAAGCTAATTTTTTCTCAGTTTAGGCCGATATGTATTATTGAAAATTTGGGTAAAAAAAGAAAAAAAACACATTTCAAAGATATGTTAGAAGACAGGAATGAGATTAGCATCAAAAGGGTTAATTAACTGAGAACGCCTACTAATTGCCTAACAAGACACATCCAATGAGATGAAATTAAACAATTGTATTGGGCGTGCTTTATTAATTATGAGAAAACCTGTAGTTACCCTAGAACCAGTTGCAGTTTACATATACGGGTATTTATTATCGGTATTTGCGCTTCAATGTGTGCCGGTTTGCGCATTCAATTAATGACTTTTCCGACGCACCAATTAATGTATGAACTGGTGCAGTGCCTTCTTCTTAGTAAATCACCCCCAATATCTTTTACTTTTTGCTATAATAAATATCCCAAATTAAAAAAAAAGGAAAATTCCTCAGTTTAGGCCGATATGTATTCTTCTACATATTTTTGTTAAAAAAAATTGCAATAAGCGTATATTGATTGGTTTGCACAAAAGTTATAGTGTCTACACAATAGGGGGTAGATTAATGGCATTTTTATTTATTTTTTTTGCTAGTAATGACGGTGATCAGCGATTTTTATCGGGACTGCAATATTGTGGCGGACAAATCGGACAATTTTGACACATTTTTGGGACCATTGAAATTTATACAGCGATCAGTGCTATAAAAATACACTGATTACTGTAATAAATTACATTGGTAGGGATCGGAGTAACACTAGGGGGCGGTCAAGGGGTTAACTGTGTTCCCTAGGGGGGTTCTAACTGTAGGAGGGATGGAACTGACTAGGAGAGGAGAGAGATCGGTGTTCATACTTAGTATGAACATACGATCTGTCTCTACTCCCCTGAGTGAACCGGGTTTTGTGTGTTTACACACATACATCCCCATTCTCATTCTGTAACGAGCAATCGTGTGTGCCCAGCGGTCATCGCACATGCCGGGCACTCGCATCGTCTCCGGGACACACTTTGGGTGCGCTCGCTGCTGGAGGTGTCTTAAAGAGCTGATGTACAGCTACGACGGCTCGCGCAGGGGAGCCAACCTGCCGCAGTATAACTGCTGTGACTGGTCCGGAAGCGGTTAGAAAAATTAGGTCCAGTAGCTGAAATGAGCCCTCAGGTGCAACCACTCTCTGAAGTCTATGGTTAGCTTTATTTTAAAGGCAGTGCAGATAATAATGCATAAATGTATTAAGTGTGTTTTAATCTCAGCCAACAAGTTTAACTTTCAGAAGTATACAGTAGCTAAAATAGCTAAAACAATGCAACTGATTGCTGACTAATTTCCTGATAAACATGACAGATATTCACAAGGGATATTTCTATAACTAAAGGCAATTTTTTTGAAATGGGTAGATTGATGAGGCGTTAGAACCAATGCCAGAATTGAATACAGTCTGTGTCCCTGTTAGAGAATTTTACTCTCTTTAATTGTCCTGATCACCAATGTCACCGGGAGCAAAAATAGGGCTAAATCCAAATGTTTTGAGTTGCCACCAGAACAGGATTAGTGGGCACACAATTTTTTTTTGTGATGTCTGTCTCATGCCCCATACACACGAGCAGAAATTCTGCTAGCAAAAGTCCGATGAGAGCTTTTGGTCCGCAAATGCAACCGTGTGAATGCTCCATTGGACTTTTGCTGGCAGAATTCCAGCTAGCAAAAGATTAAGAGCATGTTCTCAATTTTTCGGTCGAAATTCCGATCGTCTGTACCAATTCCGACGTGCAAAATTCCTACACATGCTCGGAAACGTCATTTTCTGGGCTCGTTGTTGTGTTATACGTCACCGCGTTCTTGACGGTCGAAAGTTCAGCGAACTTTTGTGTGACCATGTGTATGCAAGATGCAAGCCAAGCTTGAGCAGAATTCCGTTGGATAAACCATCCAAGATTTTTCAGACGGAAATTCTGCTCGTGTGTACGCGGCATAAGAGGAGAATCCCCCTCACATTGGACAGAAATCCTCCACTGCCTGTTGGGTTCTCAAGACAGGAAATAAAGGGGAATATCCCTATTGAAATGAGAAAAACCTGACAGTGGTTTTAACCCTTCCTTACTATATCAATAATAAGAAAACAAAAATGTTGGTTTTAAGGATATTTATATTTATAACTATGCATGCACAACATTCAAATGGCATCTATGTTATTAGGAACTCCTAAAGGGTATCTATAGCCAAAACTGTTTTTGTTTTCTCCATTTTGAATAGGGGGTATTAAAAGCATCACCAGGTGTTTATTTCTGTCTGGGTTCCGGATGGGGAGATTTGCCCCTTCTATTAGTCTTGGTGACCATTTTTACTGCAATAGAAAGGGTTTGGAAATTCAAAATTATATTGTTGTCACCATAACATAAAGTGACATAAATCTTCCAATGAGGTCACCCGATCTAGTGATAACTGTCAGGGAGGATTCTCTCTCATTTTGTAGAGATTTATTTTCACTCTGTTGTATCTCTGAAATAGGAAGTAAAGAGAAAATATACCTCCCAACTTTAGACCATGAGAAAGAGGAATACTCTAGCATGTAAATGGCATGTGGCACATGCTGCAACAAAAGTGGGTGTGGCAACAATGCATTGATTCTTGGGCATGGCTTAAAAGGACATTGAAAGCGGTCAGTGAGAGGATCAATTGCATGTTAATAGGAGGAACTATGCCCCAAAGGTCAATGAGAGAGTGAGAAGAACAATGCAACAATGGTCAGTAGAAGGAACAATGCACCCGTGGCCAGTGGGACAAACAATAAACAAGTGGTCAGCATGAGGAACCATGCCTGGTGGTCAGTGAAAAGAACATTGCACCCGTGGTCAATGGGAGGAACAATGCACCGGTAATTTCAACCCTCAACCTTGCCAACATAAACTCCTAACTTTGCTGACAAGTATCCACTATCAGGCGCAGGAACAAGCTTCAGTCACTAGCAGCATGGACAGAGAAATCGTGGGACAACCTGCGGGATCTAGGACATTTGGGGTGTATGGGAAATAGACAGCAGAAAAAAAGACGCATAACAGGGATTTTATCCATTTCTTACTCTATCCAAAGCAAATACAAAAAAGTTTCCCAGTATAAACGCAGTACATAAGGAGGCATTGTAATCGCTATGTAGAATATGCATGACGATGGAGGACAGACTAAACAAATATAAAAATGATTCATATATTCATATATATATATATATATATATATATATATATATATATATATATATATATATATATATATATATATATATATATATATATATATATATATATATATATATATATATACAAAACCAAGTTATGACCTGACCTGACATTCCCTGTCAAAGCTTATATCTTTGAGCAAGCATTTGTAACAAGACTCCTTAAGCCTCGTACACACGATCAGACTTTCTGACAACAAAACCGTGGAATTTTGTTCGAAGGATGTTGGCTCCAACTTGTCTTGCATACACACGGTCACACAAATGTTGGCCAAAAATTACAAATATATAAACAAAAACCAGAAGGGAGAGGGTAGAGGGCTCCTCCTTTATAGCATCCGGTGTTCTCTGATGGGCATTAATTGGCCATGAATCAGCCTCACCCTGCCGAGATTCACCCGGTTCCACCGTCTAATTGGGGTGTCTCCAAGAACTAATTGATTATTAGAGACCCCCAGATTAATTGTCCTCTGAATTGGAAATATAATAACAGAGACAAATTTGTGAAATTCACACAGGAATTCTTCAAAGGGTACAAGTCGGTGGTAAAGCTATAAACCATTTATTGATTATCCTTTTAGAAAAGATGTCTAAGCCAAGATGATTAGCTCAAAACTTACAACAATTTAATAATGCAAAAATGCAAAAAGCATGTACCTCTAATTCCAATACATGTTAAAAAGACCTAGTGTTTTGGGGGGACAGCGGTGGCCACCATTAACAAAATCCACCTTTCAAAAACCTCACTCTCACATACACACACGCACACACAGATCACAATCGATCGATCGATCAGATGTGATTACTGGTATGGATATACTGAAGTACAAAAGAAAACACCGGTAATAGTATTAGATAGACCTCATAGTCCATGTATGGAGTATTCAGAGTAATTTGTCTTCAGTGTAGATTTAAAAGAATGATTAGTGACTTGGTGCTGTTGTGATGTGAGAGTTCCTTAAACATAGCGTTTAGCTAGCTTGTTGCAGAAACAACTTCCAAGTTAGGAGATATACATATGGAAAGTTCGTATATTAGTGACACATTGTATCAACTAGAGTATAACAAAAATATTGTGTTGGTTAAATGTGACTGGTTAGATTAGCAGCAGTGAAGGGACATCATGCATCTCACCATATCCTGAAGTTGAAAAGCAATTACCGCCGCCGGCATCTAGACAGGATCATCGTGATCCATTGATTTTTGTCACAGCCGCTGCAGGGGATCCACAAGTGGTGCCTGCATTAGTCGACCATTCCAGGAGATCTTGATCTCAGTAAAGCTGCATTTATATCTTCCACGATAGTAGCTGCAACAGTCAGTCTCTGATATTCATTATCAGACCGAAGGGATTACAGGAAGGACAGAGAAGAAGGGAGCCGTGTAAGGCTGTATAAACGGATTGCCATCCCGGTGTCCTCCTCACGGTTACCATAATGAATATCAGAGACTGACTGTTGCAGCTACTATTGTGGAAGATATAAATGCAGTTTTACTGAGATCAAGATCTCCTGGAATGATCGACTAATGCACCCACCACTTGTGGATCCCCTTCAGCGGCTGCGACAAAAATCAATGGATCACGATGATCCTGTCTAGATGCCGGCTTTTCAACTTCAGGATACGGTGAGATGCATGATGTCCCTTCACTGCTGCTAATCTAACCAGTAACATTTAACCAACACAATATTTTTGTTATACTCTAGTTGATACAATGTGTCACTAATATACGAACTTTCCATATGTATATCTCCTAACTTGGAAGTTGTTTCTGCAACAAGCTAGCTAAACGGGATGTTTAAGGAACTCTCACATCACAACAGCACCAAGTCACTAATCATTCTTTTAAATCTACACTGAAGACAAATTACTCTGAATACTCCATACATGGACTATGAGGTCTATCTAATACTATTACCGGTGTTTTCTTTTGCACTTCAGTATATCCATACCAGTAATCACATCTGATCGATCGATCGATCGATTGTGATCTGTGTGTGCGTGTGTGTATGTGAGAGTGAGGTTTTTGAAAGGTGAATTTTGTTAATGGTGGCCAACGCTGTCCCCCCAAGACACTAGGTCTTTTTAACATGTATTGGAATTAGAGGTACACGCTTTTTGTATTTTTGCATTATTAAATTGTTGTAAGTTTTGAGCTAATCATCTTGGCTTAGACATCTTTTCTAAAAGGATAATCAATAAATGGTTTATATCTTTACCACCGACTTGTCCCCTTTGAAGAATTCCTGTGTGAATTTCACAAATTTGTCTCTCCCCCAAAAATGACAAATGTAGTAACGTACAAGACGTACCATGTACAACACGCCACCCTTTGGGCTCCTTCTGCTAATCTCGTGTTTATCTCGTGTTAGTAGAAGTTTGGTGAGTGACGATTCGTGCTTTTCAGCCTCGTGCTTTTCAGTTTGTTTCTGCTTTTCAGGTTGTGCTTGTCGGTTCGTATCTGTTTTTTAGTGCGTGCTTGTCAGGTTGTTTCTGTTTTTAAGGTCGTGCTTGTCAGACCCTTTCTGATTTTCAGTGCATTCTGTCAGTTCGTTCTGAGCAGCCGTTCGTTTACTAGCCATGTTGCATTCTCGTCAGAGAGAACGTGCTGTTGTTGGGCTTGGAGTTATTGCTTTGACCCAAGTCCGGTCCATGAACAGGGGGAGGAGGAGTTCTTGGACCAAGAATTGGTTGCTTAATCGTGACCAATTCTGTCATATGCCTTTGCTGCGGGAACTTCAGGAGAATAATCCTGATGATTTCAGGAATTATCTCCGGATGATGGACCCCGTCTTTCACCGTCTATTGGCTTTGCCGTCGCCTTATATTATGAAGAAAGCCATCTCTCTCGAGCAAAGGCTCATCGCCACCTTGTGGTACTTGACAATGGGGAGAAGTCTCCAGGATCTCAAGTTCACGACTGGGATCTCCCCCCCAGGCTCTGGGAATCGTTATTCCAGAGACCTGTTCTGCCATAATTCAAGTCCTGCAGAAGGACTATATTCAGGTAAGTTTTATCCTTTAACATCACATTCTATGTATTTAATGTTTGCTAATGTATTGTATTCATTTCTTCAGTCCATAATTACCATGATTGTAATATGCTGTGAATGTCCTCTTTGAAAATAAAAAAAGAGGTTTATAGGGCGCACAGGACTAACGTGATCCAGAAAATGTCTCTATTAAAAATAGGCAGTCCAAAATGAAAAGAAAGGTGTTGGTAAGGATGGTGGGATGGTGGGATGATCTTCAGCAAAAAGGGCTGCAACTTTAAAAGACTGAAGCAGGCTCTATAATGACACAAAGAAACAACAAAGGCGCCTCTAAGTGCAGAAGTTTAACAATTTTAATGCCCCAAAAAGGGTTAAAAACACTTACAGAATGGAAGTGGTAATCAGGCACATCATGATTTAAGCTGCATTGGAGGGGGTAGCGGTCAGAGGAAGCCTTCAGATGGGATGGATGTGATCACTGAACACAGCGGTGTAGGACACAGGAAGCCGCTGTGAGGCCGGCGTCATCAGCTGGAAAGACGGCGAACCCGGAAGTGATGTCATCCACTGGGCGGCTCGATAACCAGCCTGAACCGCAAACAAACAGCCTGGGCGAGGATGTGATGTCATCAAAAAGGGACGCGTTTCGGAACCATCAATCGTTCCTTTTTCAACCTATCTAGATGTCCTACACCGCTGTGTTCAGTGATCACATCCATCCCATCTGAAGGCTTCCTCTGACCGCTACCCCCTCCAATGCAGCTTAAATCATGATGTGCCTGATTACCACTTCCATTCTGTAAGTGTTTTTAACCCTTTTTGGGGCATTAAAATTGTTAATCTTCTGCACTTAGAGGCGCCTTTGTTGTTTCTTAATGTCCTCTTTGTCCTCATGCATGCTGTAAGCTTTTAATGCTCCTTATTTGTCCTTCATGCATATTTGCCTTCACTAACCTCCCCAGCATGCTATTCTGGGCCCATACACACCTAGCCTAGTAACTTAACAATGTATTTTGTCAGCTCCATTGTAGTGCTTACCCTAAACACCTGCTAAAATGTGTCCAAATGTTATTGTTGTCCTTAAATTCAGTAAGAGTGCAAGAGGCTTTTTTTGGGGGGCCCAAACTCATTTGGAACCCTCCCCCTCAAGCGCTAAGTCAACCAATACCAATACTCTATCTGCTGACTTTGCCAAACCCATACACACTATACCTACCTCTTTTGTGGTCATATTTATGGATGAATTCACCAAAGCATGTAGTGCAAGTGTCTGCCTGAATACTTTCAAATGGTACTGTTTAAAGTTTTGTTATTCTATTATTTTGATAGGTAATTGCAGAATGTAAAAATGTGCTTCAATTTGGACAGTGTGTATTCATATTTTTTGGATTACAACACTTCTTACCTGTCCAGTGGGCTGCCAATAGTGTAAGTAAGGAGAGGCTGGCCAAAGTAACACACATTATTTATGCATTCAACTCTCAATGAAGTGGAAAGGGTTACCTGTCCAAAACATCTACCCATCCCCCCACCATACAATTTTTACAATGGGCCACCAGAGGGGGTGAGGAATCTGATAAGTTGACTTTATACTTTTGTCTTTAAATACTAATTTCAATAAATGTTATACTTATGTTGGCCAAGAATGCTTGTGTCTAATCTGCTTGCAATGGTATGTGCAAAAGTACTAATTATTTTTTTCTTGTTTGACTCCACAGTTTCCTTCCAACCCACAGGAATGGCAGACTGTGGCTTCCCAGTTTTTCCACCAGTGGGACTTTCCCAATTGTGGTGGTGCTATCGATGGGAAGCATGTCAGGATGGTCCCACCACCCAACTCGGGGTCGTTCTACTATAATAAAAAGGGGTTTAGTAGTATAGTGATGTTTGCGGTGGTGACGGCCAATTATGAATTCATCTACCTGGACGTTGGGAAGAACGGCTGTAACTCTGATGGAGGAGTGATCACCCAGACCGAGTTTTAGTGGCGTCTACAAAATGGCACCTTGGGGTTGCCATCTCCGGAGGAGAATGTTGAGGTCCTCAATTTCGTGTTTTTGGCGGATGAAGCCTATGCTCTGGGGGAACATCTGATGAGGCCATTCCCCATGAGGAACATAACCCCAGAGCAGAGGGTTTTTAAATACCACATGCCAGAAGAGTGGTGGAGAATGCCTTTGGCAAAATGGCCAGCCAGTTCAGGCTCTTCCTTACGTCTATCAACCTGGCCAAATATAAGCTTAGTAACGTTGTGTTGAGCTGCTGCATTCTGCAAAACTACCTTTGAAAGAATGTAGCCAGCTATCTGGCCTCAGTTGCGACTGGTGCCGACTTTTCATCAGAACCTGCAGCAATGACGGTGTTCGAAAGTGGGCTCAGGCAAAACTAGGTAGATTACTTTGTGGGTAGGGGGTAATTGCTTTACAACAAAATTTGCGGATGTTGTTGTTAATGTATGTAATGCATTAATGATAAAAATATTTATCCTTTTCAACTTCATGAATTCATTGCTTGGAATCCCTAAAATGGCCTGATTTTGGCACATTTTACAGCACAGTGGGGGTTATTTACTAAAGGCAAATCCACTTTGCACTACAAGTGCACTTGAAAGTGCACTGAGAGTGCACTTGTAGTGCAAACTAGATTTGCCTTTATTAAATAACCCCCATTGCCACTGTAACTACACCAACTTAACAAATAAACTGGTATTGAGCATTGAAATAAGAAGCCACACATTGTTGTGTATAAAACATTTTACTCCAAGCACATTCACATGTGCGTTATAAACAGTTTTGGAACAAACCAACAGTTTGTTGTATAACATGTACGTTTGACATAAATTTGCCTTTTTGGGGCTAAACAGGCATGTTTAAGCATAACATACACATCCCAACTCAGGAACTTACAAAGTTCGACTCTGCTAAAGTGAAGGCCATATGAGACATTATTATGTCAAAACTGTGTTGATCTTGCCTTCATCTGAAGAGGTGATCTCAACCCTCTAAAAGCCAAATTTTGAAGATGCACACAAATTGGGACTGAAAATTTGGATTTCCCTCATGATCACATGCCTAAAATGTGTGTCTTTTCCCTACATCTATTTTGCTAAAGCCACAAAACACACAGTGTGTCCACATGTGCTATCTCCCATCATGGGATATCAATGTACGCGTTTTGTGGGTGCAACCCCTTCCTCCAAACTAAAGTAGGTAAGAGGAAGGGGCTGCATCTACAAAACACGTACATTGATCCCCCATGATGGGAGCTAGCACGTTGACACACTGGGGCTTATTATAGAAAGGACAATCCACTTTGCCCTACAAACGCACTTGCATTGCACTTGTAGGGCAAAGTGGTTTTGCCTTTTTGAAATAAGCCCTAGTTTTTCAACATGTGCTAGCTCCCATCATGGGGATCAATGGACGTGTTTCGGGGGTGCAACCCCTTCCTTTCACCTTCCTCTCACCTACTTTTAGTACACCCACAAAACGCATAAATTGATATCCCATGATGGCAGATAGCACACGTTGACACACTGTGTGCATCTTTAAAATTTGTCTTTGCAATTCATTTAAAACTGTAAAAACATGTACAACATAACAACAACTTCAAAATATTTTTTTTGTTTAGATTTTGCCTAAAATATCAATGATGTTGCTCAGTCTTTTTTGAACATCATGGTTGCTTTGTTTCTTCTTTTCCAAAGCACGATTGCACACCATGATCTCACTGATCAGGATTTGCGCACTTGCACTGCTAAAATGAGTTTCTTCTTTCACAACATCCACATCACCTAAAAATAAAAAAAATGCACCGTGTATTATAGATATGTAGGTATCCATTACCTGAAGCTGTGGTCTCAGACACTGACCTGTTGTCAACACCATTTCTACCACTTCACCCAGCACTTCATAAACATCTGCATCCACATCTTCAGGGTGTGTGGTGAGTTGCCTTTCTTCATTCAGTGTGGGGTTACTGGTGTCCTCAGACGTCACTATTCTTTTCTCCCCTATGTGAATATAAAAAAGTTATACTTAGCAGACAGATATGTTAGGCTAGAAATAGTAATATGAAACACTGCTTGGAAGTGTCTTCCAATTGTCTGTTTTGACAGAGTTCCAAGCTGAATACATGATTTTTTTCTCTTTCAAAAGCTGGAATACTTACCTGTCTTGTGCAAGTTTCACACATGGAGAGACCCCTAGTATCCACTGGAACATCTGCGTGGGACACCATAACAAGGGTGTTATGGTGTCCCACACTAGTGCTCCTGCGTCCAGATGTGTAAACAGCTGCTGAGTGTCCTCTCCTGGCACTGAATAAAGTTGTCATTTCATTATAGTTTCAAATACATCGAGACAACAATGTAATAAACGCATTTTAATCAAAATAGGCCTAAACAAATGTAGTTAACCTGCAACTGTCAAAAACGACGTATTAGTGGTCGAACTAACAATGTTTAATACAAACGTGTCCACGAACCTCAAACTTGCCATTTTAAACCGTACAACAGTAAAGAAAAGCACATGGACCAGCACAAAAGTAATAATAAGAACACACGACAAATATTTACTTTTTTGCAGCACTTTCCTGATCTTTCTATACTGATCTTGCTCCCTCGATTTTAGGTCTGACCAGCGTTTCCTCAATTGATCCTTGAATCGTCGTACCCCAAAATTCCTGAGCAGACTTCTGACAACCTTAGCCATGATCTTGGCCTTGCTCACTCTAGGGTTTTTGTACTGCCCATAATTCCCATAATAGTCTGTCTTTAAGATGTCCACCATCTCCACCATCTCTTCAAAGGACATATTTGAGGCCTCATATCTCCTCCTTGATCTGGAACTGCTTTGCTCCGTGCTTTCGTCGTTGCTGATAACAGCACACACCTGCTGTGTCTCCGCCATGTGCTCTCCCACTGCTCGGAAAGAGAAGAAGCAGGGAATACACTAGAAAGAAGGACAGGGGCGAAGTTGAGCGCATTGTATATAAAGCATAATACGCGGGCGATGTAACGGACGTACGTACGATCTGAGAGTGGAGGATGGAGGATTGTTATCGTCAATCATTCCAACAAAGGTACAATTGTAAATTGGAGCATCAGTGATTAGTGGCCTATACTGCTTATAGATTGAGGCCTATATTGGGACAAGATTAGGAGAGTTTAGCCTAACATTAGGGTGTGTCTTGCAGATAAAATGGTTGATAAATTTACAGCCCCAGATTTCCTGCGAGACTTTATAGAAAAATACAAGGAGCTGCCATGTCTCTGGCAGGTACAATGCAGGGACTATTCAAACAAGCTAAAGAGGAAGGCAGTGATTGAGAAACTGTTGGAATTAGTGAAGCCTGTGTATCTCACGGCAGACATCACCTATTTGAAGGTCAAAATTGGTAGCCTGAGGAGCACATATAATAGGAAACAAGAAAGTCCAGGATTCCCAGAGATCCAAAGCATCAGCAGATGACGTATATGTCCCCAGGCTGTGGTACTACAACAGCCTGCGTTTTTTGTCCGACCAGACAGAACCCAGGCCATTGCTCTCAATACTTCCTTCAACATCAGCTGAGGCTCCTGAGGTGCAACCTGGGCCTTCCACCCAGGAAGAAGATGTGGAGGAACCCAGCTTGACCCAGGTATAGCATTGTTGAAGATATTTCTTGTCAAAAATTGAATGATGTTAACTAGATGCTATTGATCACAAATTTCTGATTTAACAAAGTGGTTTACATATCAATAGACAGTAGTAGCCAAAAATGATTGGGACAAAATGCTGGGGCCAGAATGATAGTCTTTTCTATTTGTTAACATTCAATTTGCAGTCATGAGCTCAAAATTGTGTGTGATTGATGTCCAAAAACCTAAAACTATGGGCAATATTTAATATAAAAATAGGCATAATTAAACCTCCCCCCACACCCACATATACATTTTTTTCAGGGAAAGGGTTCTATCCCTGTCGAAATTGTTATGCATGCCAGCTTGTACAAAAATTCCAAGGAAAACGTAAAGAATTTACAGCTACCAGTACAGGGCAAACCTATAATATTAGGGACTTTATAGGATGCCATACAGAGGGAGTAATTTACGTTTTACAGTGTAGCTGTAATCTCCAATATGTAGGCCGAATAAAAAGAGCACTTAAAGTGGGGTTCCACCCAAAAAACAAAAATACCTCAAAAATTCAAAAAAAAAAACCCAAAAAAACATTTGGATATTTTTTTTTTCACTTACCTCTAAATGCCTGTTGCTAGGTGGTCCCTCGTAGTCTGCCCCTTCCTTTGCCTGGGCTGGTGACATCACTTCCCCCTCGGCACAGGAAGGGCTCCGCTCTGCTCCCTCCCTCCTGTCAATCATCTGGGACCCATTACAGGTCCCAGGTGATTGAGCGGCCAATCACGGCGCGCGGCGCCGCTCACGCATGCGCAGTGGGTGCCAGGCTGTGAAGCCACAGCCCGGCGCCCACAGTTGAAATGCCGGCGCCGATGAGCGGAGGGGGGGGACGAGCGGGGCTTCGATCCCCCGCATCGCTGTACCCAGGGACAGGTAAGTGTCCAATTAAAAGTCAGCAGCTGCAGTATTTGTAGCTGCTGACTTTTAATTTTTTTTTTTTTGACGGCCCCCCTGGGTGGAACCCCTCTTTAAAACAAGAAGACTCTCCTTTTTTCCATTTTTCCATTTTTTCCTTCTTATTAACTTTTATGGACTATATCACTTTTAAATCTTTTACACTGTGCTCCTAGCACTAACGTGTATTAATTTCATCTATTTTAGTTTATTTTTCAATTCACTTATTGCGGTATTGTCACATTATTCAATTTATTGCACGACTTTGCACTTCATATAGTCCTGTCTAGATATTATGAGTTTTAGCATCCATTGTCTATAAGAGACAATTTGGTCCCTATAGTAAATGCTATTTATGACACATCAAATATTGTATTATTATTTATAGATGTATATGGTGTTTACACACGATGCACAAATTATTTAAACTTATTTATTTCACATAATCCTCTTGAATATTGCGCAAAATTTTTCTTCTTATTTTACAATATTAGGATTGCTGTGAGCATTCACATTTCGCTACAATATAGTCTTTATATGTGTGTGACTTCTTTTACATATTTAATATTTATGAGCTTGCATCTTATTTTTCATTTTATTTTTCACTATATCATCCGACAAGCGCGAAGGACACTTCTTTATTCATATCCAACATTTCCTGTTGGAAAATCCAATCGTGTGTACGCGGCATAAGTGTTTTCTATAAATCAGTGAACTAAATAACCAGAATGTGGGCAGCAGGACATTGGTATCTCCCAAAGACCTCCCATGCAGATGTGGAGTTTTTTGATAAAGGGGGAGTTTGCATAGGATGAGAATGGTAATGTTGAAAGGCATGCTTAATGTGTAAACAGTTTTTCTCAAGTCGTCTTCCAGGCACCCTGAGAGATGACTGGTCCACCTGACAGGAAACACAATCAATTAAAGAGGTTAAAACCTCCACCCCTCCCTGTGCTCCTCAGTTTTTGATTGTGTTTGCCCACAGCAAAACTGTTTGTTTTTTTTCTATAGGGCCCAAAGCCTGGGGCTGGTGGTCTCCCCCTGGGAGCCTGGCCACAAGCTTGGGAAGCCTCTGGGTCCGGTAGGATTTTTGTATCCTTCCTGGGGGGTTTCCCCCATTCTCTTCCTTAGGGGGGGGCAGCATTGGGAAGAGCCCCCCTAAGGACTGAAGGACCCTGGGTTCAGTGGTGTGCCCAAAACTTCAGGGGCCAATATCCTTCTCCCCTCCTTACCTGTGCGGGTGCCGTGCAGGAGAGGAGTCCTGGGTGCCCTCTGGTCTATGCATCCTGTAGCCTTTTCTTACGGCTAATGAGTGGTGTAGTAGCTGCTTTCCCCTCCATCTTTTCAGCCTAATGCCCCGTACACACGGTCGGATTTTCCGATGGAAAATGTCTGATCAGAGCGTGTTGTCGGAAATTCCGACCATGTGTGGGCTCCATCGGACATTTTCCATCGGATTTTCCGACACACAAAGTTGGAGTGCAGGAGATAAAATTTTCCGACAACAAAATCCGTTGTCGGAAATTCCGATCGTGTGTACACAAATCCGATGGACAAAGTGCCACGCATGCTCAGAATAAATAAAGAGATGAAAGCTATTGGCCACTGCCCCGTTTATAGTCCCGACGTACGTGTTTTATGTCACCGCGTTTAGAACGATCGGATTTTCCGACAACTTTGTGCGACCGTGTGTAGACAAAACAAGTTTGAGCCAACATCCGTCGGAAAAAATCCTAGGATTTTGTTGTCGGAATGTCCGAACAAAGTCCGACTGTGTGTACGCCCTATAAGACAGCGTTGGGAACCACCTCCTATCAGGCACACAGCACTGGGGTCACAGAGGGGAGACAAGGTCACTGTTTTCTCTTCCACATGGCAGGTGCTGGAGAGGGGGTTGGGTGGCTTGTGTTTTCTTGCTGCCTGGCTTCTCTCCCCATGTCTCATGCGAGCTGTTGTGCTGAGGATGGCGCTGCTTGTTTGAGCTGAGAGCGCTCGGCACATCCTCTCGGCGTCCAGGGGAGGAACGACATTGTTTCCTCCCCAGCGACAGAAGTGACCTCAGAGTGTCCCGCATCATTTCCGGTTCCGGTCTCTGGCAAAATGGTTGCGGCGTCTAAGAAGGAGGAGGATGCTGTTTCCTTTCAGATAAAAAGACAAAGGCCAGGAGGAGCAGGCGCCCACTTCTCCTATACAGCTGGGTATATGTCAGAAGGCTATCTATTATCTACTGATGCCAGCAGCAATGGAACGCGACAAGAGGCCCACAGGGTCCACGGCCATGGAGGAGACCACAGGGGGTGAGTCAGACCGGCCGCCAGATGTTTTGATGGGGGAGGGTACCCCGACTCTTTCCTCTGTGTGACACAGTGCCATTCTAACCTTGTGCCTGTGTATTCTTTGCTTCAGGGGAGGATGCCACTGCCCAGGGGGTTGCCATCCGTCCCATTAAATCCTCTGCCCGCTCTAAAAGATGCAGAAATTGCAATGAGAAATTACCCCTGGAACATTCAAAACCCTTTTGCTTTAAATGTATTCAGAAGCTAACAGGGAAGGAAACATCTCTAGTTATGAGACAATTTCTTATGCCCTGTACAAACGGTCAGATTTTCCGACGGAAAATGTGTGATAGGACCTTGTTGTTTGGAAATTCCGACCGTGTGTGGGCTCCATCACACATTTTCCATCGGATTTTCCGACACACAAAGTTTGAGAGCAGGCTATAAAATTTTCCGACAACAAAATCCGTTGTCGGAAATTCCGATCGTGTGTACACAAATCCGACGCACAAAGTGCCACGCATGCTCAGAATAAATAAAGAGATGAAAGCTATTGGTTACTGCCCCATTTATAGTCCTGACGTACGTGTTTTACGTCACTGCGTTCAGAATGATCGGATTTTCCGACAACTTTGTGTGACCGTGTGTATGCAAGACAAGTTTGAGCCAACATCCGTCAGAAAAAATCCTAGGAGTTTGTTGTCGGAATGTCTGATCAATGTCCGACTGTGTACGGGTCATTACAGTCCAAACTTAGATGCTGTTTACGCCTAAAGCTTTTCAGACCTCTCTCAAATCCAGGGACCCAGAACCTCATACCAGTAAGGAAGGTTCCTCCTCCCAGGAGGGCTCTGCCTCATCCAGGGGTCAGGGCCAGAACCTCCGAGATCTCTTCTCTCCCAAGATTCTGAGGAAGAAGAAGAGTCTGAGGCCCCTGTTTAGGGATTTTCTGATGAGGGTCTGGTAGACAGTCAGGATGAGGAGAAAGGGGAGGACTCCAAGTCAGGGAGACATATTTTTTCAGTCGATGACATGGAGGGTCTTCTTGGAGCTATTTATGTGTCTGAAGAAAATACAGGAGCCTGCGGGCCAAGGTATGTGCTCAAGACAAAATGTACAGAGGCTTAGTCAAGCCTCAGTCCAGAGTCCTTCCAGTTCACCCAGCCCTGAAAGATATTATCCTGAGGGGATGGAAGAAACCTGAAAGAAAGCTCTTAAAATACAAGACTTGGAAACGTAGGTGCCCCTTTAAAGAGGAAGATGAGGACAAGTTCTTTAAAACTCCCAGACTAGACGCTTCTTTGGCACAGGTTTCCAAGCAGTCTGATCTTTCCTTTGAAGACGCAGGCAACATGAAAGATCAGATGGATCGGCGAGCTGAGACCATTTTGCGCAGAAATTGGGAGGCTAATGCTGCGGCTATGAGCCCCGCATTAGCTTCAGCTTGCATAGCAAGAAACGCAGATACATGGATCTTCAAGTTAATAGATCACATATCTCGGACTTCCAAGTCTAAAGAGGTCTTAGATTCTTTAGAGGTGATAGGTAGTGCAGTTGCCTACTTAGCTGATGCAGTGGTTGCAACCACCAAATCTGGTGCTCTGTTTAACTCAGCAAGGAGGGCCCTGTGGGTCAAGACTTAGAAAGCGGAGAATTTGTCTACCAAAAAAGGGAAAAAGTTTCCTAAGCCTAAGACGGACAAAAGGACATTTTTTCGAAGCCCCCAGGTGAAGAACCTTTTCCCAGATAAGAAGGGCTCTGTTAACATACGTTAGGGGGGGGGGGGGTTGGAAGAGACAAACAGAAGGGAAGTATTCTCTTTTCCAGCCAAAAGTCGGCCGACAAAGTCCCTAAGTGACATAAGAGTAGGGGGAAGGCTTTCCCACTTTCTCTCTCAGTGGGAAGGGATTATGCAGAGCCCTCATATTCTCCAGATTAAAGGAGAGGGTTACAGGCTGGAGTTTCTTTCACCTCCTCCCCTCAAGTTTCTCTTGACTCACTTGCCCAGAGACCCCCTCAAAACAGCAGGTATTCTGTAGAATGTCAAAGAACTAGCAAAACAGGGCGTCATAGTGCCAGTCCACGAGGGTATCAGGGAATAAGTAGACCAGACTGTGTGGACTGCACAGAGGAAACCAGAAACGCATGTAAGTGAATGATAATGGTGTTAATTTAAATAGGTGACAAGTAAGTGAATATAAACAGTGCACAACCAACCACAGACCCACAAACAACAAATAGTATATACAAATAAATGGGAGATACCGGAAAAAAGCCAGGCCGAGGTCATAAACAAGGAGGTCAGTAGATGGGTAAGGACGGGAAACCAACAGGACAGGGAGAAGATGGATGGATAGGCTGCAGGGCAGGGATCCAAGGTAATCAGGTAACAGGAGGGACAGGTCCAGGATGGGCTCGGGATAGGGATCGGATCAGATCAGGTCAGGTCAGGTTAGATGCAGGCTCAAGGTCAGGATTACGGGCAGCGAGGTCAGGGAGAGAGATACCAAGGCAAGCATGTGAGGGCTTGCTGGGTATTTATGAGACTGCCAGTAATTGTCCTCATGTAACACCTGAGCGCAGGAGGTGCTGCCTGCCTCACACTGCTGGAATACACCTGATGGTGGACACCAGTACTACGGCCCATGGATCTGACAGTGCCACCAGCAGGTGAGATCCTTTATTACAGATCCTGGCTGCAAGAAGACACCCACTGGTGGATACTGGTACTGCAATCCACTGGACCAACAGTGCCACCAACAGGTGAACCCTTTCCTGACAGAGGGTCAGCGGAGGCAAGGTTTCTACTCTCACATCTTCGTTGTTCCAAAGCCCTCAGGGAAGTATCTCCTCATTATAAATCTAAGGAGTCTGAATGTTTTCTTGCGGTACAAGAAGTTCCGCATGGAGAGCATCTATACTCTCAGAAAACACCTTCTGAAGAACTTGTTTATGGTAACAATAGATCTGAAAGATGCCTATCTCCACGTCCCGATCTTTCCAGAAGATCAGGTTTTCCTCAGGTTCGCGATTGCCTCAGTGCAAGAAATACAGCACTGGCGGTTCTTCCTTCCAGCCCTTCCTTTCGAGCTGGTATCCAGCCCAAGGGTGTTTACAAAAGTTCTGGCAGAAGTGGTTGACTTCTTGCATCTCCAGGGGGTGGCATTGATCCCTTACTTAGACGACATTCTGATTTAAAACCAGAGTCAAGATCACCTGCTCTCCGACCTAGCCAGGGTAGTGAGGACCTTGGAATGTCTGGGGTGGATTATCAGCAAGGAAAAATCCTCGTTGATACCCTTCCAGACAAAAGTCTATCTGGGATTCCTGGTGGATTCCTCGGAACAAAAACTAGTCTCACCCCAGGACAAGGTAGAGGGCCTCATTGCTGCAGTTTCATCCCTGCTAGAGCCAGAGAGGATCTCACAGAGGGATCATGAGGGTTCTGGGTCTAATGACATCCTGTATCCCAGCAGTACCGTGGGCTCAACTACATTCCAGGACTCTCCAGCACTTCCTCCTATCCTCCTGAGACAGGGAGAGAGGAACGCTGGACAATAAAGTTCCCATTCCAGGCATGGTAAAGGAATCTCTTCAGTGGTGGCTTTGTCCTCAGAGGCTTCAGGGGGGTCTCTTTTGGGGCCAACTTCAGCCTCTCAGGATAACGACAGATGCGAGTTCCTGGGGTTGGGGGGCCCACCTAGAGGAACTGCGTGCCCAGGTTTCCTGGGGCCCGGGTCAGAGAAGCGCCTCCTCCAGTTTTCGGGAGCTCTTGGCCGTCCGGGAGGCTTTAAGGGCTTTCGAGGGAAGGATCAGGGGCCGAGAGGTCCAGATTCTTTCAGATAATGCTACAGCTGTGCCATTCCTAAATCATCAGGGAGGCACCAGATCTCGCGCTTTTCTGACCTTGGCACTAGAGATCCTTGGATGGGCAGAACATCAGATCCTCTCTATTTCTGCAATGCATATAAAGGGAACATTAAACATCGAAGCAGACAATCCCAGTCGACAGCCGATTCTTCAGGGGGAATGGGGGTTGAATCCTGAAGTGTTCTCCCTGGTGTGCCGGCATTTCGGCGATCCAGAGGTCGATCTCTTCACTCGCAGGAAGAACAGAAGGTTAAAAAGATTCTTCTCTCTCTCCCACGAAGGGGGCTCGGAGGGGATAGATGCATTGGCCCAAGCTTGGAACTTCCAAATGGCCTATGCCTTTCCCCCTTGGGTCTAATCCCGAGAGTACTACAGAAGTTGTATCTCTCAGAGGGCAGTCTGATTCTAATCATTCCATGGTGGCCCAAGAGAGCTTGGTTTCCAACCTTGTGGAGTTGGTCCATAGCCCCGCCTCAGCATCTTCCTGTTCAGCAGGACCTTCTCCTTCAAGGTCCAGTCTGCCACCCAGATCCCAGCTTCTTCAGGCTGATGGCCTGGCTCTTTAAAGGCAAAACCTGCGGGAGAAGGGCCTTTCTGAAAGAGTAATTGATACTCTCCTGCTAAGTAGGAAGCTAGTTACAAGGCGTATTTATGCTAAGGCCTGGGGTGTTTTCTCACACTGGTGTCAGGCGGGGGGGACTTCCCAACAAGAGATTCCTGCCATGGCGTGGATCAGGGACTGGCAACCAAGATGCTTAGGGTACAGGTTGCAGCCCTGTCCTGTTTTTTGGACAGGAGATCTAGACCCCCTGATCAAGAGGTTCTTGTGGGTCAGAGACAGGCTGTCCCCAGTTCAGACTAGATTTCCGCCATAGTACCTTACTTTGGTTTTAGAGGGGCTAACCAAAGCTCCATTTGAGCCATTAGATCAGATTCCCCTCAAATTCCTCACTTTTAAGTTGGTTTCCTACTGGCAATTACAACAGCCAAGAGGATAAGCAACATTCAGGCCTTTTCAATAAAAGAACCATATTTTCGTTAACTTGAGGACAGGGTTATACTTAAGCAGGACCCCCTGTACCTCCCGAAGGTAGCCTCGAAGTTCCATAGAACTCAAAAGATTGTGCTTCCTTCCTTTAGCAACAATCCCCATAATGAGAGGGACATTTCTTTTCATTGTCTAGATGTAAGACATTGTCTGTTAATTTATTTTAAAAAAGTTAAACAGTTTAGAAGGTCCAGCCATTTATTAGTTCATTTTTTTGGCCAAAAGAAGGGCCACCAGGCATCTAGAGCATCCATAGCAAGGTGGATTAAATATACAATTTTTTTAGCCTATGAGCATTCTGGTACAGCAGTCCTGAGGGACCCTAAAGCACACTCCACCCGATCTCTGGTGACCTCTTGGGCAGAAAGGGCTGGAGCTTCGGTGGAGCAAATATGTAAAGCCCCTACATGGACAAGCCAGAACACCTTCCTGAGGCATTATAGAGTGGAGTTGCTGTCTCCTCAGGATCTGGTGTTTGGTAGGAAGGTCCTAAAAGCTGTTGTCCCGCCCTAAGGTAGGCCTGAGCTACTTGTTCTTCTCTCAGGGTGCCGTCTTGGAAGACAACTTGAGAAAATGACCAGTTACACTTACTGGTAACGTTGTTTCTGGGAAGTCTTCCAGGATGGCAGGCCTACTTCCCACCCGCTCTTTTTAGGTATATTCATAATGTATAGAGTTTTGTGGTGTTTGTTTTCACTCTAGTGCACTGGTGTGGGTCAATACTTTTCACAACTGAGGAGCACAGGGAGGGGCGGGGGTTTTAACCTCTTTGATTGTGTTTCCTGTCAGGTGGACCAGTCATCTCTCAGGGTGTCGTCCTGGAAGACTTCCCAGAAACACCGGTACTGGTAAGTGTAACTGGTCATTTTTACTTAAAAGGCAAAAAAAGGAAAATAATACATTTAGATCTGAATCCTGTGAGCAGACTCTTAGGGGAAAATCAAACACCCAGAGCAACATCTATTTGCTCTTCTTTACCCTCAGCCCAACATCCTGTTTTATATGTAAAAATGAATGCTTGATTGACTAGAAACACTGGGCACAGTTATACTAAAACAATCTTATGCTGCTCTAACAATGCCGTTCTGAACATCATGTAGAAAATGCAGCCTGATGGTCATGTGTGGCTGTATTAAAACCTTTGAACCTGTCATTAGATTGCTGACTTCTTTTAAATAAATGGCACTAGTTAACTGGCTATCATGGCCATCCCCAGTCTTTACTGCTTCAAGTGGCACTTCACCCAAAAGGGCAAGTTTCACTTGTTTGCATCCTCCCTCCATGCACTGCCACATTTGGCACTTTTTGGGGGGAAGCGGGTACCTGATTTTGACAGGTACCTGCTCCTGCTTCCAGTCAGATTGCCGCGGCGATCTGTACGGAAGTTGGCCCCCCTTCTTCCCCCCGCAGCCTTCTGGGACCCGTGATGTGTCCCAGAAGGCTGCGGGGGGAAGAAGGGACCATTCACAAAATGCACATGAACAGTAGGAAATGGCTGTGAAGCTGGAAGGCTTCACTGCCAGTTTCCCTTACCTAAGATGCCAGTGCCTGCACCTGAAGCCGATTGAAGAATCGACTCGGGTGAGTACATTGCTGAATCCCTGGACAGGTAAGTGACTTTATAATAAAAGTCAGCAGGTACAGTATTTGTAGCTGCTGACTTTTAATTTTTGTTGGAGGAGACTGGAGCGCCTCTTTAAATTGTCCCTGATCTGCAGTCAGAAATCTGGACCTGCATATATGTTTTGGGTAAGCACCACACTAACTAGTAAAGCTGGAGGATGAGCATGCAAGCCAAGGAACTAGCATAAAAAAGAAGATAGCATGGTTGCACACTTACTTCTCAATGCACTTCAGATAATGCTTGGAAATTTCACAACCTACTGTATATAATGCATACCTCCCAACTTTTTAAGATAGGAACGAGGGACACCTATTTGCGAAAGTATGTAGGCATAGGACACAAACCCCTGCCACGCCCCTTAAAGGAGAATTATACAAAAAAAGTGATTGGTTAAAACCAAAAGTGCTTTTTTACCACTACTATTCCTTTATACTGACTTTTGAAAATTACAAATGGAGTAATTTAGTAATTGGATGAAAGGTTTATCACTGGAAAACACAAAAAACGTGAATTTTATATGCAACTGTATAGATCAGACCAAAATGGGGGAGAAATGAGGAGGAAAGAGGGACAAATCAGGGACAGTCTCTCAAAATCAGGGATAGTTGGGAGCTATGTATAATGTGGACAAGGAGCATTCAATATCACATGATCCCTTAGACAGTATAACGTTGGCTTTGCTTGTTACACATACAAAAAAGGATAATGGATAGAAGCAAGCTACATGTTCAGAAGTATTTCCTTGAATCATCTGACTAATAGGTCAGGATCATTTATCACTCCCTTGTGCAATGTTTCACAGCCTTTTCACATCAGCTTCTCTTTGATTTAGACATAAAATAAATACGTTCCTTTTCCACGAAAAAAAGTGTCTCATGTGAAATTCAGATGTGTTCTGTTGTTAAAAAAAATATGCATACATATGCATACTTGTATGTGTGTGGGAAAACAGTATCTATTTGTCATATACCTAATTTATAGAAGATTAAAGGGGAAATCCTTGCTTTTTATTACCTTGGATCCCTCTGTGTAGTATCACAGATTGGAATTTTACCATCCCTTGAAGTAACAGCCATACTCTCATCAAAAACAGAAGGATAGTCTCTGTTATGAAACTGTAATTATTCCAAATTGGAGGGCAAAGGAAGTTGGCACAGATAAATGGGTACACATTGGAATGTGGTGTTATAACTGCGGTGAGAAATAATTACCTGCCTGGGCCTGCTCCGGCATGTGAATGAGTGCATCTCTGCACACTGGAATGCTCAAGTACATGCCAAGCAACTATTTAAATAACTGGAGATGAACTATGATATTTTATTCAAGGAGATTTATGATCACAGCATACATGTTCCTTTTATAATATCAGTAATGTAATAACTAAACAAACCATGGTTATTTTCACAATTCATTCTAATTTCTCTTGAAAAATCTCCTTACACAATGTGAGTTTTGCCTGTCTGCTGGTCATTTCTTCCCACAATTTCCTGGATTCCCTGCATGCTTTGCAGCTTATCCTCTGCTGTTTACATTCAATTTCTAAGGACTACATATCCCATGGTACTTTGCTGTCTGCAAGCAGTGGTTCCTATACTGACTCCACCTCCTGAAATTCCTCCTCTCAGCTCCTTTGCAGGTCAAAAGGCAGGCTCTGTGAATCTTGTGACACAGTAATGCCTACTCACAAAGCAAAGTGAATATGTGTCACACAATTCCAGGAAGTAATTATGTGGGATCTTCAAACGGTAAACTAACAAACTTCAAGATCATTCAGATTAACAGGCATAGGCTACAAATAATTGAAATACAATATGGAAATGAACATATGATTTGGATTCTGACCATAGATATACCTTCAAAATAAATGTACACCTTACTGGATGATATTTAGTTTGCTGTTTATAACCTTTTTTTATATAAAATCCTTGTCTTTACATTTTTTCATTCTTTGCTGTGTCTTAGTGCTAGAGATCACCTGCAGCCACCTTATGTCTAAATGTCTGCATTTCTCAGGGCTGGTTTCCTGATGGTAACAATCATGGACAATGTCTCAGTAATGTGTGTTGGGATGGCCAATTGTAGTCTCCATGAAAATGACCCTTTCACAGGCTTACAACACTGGAGACAGGTGTTGTCAGTCTATAACATAAAGTTCCTGCAAAACAACCTCCAAGGCAGAATCACCAGGTCTTAATGAAAGTCAAAGATTTTAAAATAATGCAAAGGACCTATGAATTTACATGTATGTAAATTTTTATTCCCCCCACTCTGCTTACCTCTTATGCAGCATTTTCCTTGATTCACATACTCACCTGCCCATTGAATCCAGCATTGTCTTGTTGCAATCCAATGCTCAGTTTTGACAACCTGGATCCCACACTGTCCTCTTGTTCCTCTTTGGCAATCTGCCTCCTCCATTTTCAGGCAGCCAGCCCACAATGAGCAGCACCGGCTCTTGCCAATGACCAATCTGTGTCCTACTCCTGAACGCTCCTGAGATATGTAATGTAGATATCAGAGGAGGCTGAGAGAGCAGGACATTACATTATTGAGTAGGCAAGAATAGTGGGGCCATCAAAAAAGTTACAGAAAAACCCAAAACATAAACTCTATTTTATATTATGGTGTTGGGGGGAGCAGGAGAGTGCAAGGAGGTGATTCTGGAGAGTGGAGGTTCACTTTAAGGCACATATTTGATTGGGTTTACATACAGTATTCTGTAAATTCTGAAACCAGTAAAGTACAAGGCACACACTACTTTGAATACACTTGTCTAATAGACATGTGCACACTGAAATATTTTGTTTCGGAATTTCGTTTTCGTCCAAAAAATAAATTTATTTAGTTACTCCCGAAATTCGTTTTTATTTATTTCGTTTTTCATTAAAAATTGCATTAGTCCGAAAATTCAAAGTAAGGTCGAATCTGTCATTGAAGGCTTATGGTGTCTGTCGAATGTTCAAAGAAGATTCGACAGAGCAGCTAAACTGTACGACGCCGTCCAGTTTACCTGCTCCGTCGAATCTTCTTAGCACTTTCAACAGACATCATAAGCCAAAGTACGTGTGTACTTAGTTTTAGCTATTTTACTGCTCCTCCTCTTTGGTTACAATGAGCCAATAACATTCATCATCATCATTATTTTTATTTATCTTTTCTCCCCTACTTCGAATCTTTTCTCCCCTACGTCGAATCTTTTCTCTCTATGTCGAATCTTTTCTCTCTATGTCGAATCTTTTCTCTCTATGTAGAATAATCTTGGACTAATAGAGTTAAGGTTAGGCACATTCAACCACAGGTTTGATGGACACAGATTGTTATTGTCATCATCATGTCGAATCTCCTATCTATATCGAACTGTTGTAGCAACGAAAACGAAAATAAAGCATTTGTTTATGTCGGATTATTCGTTTTTCGGATTCTGCACTTTCGTTATCGTTTGTGAAAACAATAACGAAAATACCTGAAATTCGACAAAAATGCATTCGGATAAAAACGAATGCACATGTCTAACATATTTAGACAAGTATATCCAAAGAAGACAAGGCTTTGTTCTAGAATATAGTGATATCATGGATTTATACCTCTCTATCTGCTCCTTTTTTTCTAATCATCAGGTTGTTCGAGATTGCACTATTGTCCACAACATTTTATCTAGTCCTGGTAATAATGTTTTCTGATTATGGTCTGGACTTCCTATTACTTTGATTTTGTGAACTAATGACCTTCCCTTGTCACTGTAGTGTAGTAGTTAGCACTTTCCTCTAGCAGCAAAAGGGTCGCTGGTTCGAATCCCGACCACGACACCATCTACCTGGAGTTTGCATGTTCTCCCTGTGTCTGCGTGGATTTCCTCCGGGTACTCCGGTATCCTCCCACACTCCAAAGACATGCTGGTAGGTTAATTGGATCTTGTCCAAATTGGCCCTAGTATATGTGCGAATGTGTGTCCCAAGTGCGTTGAGATCCTACGGGCTAATTGACCGCGCTATACCAAGATGCAACTCAACTGAATGTCCCAGCCACCGAAACACAGGTATCCACTTTCCACTTGTTTTTTATCCACTGCTAGTTTATACCCTTGACTATTTCTTCCTTGTCCTTCTTTCTGACCTGCACTTCACTCATACTCTTCCACCTCACTTTTCTTACACCCTCATTTCACTTCACCCTTTACCTTCTATCCTTTTTGCACTTTGTCATCATTCATATATATTTTTTTTTTGCAGTTTCCCATCAGGGTACCCCATTCACGACTATTTTTTTTTTCACACATTGACCCACGTGGGGCAGGGCTCATGTCAGGCTGCTGTTTGCCTTATCGCGTTTCCTCAGCTCCCAGACTGGACTTTTCTGGATGGTCTAGGAATTTCATAGCCACACCACTGTTGCGAGGACTCTCATGTAAGTGTGCGGGCTGATTGATCTCATGGGGGGATCTCTCATCTCCGAGGTTTGCTCTCTGTTTTTTTAGGCTTCTTCTTTATTTAAAGATTATTGTTTTCTTTATTTATAGATAATTACCACGGTTTTGCTCCTGATGATAGGCTATAAGGCCTTGAAACGCGTAGAGCCAACAACAACCGAGTGTATACATTTATGAATTTTTGATGGCTGTTCCTTTTCATTTGTTCTTTTTTCTTATCCTATTTCAGTGTTATTTTTGTCTGATATTAATCTGTATAGTTACGAATGTCACTTCATGTAATCATGTTTTAATCATTTCATGTATCCTACAATATATATCAACTCCTTGTTGGAAAGCCAATTAATGTGTAATATTTGGTTCTAATGAATTGTAATAACTATAAATATATTGATGTATAGCAAAATGCATATAGCAATTTAAATAATTAATAATAATTAATTTAATATGACAAGTTTATGACAATTTGAACCAATTAAAAGCGATTTTTATTCTATTTGTTCCATTGCTCCTGTGTGCTTCCTTAAAGTCCCGCTTTCTACTCTTCCTATTTTTTACTATTGAACCGGGATGGTGGAGGGGACTTGAACGGCCCCGTTTTTCCTCACTCAAAGTCCCATTAATTATTCTGCTTCTATTTATTCAACTCACTGTCTATGTTTCTGTCTTCTTATTTTTTTTTAGTACTGTGCAGGCTTAAGACTTTGTTTTGACTTTAACTTTGCCTAGACAATATTTACCCCCAAAATATGTCAAAGTTCTGCATTCAACCCAATTAAACCACTCAAGTGATGGGGTTGCATGCCCTATAGAGTGCATAAAATAAAAAATGTTATTTAATTTGTAAATACTGGTGTTCACTAATGATTGCTGAATTCTGAGTTAAAACAAATAATGCTTTTATAAACACATTTAAGAAAGCATGCTATTTAAGAACTAGCTTACAACAAGGGGTATGTGTTGATGGGATTTTGTTAGTTTCAAATAGGTTTTGCATTTTGTGCAAGACTATGGAGACGTAAAACCCACTTGAAGCAAATCAGAAGGTGGTCCACTGCAGGTCAATAGCACCTGTCAATGAATTCTTAGTTTCTCAAACTAATGTCAAACTAATGCCAATGACACAAGCTTAAAGCCTGTTGACACAAGCCCTATTTGTATCTCAAAGCGGAGCTTCATCCAAAAGGGAAAGCTCCGCTTATTTACCTCCACCCGCTCTGCTGCTACATATGGTACCTTTTGGGGGGAGAGGGGGCAGAGGGTATCTGGTTTTGACAGGTAAAGTATATTTCAATAGGGAAACATTCTCCATTGACAGGTCTCTAAATGAATATTTTTTCTTTTTCTGTTACGACCGCTGAGTAGGAAAAGAAGGGAAAACTCTAATGTGTAATGTGACATAGACAATGACCAAACCAAAGTGAAATGAAAGTGCCAAAGGGTCTAGGAGTCCAAAGTCTTTTAATAATGGTATCACTTTATAACAGGAAAATATGGAACAGCCAATACATCCCAGAGGCTCGTAGATCTCCTCCTTCTTCAGGCCTATAAAACAGTTTGGGAAATTATTTAAAGTATATTCCAATTCCTACAGTTAGGTCCATATATATTTGGACACAGGCACACTTTTATTTTTTTCAGGTATTTACCAAAACATATTCAAGCTATAGTTATATTATGGATATACGCTGAAAGTGCACACTCTCGAGTTTAATTTGAGGGTATGTACATCCAAATCGGAGGAAGTGTTTAGGAATTACAGCTCTTAAGAATAGCCACCCCCCTTTTTCAAGGGACCAAAAGTAATAGGACAATTGAATCAAAAGCTGTTTCATGGCCAGGTGTGGGCTACTCCTTTGTAAATTCTTCAACAGTTAAGCAGGTAAAAGGTCTGGAGTTGATTCTAAGTGGGGTATTTGCATTTGTAATCTATTGCTGTGAACCTACATCATGCATTCAAAGGAGTTGTCCATGCAAGTGAACCAGGCCATTGTAAGGCTTCAAAAACTAAACAAATCCATCAGAGAGATAGCAGCAACATTGGGAGTGGCCAAATCAACAGTTTCATACATTCTGAGGAAAGAAGAATGCACTGGTGAGCTCAGCAACATAAAAATGCCTGGACATTTATGGAAGACAACAGTGGTGGATAATCGCAGGATCCTCTTTATGGTAAATAAAAACCCATTCACAACATCCAGACAAGTGAAGGACACTCTCCAGGAGGTGGTGTATCATTGTAAAAGTCTACACCAAAGAGAAGACTTCACAAAAGCAAATACAGAGGGTTCACCACAAGGTGCAAACCATTTATAGGCCTGAAGAATAAAAAAGCCAGATTAGACTTTGCCAAAAAACATCTAAAAAAGCCAGTTCTGGCAAAGCATTCTTTGGACAGATGAAACTAAGAGTAATCTGTACCAGAATGGCGGGAAGAAAAAAGTGTGGAGAAGGCTTGGACCAGCTCATGATTCAAAGCACACAACGTCATCTGTAAAACATGGTGGAAGCAATGTGATGGCATGGGCATGCATGATGATATAACAGAAGACAGAATTCTGCAGTGTTCAGAGATATACTGTCAGCCCAGATTCAGCCAAATGCAGCAAAGTTGATTGGATAGCGCGTCACAGTACACAGATGGACAATGATCTAAAGCACACTGCAAAAGCAACCCAGGAGCTTTTGAAAGAAAAGAAGTGGAATATTCGGCAATGGCCAAGTCAATCACCTAATCTCAACCCAATTGAGCATGCATTTCACTTGCTAAAGGCAAAACTAAAGGCAGAAAACCCACAAACAAAGAACAACTGAAGACAGCTGCAATTAAAGCCTGGTAAAGCATCAGAAAGGAGGAAACCCAGTCTTTGGTAATGTCCATGGGTTCCTGACTTCAGGCAGTCTTTGCCAGTAAAGGATTCTTAACAAAATATTCAAAATGAACATTTTATTTATGATTATATTCATTTGTCCAATTACATTTGAGCCCCTGAAAATGGGGGGACTGTGTATAAAAATGGTTGCAGTTCCTAAAATTTGTACTTGATATTTATGTTCAACCCCTCTAATTAAAGCTGAAAGTCTGCACTTTAAATAATTTGGATTGTTTCATTTAAATTTTATTCTGATGGCATACAGAGCCAAAAGTATGAAAATTGTGCCTGTGTCCAATTATATATGGACCTAACTGTTAATTGGTTCAGTTCATATTAGGGTATATCAACTCATATAAAAATATATATTTATAAAAGTCATTAAAAAATAGAATACATAATTAATAAAAAAAAACTGAAATACATTTCAAATAAACTGACAACACAAACTAACACAAACTCGGTTTTTAGTATATTTGTTTGAAATTTATTTCATATTTGAATGCATTCATAATACATTTTATTGCAATAATCATGTTCATCTCTATTTAGAAAATGATCTTATCCATTCTTTTTACTTTTCTGCTTTTGTTCTGCAAGGTCTTTATGATTACAATTTATTTTATTTGAATTTCTATGTTTTCTGTTTACAATGAATTTTGATACGATTTTTACATTTGATTTGATTTTTACATTTTTATATTTGTATATGAGTTCATTCACCCTAATATGAACTGAATCAACATAGGAATTCATATGTTTAATCATTTTCATATCTGTTTTGTAGCCCCGAGGAAGAGGTAGATTTTAGAGCCCAAAAAAAGTGTTGGCTGTTTCATGTTCTCCTGTTATGAATTAACGGAATCATTAAAAGACTTTGGATTCCTAGGCCCTTTGTTTTGTGGTCTTATTAGATATTGTATACACAAATTCTTAGCTCTGGACCTCTTTATTTATGACATTTTTGTAAAGAGCAACCTCACCAGAGCCAATCTTCCCTGTCTAAATTGCTATGACCTCAATTGAATCCAGCGTCTAAATCTCAATTTGTTTTAAACTGCAGAAACAAAAACCTGACATGTAATTTAAATGTTTCCGTATTCTCTCCCATGCCAAAAAATAATAATTCTGGCATTAGGTATATTTAAAGTGAGATTTGCTTGCTGTAACAAGCCTGTCATGGTTCTGCATAGCTGATTGTTAGTGGACTGTTAAGATAACTTTAGCATTTCTTTAAAAAAAACGGAAAAATAAACTTCTTAGAGATAAGTTGACAAATTTAAATGTAAAATTTCTAAGAGAATATATTTTACAAATGTGTAGCTTTAGATATGGAAAGCTTTAAATGTTAAACTAATATCAAGTAATGCTGCAGTGTAAATACAAAGAAGCAGGTCGACGAGTTGCGTATCAAATGGCACTAGTTCTTATTTCAACACCTACTTGGCTTTTTCTACATTTAAACTGGAAAAGCTCACTTTGATGCAAAGCAAACTGAACAGTCAAAGCTGACAGCCAATGTACAAAGCATATTATGAAATATGCCTAAGCAATTTCCTCATATCATTTAATGATCATTTCAAGTTTTGAAGATTAATTGCCTTCTGTACATATCCTCTGTGCATGTTTATTTGCAGAAGTCATCCTGAAGTATACCAATGCTTGAACATGTTTTGGTCATCAGGATAATTTAGATCATCAGAAGAGTTTAGTTGATGAGAACCAAGTCATATGTTGTTTTAGCTGAAAATGTTAAATTAGTTTTTGCTCCTCAGGAGGGTTTAGTGATTATAAACCCAACTATGTAAGTACTTTTTTTAGCCAAAATAATAAATACTATCTCATTTACAGCAAAGAGGAGCATGTTAATGTATACAGTATACTGGTGCTGGTGTGCTACATAGTTCCTGAATGACTGTAGCTTACTGGCAGATGTGAAATCCTTTCTTTTACTACCCGGATATCAGATTTATCACTGAAAGCAATCTTTCTCAACCTTTTCAACCAGGAAGAACCCTTAAAACAAAGTCCTAAGGAACCCCTGTTAATAATTACTATAGCTACAGTAGACAGATGATCAGTAGGAAGAATGCTCCTTACATTTGTGGTCATTGGGAGAAATTCCACTTTTACAGATAGCTAAAAGATCACTGTTACCAGTGATTACTTATCTGAGAGGCAAAAGGTGCTCATTGCTCAAGAAACCCCTAGAAATCGCTGGAGAAATCCTAGGTTTCCATGGAACCCCAATTGAGAAAGGCTGATTTTAAGTGTCTGAAAAAGCTACATTCTGTGTTACCTTTAGCAAACAATCAGAATTTTTATTTTGACATTTTATTTTAAAGAGGAACTGCAGTCTGCTTACATAATTTGTAATAAAAACGCCTTTGCCATTCTGAAGCTTCCCTCCAACCACTTTGCATATTATTTTATATATACTGTGATTCTGTACTTGCCAAATATGCTGCAGAAATCTCCTTCCACTGAGTCTGGCTGCAAAAATGTTAACTGTGGGCAGCTGAAGCTGCCGCCTGTTCACTTCCTGGATTTACACAGAGGCACACCTCCAGCTCTGCAGCTCTCATTGGCCCTCTTATGACTCCCCCCTCCCTTCCTGGCAAACTCTCACAAGAGTGAGGGAGAGAGAGCTGTGCATGATGTCATAAGCCTAGGCTAATGACCAGACAAGAAACAGGAAGTCGGCTATATAAGGTATTTACTGGCAGAAAAACAAAAATGTTTTAGTATCCAAAGTTAAAACAACAAGGGCAGAAGATTTAACCAGTTGCCGACCGCCGCACGCCGATGTACGTCGGCAGAGCGGCACGGGCAGGCAAAAGGGCTTACCTGTATGTCCCTGCCTGCCCGCGGGTGGGGGGTCCGATCGAACTCCCCCGGTGCCTGCGGCGGTCGGCAAATCTCCCCCGGCGATCGGTGGTGAGGGGGAGGCCATCCATTCGTGGCCCCCCCCTCGCGATTGCTCCCAGCCAATGGGATCATTTCCCTGCCTCTGTATTGTACACAGAGGCAGAGGAAATGATGTCATCTCTCCTCGGCTCGGTATTTTCCGTTCCGGGCCGAGGAGAGAAGACTGGAATGTGAGTGCACAACACACACACACACACAGTAGAACATGCCAGGCATACAAAACACCCCGATCGCCCCCCGACCCCCCCCCAATCACCCCCCCCTGTCACAAACTGACACCAAGCAGGTTTTTTTTTTTTTTTTTTCCTGATTACTGCATGGTGTCAGTTTGTGACAGTTACTGTGTTAGGGCAGTGAGTATTAGCCCCCTTTAGGTCTAGGGTACCCCCCTACCCCCCCCTAATAAAGTTTTAACCCCTTGATCACCCCCGTCACCAGTGTCACTAAGCGATCATTTTTCTGATCGCTGTATTAGTGTCGCTGGTGACGCTAGTTAGGGACGTAAATATTTAGGTTCGCCGTCAGCGTTTTATAGCGTCAGGGACCCCCATATACTATCTAATAAATGTTTTAACCAATTGATTGCCCCCTAGTTAACCCTTTCACCACTGATCACCGTATAACCATTACGGGTGACGCTGGTTAGTTCGTTTATTTTTTATAGTGTCAGGGCACCCGCCGTTTATTACCGAATAAAGGTTTAGCCCCCTGATCGCCCGGCGGTGATATGCGTCGCCCCCAGGCAGCGTCAGATTAGCGCCAGTACCGCTAACACCCACGCACGCAGCATACGCCTCCCTTAGTGGTATAGTATCTGAACAGATCAATATCTGATCCGATCAGATATATACTAGCGTCCCCAGCAGTTTAGGGTTCCCAAAAATGCAGCGTTAGCGGGATCAGCCAAGATACCTGCTAGCACCTGCGTTTTGCCCCTCCGCCCGGCCCAGCCCACCCAAGTGCAGTATCGATCGATCACTGTCACTTACAAAACACTAAACGCATAACTGCAGCGTTCGCAGAGTCAGGCCTGATCCCTGCGATTGCTAACAGTTTTCTTGGTAGCGTTTTGGTGAACTGGCAAGCACCAGCCCCAGGCAGTGTCAGGTTAGCGCCAGTACCGCTAACACCAACGCACGCACCGTACACCTCCCTTAGTGGTATAGTATCTGATCGGATCAATATCTGATCCGATCAGATCTATACTGGCGTCCCCAGCAGTTTAGGGTTCCCAAAAACGCAGTGTTAGCGGGATCAGCCCAGATACCTGCTAGCACCTGCGTTTTGCCCCTCCGCCCGGCCCAGCCCAGCCCACCCAAGTGCAGTATCGATCGATCACTGTCACTTACAAAATACTAAACGCATAACTGCAGCGTTCGCAGAGTCAGGCCTGATCCCTGCGATCGCTAACAGTTTTTTTGGTAGCATTTTGGTGAACTGGCAAGCGCCAGCTGCCTAGTACACCCCGGTCGTAGGCAAACCAGCACTGCAGTAACACTTGGTGACGTGGCGAGTCCCATAAGTGCAGTTCAAGCTGGTGAGGTGGCAAGCACAAGTAGTGTCCCGCTGCCACCAAAAAGACAAACACAGGCCCGTCGTGCCCATAATGCCCTTCCTGCTGCATTCGCCAATCCTAATTGGGAACCCACCGTTTCTGCAGCGCCCGTACTTCCCCCATTCACATCCCCAACCAAATGCAGTCGGCTGCATGAGAGGCATTTTCTTTATGTCCTCCCGAGTACCCCTACCCAACGAACCCCCCCAAAAAAGATGTCGTGTCTGCAGCAAGCGCGTATATAGGCGTGACACCCGCTATTATTGTCCCTCCTGTCCTGACAATTCTGGTCTTTGCATTGGTGAATGTTTTGAACGCTACCATTCACTAGTTGAGTATTAGCGTAGGGTACAGCATTCCACAGACTAGGCACACTTTCACAGGGTCTCCCAAGATGCCATCGCATTTTGAGAGACCCGAACCTGGAACCGGTTACAGTTATAAAAGTTACAGTTACAAAAAAAAGTGTAAAAAAAAAAAAAAAACACATACAAAAATATAAAATAAAAAAAAATAGTTGTCGTTTTATTGTTCTCTCTCTCTCTATTCTCTCTATTGTTCTGCTCTTTTTTACTGTATTCTATTCTGCAATGTTTTATTGTTATTATGTTTTATCATATTTGCTTTTCAGGTATGCAATTTTTTATACTTTACCGTTTACTGTGCTTTATTGTTAACCATTTTTTTGTCTTCAGGTACGCCATTCACGACTTTGAGTGGTTATACCAGAACGATGCCTGCAGGTTTAGGTATCATCTTGGTATCATTCTTTTCAGCCAGCGGTCGGCTTTCATGTAAAAGCAATCCTAGCGGCTAATTAGCCTCTAGACTGCTTTTACAAGCCGTGGGAGGGAATGCCCCCCCCCAACGTCTTCCGTGTTTTTCTCTGGCTCTCCTGTCTCAACAGGGAACCTGAAAATGCAGCCGGTGATTCAGCCAGCTGACCATAGAGCTGATCAGAGACCAGAGTGGCTCCAAACATCTCTATGGCCTAAGAAACCGAAAGCTACGAGCATTTTATGACTTAGATTTCGCCGGATGTAAACAGCGCCATTGGGAAATTGGGAAAGCATTTTATCACACCGATCTTGGTGTGGTCAGATGCTTTGAGGGCAGAGGAGAAATCTAGGGTCTAATAGACCCCAATTTTTTCAAAAAAGAGTACCTGTCACTACCTATTGCTATGATAGGGGATATTTACATTCCCTGAGATAACAATAAAAATGATTAAAAAAAAAAATGAAAGGAACAGTTTAAAAATAAGATAAAAAAAAATAATAATAATAAAGAAAAAAAAAAAAAAAAAAAGCACCCCTGTCCCCCCTGCTCTCGCGCTAAGGCGAACGCAAGCGTCGGTCTGGCGTCAAATGTAAACAGCAATTGCACCATGCATGTGAGGTATCACCGCGAACGTCAGATCGAGGGTAGTAATTTTAGCAGTAGACCTCCTCTGTAAATCTAAAGTGGTAACCTGTAAAGTCTTTTAAAGGCTTTTAAAAATGTATTTAGTTTGTCGCCACTGCACGTTTGTGCGCAATTTTAAAGCATGTCATGTTTGGTATCCATGTACTCGGCCTAAGATCATCTTTTTTATTTCATCAAACATTTGGGCAATATAGTGTGTTTTAGTGCATTAAAATTTAAAAAAGTGTGTTTTTTCCCAAAAAAATGCGTTTGAAAAATCGCTGCGCAAATACTGTGTGAAAAAAAAATGAAACACCCACCATTTTAATCTGTAGGGCATTTGCTCTAAAAAAATATATAATGTTTGGGGGTTCAAAGTAATTTTCTTGCAAAAAAAAATTATTTTTTTATGTAATCAAAAAGTGTCAGAAAGGGCTTTGTCTTCAAGTGGTTAGAAGAGTGGGTGATGTGTGACATAAGCTTCTAAATGTTCTGCATAAAATGCCAGGACCGTTCAAAACCCCCCAAATGACCCCATTTTGGAAATTAGACACCCCAAGCTATTTGCTGAGAGGCATGTCGAGTCCATGGAATATTTTATATTGTGACACAAGTTGCGGGAAAGAGACAATTTTTTATTTTTTTTATTTTTTTTTGCGCAAAGTTGTCACTAAATGATATATTGCTCAAACATGCCATGGGAATATGTGAAATTACACCCCAAAATACATTCTGTTGCTTCTCCTGAGTACGGGGATACCACATGTGTGGGACTTTTTGGGAGCCTAGCCGCGCACGGGACCCCGAAAACCAAACACCGCCTTCAGGCTTTCTAAGGCCGTAAATTTTTGATTTCACTCTTCACTGCCTATCACAGTTTCGGAGGCCATGGAATGCCCAGGTGGCAAACCCCCCCCCCAATGACCCCATTTTGGAAAGTAGACACCCCAAGCTATTTGCTGAGAGGTATAGTGAGTATTTTGCAGACCTCGCTTTTTGTCACAAAGATTTGAAAATTGAAAAAAGAAAAAAAAAATTTTTTTTTCTCGTCTTTCTTTATTTTCAAAAACAAATGAGAGCTGCAAAATACTCACCATGCCTCTCAGCAAATAGCTTGGGGTATCTACTTTCCAAAATGGGGTCATTTGGGGGGGTTTATGCCATCTGGGCATTTTATGGCCTTCAAAATTGTGATAGGTAGTGAGGAGTAAAATCAAAAATGTACGCCCTTAGAAATCCCGAAGGCAGTGATTGGTTTTCGTGGCCCCGTACGTGGCTAGGCTCCCAAAAAGTCCCACACATGTGGTATCCCCATACTCAGGAGAAGCAGCTAAATGTATTTTGGGGTGCAATTCCACATATGCCCATGGCCTGTGTGAGCAATATATCATTTAGTGACAACTTTTTGTAATTTTTTTTTTTTTTTTAGTCATTATTCAATCACTTGGGACAAAAAAAATGAATATTCAATGGGCTCAACATGCCTCTCAGCAATTTCCTTGGGGTGTCTACTTTCCAAAATGTGGTCATTTGTGGGGGTTTTGTACTGCCCTGCCATTTTAGCACCTCAAGAAACGACATAGGCAGTCATAAATTAAAGGCTGTGTAAATTCCAGAAAATGTACCCTAGTTTGTAGGCGCTATAACTTTTGCGCAAACCAATAAATATACACTTATTGACATTTTTTTTACCAAAGACATGTGGCCGAATACATTTTGGCCTAAATGTATGACTAAAATTGAGTTTATTGGATTTTTTTTAGAACAAAAAGTAGAAAATATCATTTTTTTTCAAAATTTTCGGTCTTTTTCCGTGTATAGCGCAAAAAATAAAAACGGCAGAGGTGATCAAATACCATCAAAAGAAAGCTCTATTTGTGGGAAGAAAAGAACGCAAATTTCGTTTGGGTACAGCATTGCATGACCGCGCAATTAGCAGTTAAAGCGACGCAGTGCCAAATTGTAAAAAGTGCTCTGGTCAGGAAGGGGGTAAATCCTTCCGGGGCTGAAGTGATTAATAGATGGAAAGATAAAAAAAAGACTGAAGTTCCACTATAAATACTGTTTGGAAGTAAAAAAAAAGCATCTAATTGGTTGCTCCAGAGAGCTTTGTTCTTCATTTAAAAGTCGTGGTGCATTGACGCAAATTGTACATTGATACATTTCAGCAAGGAGAAAAAACTATTAGGGCTCATTCACAACTTTGAATTCCTGTGTCTTAAAGGTGAAGTACCGCTAATGCTCTTTTGGCCATATTTCTCCTTTGGACCATAGGAGCGAACTTAGTTCTTCACTCCTGTGACCCAGATTCAGCCAACAACAGGCTGAAGTTCACTGTCGGCCAACGTCACAGAGCCAGTCCAGGCTCTACAGGGATCCCAACAATAATGTTGGAATCCACCCAGATGCCTGACTGGAAGCTCACCGCTGAGAGCTTGAGCCAGCCACTCCTACCCCCTCCATAGCCCTGAGCTCCATTGAGCACTGAGACTGACAGTCACTGCTCTGTGCTCAGAGCAGACCCACTAACTAAGCAATCAGTGCCTTTGATTGCTCAGTTCTTGATGTAGAGGCAGCGAGGGACAGATGCAGTATTGGATCAATGCTGCCTCTATATAGGTGAGTATGACTGTTTATTTTTTTTTCAAATCCCACACTTCTGTTTTATTTTAACACAAGTGCTTCAAAGTTTGTCATATTGGGTGTTAATGTGCGTTGCATGAAGGCAGCCCATTCACATGAATAGAGTGCCAACATACCAGAACTTAGAAAAAAATTAACATGCACTTTTTAAACAATGCAAAGTACTGTGTTACCATGTATTGTATATTAGAGGTGTGTTGTCTTGGTGTGTTGGGTTGCAAGTGAAAATAAATGGCACTAAAAAGTACTAATGTATGTAACACACATCACCACCATTAACTGTAATTGGATGGTATGAATGGGCCCTTAAAGCGGAGTTCCACCCAAAAGCAGAAGCTCCGCTTATCTGCCTCCCTCCCCCCACCTGGTGCAACATTTGGCACCTTTCAGGGGGAGTGGGTACCTATTTTTTGACAGGTACCCATCCCCACTTTGCTGCGGCGAGATCACTCGAAAGTTCGGCCCCCAACCTCCTTCCCCTGCCACCGGGCCATTCAGAAAGTGCAGCGCGCTTCGTGCATGCGCAGTAACCGGTTTTCCTTAGTATGAATAGCAGCGACAGCACCCAGGAACCATTGGAAACATTGGCTGGGGTACCGACATCGCAGAAGTCCAGGAAAGGTAAGTGTCCTAATATTAAAGGTCACTTTTTTCATTTTTTGCTGGGGGGACGGAACTCCGCTTTAACAGCACTCCTAACACCATCTCACACTTTCTTCAGGCACAGTGACAGCTGTAGCCAACAGGTTTCTTTATAAACAGGTATAGGGGTTGATTTACTAAAATTGAAGACTGCAAAATCTGGTGCAGCTGTGCATGCTAGCCAATCGGCTTCTATTTTCAGATTGTTCAATTAAGCATTGACAAAAAAAAAACCTGGAAGCTGACTGGTTTCTATGCAGAGCTGCACCAGAAAGTTATAGTTAAATGTACATGCATTACTTCATTTTCAACATGAAAATGTAGGGCAAGTTGAAGCTGTACTTCAGGTCCAGTGCTAGAGACTGAGCTGTTCCAGGGCAGGAGAGGAGGAGCCGCCTCACCGCAGGTTTGAGTACAAGTACAGCTTCAATGCCCCCTACCTTGTGGAGGCTAATGGTTCTGTTTCGTTTAAAGATTGTACAAAGACTATACAATCAGGTTCTAAAGTGTATGGTCACTTTTTCATATATTCTATCTATACTACCCACACCTAAAAATCTGATTTTGACTTTCACATGCAAACTGATACTTGAACTCTAAAAGTTTCAATGAAAATGCTGGCTGTGGGTAATGCCTGGTACACACGATCAGAAAATAGGACAAAAAATACCGATTTCTAAACGATAGTACAATAATATGATCGTTAGTGCACAGCTTTCGAGAGTCGATCATGATAGTTCATGCAAAATTATCTAAAGGTACAAACACAAAAAATGTTTTCGTACGATACCAGAATGAACTATTTTACATAGTTACATAGTAGGTGAGGTTGAAAAAAGAAACAAGTCTATCAAGTCCAACCTATGTGTGTGATTATATGTCAGTATTACCTTGTATATCCTTGTATGTTGCGGTCGTTCAGGTGCTTATCTAACAGTTTATTGAAATTATCGATGCTCCCGCTGAGACCACCACCTGTGGAAGGGAATTCCACATCCTTACCGCTCTTACAGTAAAGAACTATCTAAGCTGTTTAAGGTTAAAATGCTTTTCTTCTAATTTTAGTGAATGACCGCGTGTCTTATTAAATGCCCTCACACAGAAAAGTTTTATCCCTATTGTGGGGTCACCAGTATGGTATTTGTACATTGAAATCATATCCCCTCTCAAGCATCTCTTCTCCAGAGAGAATAGTTCAGTGCTCTTAATCTTTCCTCATAACTAATATCCTCCAGACCCTTTATTAGCTTAGTTGCCCTTCTTTGTACTCGCTCCATTTCCAGTACATCCTTCCTGAGGACTGTTGCCCAGAACTGGACAACATACTCTAGTTGCGGCAGGACCAGAGTCTTGTAGAGCGGGAGAATTATCATTTTATCTCTGGAGTTGATCCCCTTTTTAATCCATGTCAATATTCTGTTTGCTTTATTAGCGGCAGCTTGGCATTGCATGCAATTTCTGAGCCTATCATCTACTAGGACCCCCAGGTCCTTTTCCATCCTAGATTCCCCCGAGGTTCTCCCCCCAATGAGTTAGATTGCATTCATATTTTTGCCACCCAAATGCATTATTTTACATTTTTCCACATTAAATCTCATTTGCCATGTAGTTACCCACCCCATAAATTTGTTCAGATCTTTTTGCAAGGTTTCCACATCATGCAGAGAAGTTATTGTCCTGCTTAGCTTAGCTTATGCCCTGTACACACGACCGGTTTTGCCATCAGAATAAACTCTGAAGGTTTTTACGACAGAGTTCCGGTGGAATTCCGCTCAAGCGGTCTTGCATACACACGGTCACACCAAATTCCGACCGTCCAGGACACGGTGACGTTCAACACGTTCAATAGCCAGTAGCCAATAGCTTCCGTCTCGTACTTGCTTCAGAGCATGTGTCGTTTTTGGTGCAGCGGAACAACATACAGATGAGCGTTTTTTTCCGATAGTAATTTGTTCCGTCGGAAAAATATAGAACATGTTCTCTAAGTCCGTCTGAATTTTCGACAGAAAAAGTCTGATGGGGCATACACACGGTCGGAATATACGATGAAAAGCTCCCATCGGACTCTTTATGATGGAAATTCTGCTCGTGTGTACGCAGCATTGGTATTGTACTTATTTTCGTTTAATCAGTACAGTAAATATATAAAGAAAATACCCATGCACTGCCAAAAAAATGTGATGAAACTAAAGTGTTAATCTGTGCTAATCTGACAGCTGCTGCAATCACTGAATGTGTTTCTCACATATAGTAACAAATATATAAATAAAGAGTGCTGCGCTCTTTTCATAAACCAATGTGTGCAATGAAAAATACTATATATACATCCAAAAAGTGAATAGAAATGAACTATTTAAATCAAGCACTAATACTCACAAAAAACTCCAATACTATCCAGTGAGCAGCGACCCTCCTAAACCACTTGCTGACCGCCCTATGTATATGTACTGCGGCGCAGCGACACCTACAGGCGAAATCACCTACCTGAACATGATCACCACTTCCTGGTTTATGGTGCGCAAGCAAGACACCAGCGACCAGCTCCCGCAGTGATTGGACCTGATGTCTGCCAGGACCCACTGATCGTTCCCGAGAGAGGCAGAATGGTGGTCTGACTATGTAAACAAGGCAGATCGCCATTCTGTGATAAGGGAAGACAGAGATCCTGTGTTTCTGCTAAGCAGGGACACGGATCTCAGTCCTCCCACAGTACAAGCAACCCCCCGTGCAGTTAGAATGCACCCCCTAGGGACACATTTAACCCTTTGATCGCCCCTGATGTTAACCCCTTCCCTGCCAGTGTTATTAGTACAGTGACAGTGCATATTTTTTAGCACTGATCACTGTAATGGTGTCATTGTCACTTAGTGTCAGATTTGTCCGCTGCAATGTCACAGTCCTGCTATAAGACACTGATCGCCGCCATTACTAGTAAAAACAAAAAAAATTAAAATTCCATAAAAATATCCTATAGTTTTTAGAGGCTATAGCTTTTGCGTAAATCAATCAATATATGTTTATTGGGATTTTTTTTACCAAAAACATGTAGCAGAATACATATTGGTCTAAACTGATGAAGAAATTACATTTTTTACATTTTTTTATTTTGGTGTGTTTTTTAGCAGAAAGTAAAAAATATTGTTTTGTTTTTTTTTTCAAAATTGTCACCTTTTTTGTTTATAGCGCAAAAACCGCAGAGGTGATCAAATACAACCAAAAGAAAGCTCTATTTGTGTGAAAAAAAGGACATCAATTTTATTTGGGTACAGCATTGCATGACCACACAATTGTCAGTTAAAGTAACGCAGTGACGTATCACAAAAAAATGGCCTGGTCAAGGGGGGAGGAGTAAACCTTCCATGGCTGAAGTGGTTAAAATAGACTACACATCTGATTCCCCCTGACATTAGGGAACAGGTGTTTCTAGACCTATAACATGGGTCTAGACAACAGCTACTGGGCCACTCGTATATTTTCACTAGCTGGTGGAGCACTGGAGAAGATACAGCAAGCACTTACAGCACTGCTGTTTGGGTTTTAAATACCAGTAGAATATTGTATACGGAATATCACAGGTAAAGGCTATACCTAATGGTGGAATTCACACCCATAAGAGAGACACAGCGAGTGGAATATTTCACCGATTTAACATTTTTAATACACTGTTACCTAATAATGTTGTTTGGACTTTTCAGCACTGGGCATTTATTGTGTTTATTTAGGATCACTGGATATTATTGGAGTTTTTATGAGTACTGTATTAGTACTTGATTTAAATAGTTCATTTCTATTCACTTTTTGTATGTATGTATAGTATTTTTCATTGCACACATTGGTATATCAAGGCAGTGCAGCAGTCTTTATTTATATAATCGGTACAGTAATCGTCCGAAGACCAAGACCAGGCATGCTCGGAAATGAAAGAATACTTTACAATACAATACAACACATTACATCACTTCAGAAGTTTTATTCTGTCGTACGAGAATTTTTGTAACTGTAGTGACCTCTTCATTTTCGATGTGAGACTAGCATACAAAAAAAACAAATGATCATTGGTCCGATATTATCATTGTGTGTAAGAGGCTATACGTTAAAGGGGTTGTAAATAGGGTTGCCACCTTTTCTTCGAGCCAAACCCAAACACTTCAGCGGGGCTTGGCATTTTTTTTGTAGCATACACTATGAGATTGTAAAATACCCGGGACACCTCTGTATGCCCTAGGGGAGTAGTAATGCTGCACACGCAGCAGTGAACAGTGGGTGTAGACAATTGCATATAGTGCAGGCGTACGTAATGTACAATATAGTGTATATGTAGTGTGTAATGTTTGGTGGGAAGCCTCCCAGTGTAATATTGGGGGGTGGTCTCCTGGTGTGTGTGTGTCATAGATAGATAGATAGATAGATAGATAGATAGATAGATAGATAGATAGATAGATAGATAGATAGATAGATAGATAGATAGATAGATAGATAGATAGATAGATAGATAGATAGATATGGTGGGGAGGGGGAGTGGTAAGGACTGTATGTATGGGGGAACTCTGATGTAAGGGGGGGGCTCTGGTGACAAGATCACCTTATATCAGAGTCCATTGCATTCACCTTTACATCAGAGTTCCCGTTTATGTAATTGTCCACAGAGTTCCAACTTGCATTTAAAATGAAACTCTAATGTGGGGGGGGGGGACTCTGGTCACCATAGAGCACCTTCCACAGAGTGAATGCACTAAGGTAAGGTGGGGGGGGGGGTTACTGATATAAGGGGTAACCTTTATATCAGTGCCCCTTTACCTTACTGCATTCACTGCCCCCTACATTAGTGATCCCCCCTCAGACTGGCCTTGCTACGCTCTCACTGACCACCACTCAGGTGCACCGTGCAGGGCTCAGTCAAATGGTCCTCTCTGGGCTCCAGCTTTGTGGCTCTCGTTTCAGCCTATTTTACACTACTAGACTGTGCGGCCATAATACAAGAGATGATCAGAGGCTACAGACATGATACAAAAGATGGTCAGAGACTGCAAACATACTACAGGAGATGGTCAGAGACTGCAGACAAAGTACAGGAGATGTTAAGAAACTGCATACATGATACAGGATATGGTCAGAGAGTGTGCGGACATCGTACAAAAGATGGCCAGAGACTGCAGATATAGTACAGGAGATGGTCAAAGACTGAAGACATAGTACAGGAGATGGTCAGAGAGTGTGTGGACATGGTACAGTAGATAGTCAGAGACTGAAGACATGATACAGGAGATGGTCAGAGAGTGTGTGGACATGGTACAGTAGATAGTCAGAGACTGAAGACATGATACAGGAGATGGTCAGAGACTGCGGACATAGTACCGGAGATGGTCAAATACTGCAGACAGTACAGGAGATGGTCAGATACTGCAGACATAGTACAGGAGATGGTCAGAGACTGCAGACATAGTACAGGAGATGGTCAGAGAGTGTGTGGACATGGTACAGTAGATAGTCAGAGACTGAAGACATGATACAGGAGATGGTCAGAGAGTGTGCGGACATCGTACAAAAGATGGCCAGAGACTGCAGACATAGTACATGAGATGGTCAGAAACTGCAGATATAGTACAGGAGATGGTCAGAGACTGAAGACATAATACAGGAGATGTTCAGAGACTGCAGACATGATACAGGAGATGATCAGAGACTGAAGACATGATACAGGAGAGGGTCAGAAACTGCAGACATGATACAGGAGATGGTCAGAGACTGAAGACATGATACAGGAGATGATCAGAGACTGCAGACATAATACAGGAGATGATCAGAGACTGAAGACATAGTACAGGAGATTATCAGAGACTGCAGACATAGTACAGGAGATGATCAGAGACTGCAGACATGATACAGGAGATGATCAGAGACTGAAGACATGATACAGGAGAGGGTCAGAAACTGCATACATGATACAGGAGATGGTCAGAGACTGAAGACATGATACAGGAGATGGTCAGAGACTGAAGACATGATACAGGAGATGATCAGAGACTGAAGACATGATACAGGAGATGGTCAGAGACTGAAGACATGATACAGGAGATGATCAGAGACTGCAGACATAATACAGGAGATGATCAGAGACTGCAGACATAGTACAGGAGATGATCAGAGACTGCAGACATAGTACAGGAGATGATCAGAGACTGCAGACATAGTACAGGAGATGATCAGAGACTGCAGACATGATACAGGAGATGATCAGAGAATGAAGACATGATACAGGAGATGGTCAGAGACTGCAGACAAAGTACAGGAGATGGTAAGAAACTGCATACATGATACAGGAGATGGTCAGAGAGTGTGCAGACATCGTACAAAAGATGGCCAGAGACTGCAGACATAGTACAGGAGATGGTCAGAGACTGCAGACATAGTACAGGAGATGGTCAGAAACTGCAGATATAGTACAGGAGATGGTCAGAGACTGAAGACATGATACAGGAGAGGGTCAGAAACTGCAGACATGATACAGGAGATGGTCAGAGACTGAAGACATGATACAGGAGATGATCAGAGACTGCAGACATAATACAGGAGATGCTCAGAGACTGCAGACATAGTACAGGAGATGATCAGAGACTGCAGACATAGTACAGGAGATGATCAGAGACTGCAGACATGATACAGGAGATGATCAGAGACTGAAGACATGATACAGGAGAGGGTCAGAAGCTGCATACATGATACAGGAGATGGTCAGAGACTGAAGATATGATACAAGAGATGGTCAGAGACTGAAGACATGATACAGGAGATGATCAGAGACTGCAGACATAATACAGGAGATGCTCAGAGACTGCAGACATAGTACAGGAGATGATCAGAGACTGCAGACATAGTACAGGAGATGATCAGAGACTGCAGACATGATACAGGAGATGATCAGAGACTGAAGACATGATACAGGAGAGGGTCAGAAGCTGCATACATGATACAGGAGATGGTCAGAGACTGAAGATATGATACAAGAGATGGTCAGAGACTGAAGACATGATACAGGAGATGATCAGAGACTGAAGACATGATACAGGAGAGGGTCAGAAACTGCAGACATGATACAGGAGATGGTCAGAGACTGAAGACATGATACAGGAGATGATCAGAGACTGCAGACATAATACAGGAGATGATCAGAGACTGAAGACATAGTACAGGAGATTATCAGAGACTGCAGACATAGTACAGGAGATGATCAGAGACTGCAGACATGATACAGGAGATGATCAGAGACTGAAGACATGATACAGGAGAGGGTCAGAAACTGCATACATGATACAGGAGATGGTCAGAGACTGAAGACATGATACAGGAGATGGTCAGAGACTGAAGACATGATACAGGAGATGATCAGAGACTGAAGACATGATACAGGAGATGGTCAGAGACTGAAGACATGATACAGGAGATGATCAGAGACTGCAGACATAATACAGGAGATGATCAGAGACTGCAGACATAGTACAGGAGATGATCAGAGACTGCAGACATAGTACAGGAGATGATCAGAGACTGCAGACATAGTACAGGAGATGATCAGAGACTGCAGACATGATACAGGAGATGATCAGAGAATGAAGACATGATACAGGAGATGGTCAGAGACTGCAGACAAAGTACAGGAGATGGTAAGAAACTGCATACATGATACAGGAGATGGTCAGAGAGTGTGCAGACATCGTACAAAAGATGGCCAGAGACTGCAGACATAGTACAGGAGATGGTCAGAGACTGCAGACATAGTACAGGAGATGGTCAGAAACTGCAGATATAGTACAGGAGATGGTCAGAGACTGAAGACATGATACAGGAGAGGGTCAGAAACTGCAGACATGATACAGGAGATGGTCAGAGACTGAAGACATGATACAGGAGATGATCAGAGACTGCAGACATAATACAGGAGATGCTCAGAGACTGCAGACATAGTACAGGAGATGATCAGAGACTGCAGACATAGTACAGGAGATGATCAGAGACTGCAGACATGATACAGGAGATGATCAGAGACTGAAGACATGATACAGGAGAGGGTCAGAAGCTGCATACATGATACAGGAGATGGTCAGAGACTGAAGATATGATACAAGAGATGGTCAGAGACTGAAGACATGATACAGGAGATGATCAGAGACTGAAGACATGATACAGGAGATGGTTAGAGACTGAAGACATGATATAGGAGATGATCAGAGACTGCAGACATAATACAGGAGATGATCATAGACTGCAGACATAGTACAGGAGATGATCGGAGACTGCAGAGATAATACAGGAGATGATCAGAGACTGCAGACATAGTACAGGAGATCATCAGACACTGCAGACATGATACAGGAGATGATCAGAGAATGAAGACATGATACAGGAGATGGTCAGAGACTGAAGACATGATACAGGAGATGATCAGAGACTGCAGACATAATACAGGAGATGATCAGAGACTGCAGACATAGTACAGGAGATGATCAGAGACTGCAGACATAGTACAGGAGATGATCAGAGACTGCAGACATAGTACAGGAGATGATCAGAGACTGCAGACATGATACAGGAGATGATCAGAGAATGAAGACATGATACAGGAGATGGACTGCAGACAAAGTACAGGAGATGGTAAGAAACTGCATACATGATACAGGAGATGGTCAGAGAGTGTGCGGACATCGTACAAAAGATGGCCAGAGACTGCAGACATAGTACAGGAGATGGTCAGAGACTGCAGACATAGTACAGGAGATGGTCAGAAACTGCAAATATAGTACAGGAGATGGTCAGAGACTGAAGACATGATACAGGAGAGGGTCAGAAACTGCAGACATGATACAGGAGATGGTCAGAGACTGAAGACATGATACAGGAGATGATCAGAGACTGCAGACATAATACAGGAGATGATCAGAGACTGCATACATAGTACAGGAGATGATCAGAGACTGCAGACATAGTACAGGAGATGATCAGAGACTGCAGACATGATACAGGAGATGATCAGAGACTGAAGACATGATACAGGAGAGGGTCAGAAGCTGCATACATGATACAGGAGATGGTCAGAGACTGAAGACATGATACAAGAGATGGTCAGAGACTGAAGACATGATACAGGAGATGATCAGAGACTGAAGACATGATACAGGAGATGGTCAGAGACTGCAGACAAAGTACAGGAGATGGTAAGAAACTGCATACATGATACAGGAGATGGTCAGAGAGTGTGCGGACATTGTACAAAAGATGGTCAGAGACTGCAGACATAGTACAGGAGATGGTCAGAGACTGCAGACATAGTACAGGAGATGGTCAGAAACTGCAGATATAGTACAGGAGATGGTCAGAGACTGAAGACATGATACAGGAGAGGGTCAGAAACTGCAGACATGATACAGGAGATGGTCAGAGACTGCAGACATGGTACAGGAGATGGTCAGAGAGTGTGTGGACATGATACAGGAAATGGTCAGAGACTGCAGACATGATACAGGAGATGGTCAGAGATGGCAGACATAGTACAGGAGATGGTCAGAGACTGAAGACATGATACAGGAGATAGTCATAGAGTGTGCGGACATGGTACAGGAGATGGTCAGAGAATGCAGACATAATTGGGCTGAAATTGCACCCGGGTCACATATGAATCGCACAGAACGCACAGCGCGTTCCTGTGTTTTCATATTGTGAACCTGTCCTGTGACCTGGAACCCACACTTTGCTCCACTAACTTGCTTAGAAGGGGGCACTAGTATGGGCACCTGGAGCAATTTTCCACATCTCTTGTGGGGTGCCAAGGGCCACCCGCTCTGTGGCAGACATCATCTCTTTAATATTGGGGGGGAGAGGATATGTGCTAAGAGGTCTGGATTTCATATCCAAGCCCCCTTGTAGCACAGGTATTAAAGTTCCCCCTAGAAGATATCCCCCCCATTACTCAAAGTGAACTGTAGTCTGGTTCCCCCCTCACCCTCTTGTTCATGCCCCCCATCCTCTGGAAGACTCACTGTGGATTAGTTGATAGATGATCTCAGTCCGTTGTCGGCAGCGTGGAGAGCCTTCCCCTCCCCTCCTCCTCCTCTGTGTACACAGGAAAACAACACAGCAGGAGGAGGAGGGGCGGGTTCACTCCACAGCACTCTCTCTGCACTGTGTATGTGTCCTGCAGCTGGGGACAGCGGGGAGAGATGTCGGGTCTGCGCTGTCAGAAAAAGTGGAGCTCACAGGCGGCGTGTGGAAACAAAGACACCCCGCACAAGCTGCGGGCATTCCATTACTATGATTCGCCGGGGAAGTTAATTAGAGGGCCGCCTGTGTAGGCAAGGCATGCCGCACAGGGAGCCACAGACGGGTCTGAATAATGTGCCCGGGTCTTAGGCGGCCAGAGACCCGGACACATGTTTCAAAACCCGTACTGTCCGGGTGAATCCCAGACAGGTGGCAACCCTAGTTGTAAACCCTCATGTTTTTTCACCTTAATGCATCCTATGAGGAGGTTTTTATATGGTCCTTTATGACATCCTTCTCCATTCAACATAAGCACATCAGAAGAATTTTTGAACATCACTGGGATGTCCTTAAAACTGACAGGATTTTTGGCCCCATGCTGCCCAGAACCTCCAAGGTGGTTTTCAAAGGGGTTCCGTCCCTCCAAAATAAGTTGGCACCCAATGTGGTCAATCCCCCGAATAAACCTTCCTTCTTTCATAATTGGAGTGGTTTCTACCCCTGTAAAAAATGCCTAGTATGCCAGTTTAACATCAACGGTAGGAGAGCTAGTCACACTTTTTCCTCTACCGTGACTGGCCGTACCTATAAGATAAAACAATTTTGTACTTGTGCCACTACAGGGGTGGTCTACCTTCTGACTTGCCCATGCGGTAAGCAGTATGTGGGGCGGACCATTAGATCATTTACAACACGAGTCTCTGAACATATCAATCTTATCAAAGCAGGTAGCACCAAGCATACTGTGCCTCGTCATTACAGGGAATTCCATGACCGAAACCCTGAAGGCACTCAGTTTCTTATCATCGACAAATACGTCGCTCCGTGGTGGGGTGGTTCGACCCTCAGGGGAGTCTCCCGTCTAGAGACTTCCTGGATTTATGAATTGGGTTCCCACTTTCCGCAAGGTATCAACGTAGAGTGGGACATCAATTCCTTTATTAATCAAGCTTAGTCACTTTACCTATGATCTCTCCCTTTTTCATAAATATAATTTTTTAGCGTTCTATTTTATTCTGATTTTAATTAGTGTTAGTGGGAATTTTGGATCCATTTATTAGTTAGTAGTATGTATTTTAGAATATTACACATGTATTAAATTATTTGTACATTCATTACCATATGGAGGAGGCCCCCTTATGCTGAGGGCTCGTCATGTTTTTTCCTTCCCATTGGTTTTCGCTGTATTGTACAGGATGGAAGAGATGCCCCTCATTGGCAGTGTCACTGCAATCTTAATATTTTCAATCTACATATGGTCATGGCCGATGCCCCTTTTTTATTACCTTAATTTGATTTTTTTATTACCCTAATTAGATTCGTCATATGCTTTATGCCGTTTTATATCACGACACATTTAATCCCATTTTTTCTTAGAACTACCTCTGCTGACACATTCATTTGTTGCCGGTTTATTAAGACCTAGTTCCGGTCCTTCTTAACCTATCGGCGCCTCATTTCCTATGTGGGAAGGAGGGGTGTTGCCGATACGAAAGAGAGGTCTGGTTCTAGGTGTGGAACGCATGCGCGCCGCACTTGACGTGCAGAGTGTGCCATTGTACACACTCGTATCTTGATGCCAGATCCGGTGGGTGGAGCGTGACGGCGTCTCGACCTATGGGATTTGGTTGCATCGAGAACGAGGCTCGGGGCGCATCATGACTATTTCTGGAGTACACTGCTATTGCGCACACCCATACTATGAGGCTGGATCTAGTGGGCGGAACGCGATGGCGCTTCGACCTATGAGATCCGGCCACACTGAGAGAGAGGCTTGGCGTGCATCTGGACTATTTCCGGATTAGCCGGCCAGGCTGTTATTGTAATTTTTGTTATTCGATCTGGACTTTTTATATACTGGTGCTGGCGGTATAATACCGCTCATTGCTCCTTCTAAATTGTATACTTATTTAGGTTAATCAGCATCATTTTCAACAACCGGAAGTGACATCAGTTGCGCTACTTCCGGTATTGTGACACTCCCAGTGGGGGTCATTTCAGATTTAAATAGCGGTGAGGTGGGGGGGCTCCACACCCCAGATGAAGGCTTGTTAGCCGAAACATGTTGGGTGGACCCCTCACAATCACCGCGACTGACCTTTTTTGAGCTGTTTTGAGATCTCCTATCATGTGAGTGTTTTCTTTTATTATTTTAATAAATCAATGTTTTTAAACGATATCATGCCATGTGAGCTTTATTTCTCTCATGGTATTTAAAACATCCGTTTGGCCTGTTGGACCGTTTGGGGACGCTTGAAGCTGTGACGAGACCCCTCCCCATTTGAAGCTGAGGACATCTGACGATTCATCTTGCCAGACCTGGTGGTCATTTAAGCTTTCTTAGACTTGTAAGACGTATGTCTTTTCAAGTCACCTGATTCTGGTAAGCCTCTCTTGATGCTTCGGTGATGGTCCCGCCACCTACCTAGACCCTCCATCCTTCTGTGGTTCCTTATCTATCCATCTGCCAGAAGTGATTAATTTTGTTTACGAGGAAGCTTGGGAGTTTCATTTCTCAATATTCAACCCTCATAGACTTTTGGTGGTGGTTTTCTACTATTCTATTTTTCACTCGGAATCCAATTGTCAACTTTCATGGACTATATTTGTTGATTGGTCACTTATATATGATTTTTTTCAAATTTACCACACTGCTTCTTATTATTGGTTTATTATATTCACTGTATCTCAATTATTTTGAGGCACTTAGTATATTATTGGTTTATTATATTCACTGTAATTCATATGCTATTTTGAAGTACTTAGTTGATTATCTAGCCCTGTAAGGGATGGCTAGAATTTAGCTCACCATTCAATTTTGCAAAGATTATCATTTATACACATAGCGCTACACTATTTCTTAATTTGTTTGTTCCAACCTGTGTCTAGAGGTGTGTTAGCTGCTAACTGTATAACATTTTCTTTAACACTTTCTGGCGCAGCGCTCTACTCATTTTCCCATTGATCCTATGACACTGACCGGCCCCCTAGCCCCCCCATTTTATTCACCTGAACTTGTTCGTTCCCTTGGCGGAGACGCGCTGCACCTCTCTGCCCAGGGTTCTTGGCTCTTGATTGGATAGATTGATAGCAGCGCTGCTGTCAATCAAATCCCATGACGCGGGCTCGGGGGGTGGGACCGAGTCCGGCATTCTGTGTCTATGCATGCAAATGCTGGACTCGGAAGCGTGCTCGCAAGGTAACCCCCCCCCCGGGAGAGCGCTTCTCCCAGGGGGTTTACCGATGCGAGGAGGAGCTGCGAGCGCCAGCAAGGGAACCCCAGAAGATGAGGTTCGGGGCCACACTGTGCAAAACGAACTGCACAGTGGAGGTAAGTACATTATGTTTGTTTTTGTTTTTTTTTTGTTTTTTTAAATGAGGGTTTACAACCCCTTTAAGGTGAAAAAACTTCTGACACTGACCAGCCCCCCAGTGCCCCTGTTGTACTCACCTGAGCCTGTTCCTTCCCACGGCGAAGACACGCTCTACCTTTCTGCCCATTGTCTCAGCTCTTGATTGGATAGATTGATAGCAGCGCAGCCATTGGCTCCCGCTGATGTCAATCAAATCCAATGACACGGGCGCCGGGGGGCGCGAACCAGTCTGGCATTCTGTGTCTATGGACGCAAAAGCCGGATTCGGCCCGCACGTTAACCCCCCAAGAGAACGCTTCTTCTAGGGGGTTTACCGATGCAGGGAGGAGCTGATAGAGCTGCTAGGGGACCCCAGAAGAGAATGATCGGGGCCACTCTGTGCAAAACGAACTTCACAGTGGAGGTAAGTATGACATGTTTGTTTTAAACAAAAATAAATAAAAATGAGGGTTTACAACCCCTTTAAGCCTATATTTCAATTAGCGGACCTCCAGCTGTTGTAGAACTACAAGCCCCATGAGGCATAGCAAGACTCTGAAAGCCACAAGCATGACACACAGAGGCAGAGGCATGATGGGATTTGTAGTTTTGCAACAGCTGGAGGTCCGCTAATTGCATATCCCTGCTGTATTTGATTTATGTTTTACCTTTCACATAGGTTCACTTAATCTTTAGTAAAAAGTTAATAATATAACTTGAAAGTAGGAATGAGCCGAACACCCCCCGGTTCGGTTCGCACCAGAACCTGCGAACGGACCGAAAATTCGTACGAACGTTAGAACCCCATTGACGTCTATAGGACTTGAATGTTCGAAATCAAAAGTGCTCATTTTAAAGGCTAATTTGCATGGTATTGTCCTAAAAAGGGTTTGGGGACCCAGGTCTTACCCCAGGGGACATGTATCAATGCAAAAAAAACTTTTAAAAACGGCCGTTTTTTCGGGAGCAGTGATTTTAATGATGCTTAACCACTTCAATACCAGGCACTTAGACACCTTCCCGCCCAGCCCAATTTTCACCTTTCAGTGCTGTCGCAATTTGAATGACAATTGCGCGGTCATGCTACAGTGTACCCAAACTAGATTTTTATCATTTTGTTCCCACAAATAGAGCTTTCTTTTGGTGGTATTTGATCACCTCTGCGGTTTTTATTTTTTGCGCAACAAATAAAAAAAGACCGAAATATTTGAAAAAAAACAAGTTTTTCTTTGTTTCTGTTAAAACTTTTTGTAAATAAGTACGTTTTCTTCTTCAATGATGGGCACTGATATGGCTGCACTGACGGGCACTGATACAGTGGCACTGATGGGCACCGATGAGGTGGCACCAATGAGGTGGCACTGATGAGGTGGCTCTGACGGGCACTGATGATGGGCACTGATAGGCGGCACTGATGGGCACTGATAGGTGGCACTGATAGGTGGCACTGGTATGCGGCACTGATGGGCACTCATAGGTGGCACGGATGGGCACTTATAGGCGGCACTGATGGGCACTTATAGGTGGCATTGATGGGCACTCGTAGGTGGCATTGATGGTTACTTATGGGTGGCACTGATAGTTGGCACAGATGGGCACGGATGGGCACTGATATATGGGCAGTGATGGGCACGGATGGGCACTGACAGGTGGCATGAATGGACACTGATGGGTGGCACTGATGGCACTGCTTGTTTGCAGTGATGCCCCTAAGGGTGGCATTGCTGGGCATCACTGCAACATGATGGTGCCAATCAGTGCCCATTTATGGGCACTGATTGGCACAGATTTGGCACACTGGGCACATGTGGATGGCCATGGGGTACATACCTGGCCATCCACATGTTGCCCCTTCCCTGGTGGTCCTAGTGGAGATCCCTGGTGGTCCAGTGTGGTGATCCGAGGGGGGGCTGCGCTGATAAACAATCAGCGCAGACCCCCCCTGCCAGGAGAGCCGCCGATCAACGGCTCTTCCTATTGACAGCGTGATCAGCCGTGATTGGACACGGCTGATCACATGGTAAAGAGCCTCCGCCGGAGGCTCTTTACCAAGATCGGTGGAGCGGTGTGTCAGACTGACACACCGCTCCACCGATCGCCGCGATGCGCGCCCCCGGGGGTGCGCTGCGGCATGTTATCCTGCTGGACATCATATGACGCCCAGTCAGGATAACAGAACCACTTCCCGGACGTCAATCCGCCATAGGGCGGGCGGGAAGTGGTTAAAGTAAAAAAAAAAAAAAAGTGAAATATTCCTTTAAATATCGTACCTGGGGTGTGTCTATAGTATGCCTGTAAAGTGGCGCGTGTTTCCCGTGTTTAGAACAGTCCCTGCACCATATGTCATTTTTAAAGGAAAAAATCTAATTTAAAACTGCTTGCTGGTTTAATTTAATGTCGGGTCCTGGCAATATGGATGAAAATCAGTGAGACAAACGGCATGGGTACCCCCCAGTCCATTACCAGGCCCTTTGGGTCTTGTATGGATATTAAGGGGAACCCCGCACCCAAATTAAAATAAGGAAAGGTGTGGGGCCACCAGGCCCTATATACTCTGAACAGCAGTATACAGGCGGTGCAAACAAGACAGGGACTGTAGGTTTGTTGTTACGTAGAATCTGTTTGTAATTTTGAACTGGTACATTTTTAACGTGTTTAGCTCCAGCCAAAAAATCTATTTTAAGCTTTTTGGAAAACATAGGGAAGGGTTATCACCCCTGTGACATTTGTTTTGCTGTCTGTGCTCCTCTTCAGAAGATTTCACCTCATTTTTTGTCCCAATGACAAATGTTCTTTGAAAATTTGTTTTTTTTTGTGAAACAAGGATTGGTGATAAAGCATCAGTGGAAAGGAGAAATATTTTTCCCATATTAACTCTTACAGGAGAGAATTTCCCTTCCTAGGGGTAGATTTCATCTCACTTCCTGTTGTCTCCTTCCGTTTGCAAGTAGGAGTCGTTTGTAAGTTAGATGTTTGAAAGTAGGGGCCTGCCCTATATACTCAGCAGAAATTTGGGCCTTAGGTGTTGTTGTGGCCACAACACTGTAAGCCCTCACAGGGCCCTGCTGTGAAATATTAGATCAAGAATTGTAATTACACGCCCCTGTTAAACAGGGGCTGAAAAATTAGGCCTTAGGCACTGGTGCTGGTGCCACAACACTGTAAGTCCTCACTCGCTCTTGGTGGGTGCAGAAATTGGCCCTGCTGTGAAATATTAGATCAAGAATTGTAATTACATGCCCCTGTTGAACAGGGGCTGAAAAATTAGGCCTTAGGCACTGGTGCTTTGATTTAAGGATGGTGTACTGCCAAATATGAATGTAGAGGTAAATTCATACCCAATTCACCACATCCCGATAATAAATTTGGAAAGATAAAAAGGAAGAAACCCTGGGATGGTACGGGTGAGCGGGTAGGAGATATTAATGAGTGGACATGGGTGGGAGGAAGGGAAAAGTAATGGGTAATGTGATTGGTATGAAAAGTGCCCAGAAGTAATAAAAATATATACTTTATTTGGAATATACAAAAGCGATATTTAAAACAGTGAACAGTACATACAAAATACCTAGACCATATAGATGAGCATACTGGTTAGAGGAAGCATACATATATGTGGTACATAGGAACCCAACATGTTTCGGATAAAAAAAAAAAAATCAGTTCCTTCTTCAGGGATTTCCTGTAAGGATTATTGTATGATCTGGGGGAGGTACATAGGTAAAGCATACCAATCATTAGTATATATATATATATATATATATATATATATATATATATATATATATAATGGACGTATATCATAGGTATAGATGATGAAAAATCTGGAGCTCTAAATAAACAAGGAATCCAAAATAATAGGAAATATTAAGGGGACTTACTCGTTCAGAAAGTTAGCTGCATATCAAGGCTGGACTATAGTCTGACAGTTTGCCAAATAGTACTTCAGATCATCATCGCCGTATGGATTTGTATGGTGGAAGGCCTGGAATTGAGGGTAGTGTAGAAACTTTCTGATGTATGTCAAGGGGAGATCATTGAAGCCACACAGATACGGTCAAGCACGCCAAAACACCAGCGTCCACGAGGAACAACAAATAGGAGGAGGGGAATGTACGGCCCTACATATAAAAAATAATATTGTGGTATAAATATTAAAAAGTTTACGGGTCAGACAGAAATCTAACAAGAGGTGAGTGTCAAATGTACAATGTATGTAATTAATACGGTTATATCCATCTAGACCCTGCTGTCAGGTTGAAGTTACATCAAAAGGATGTGATGCAAGCCTATATATATAAATTAGTGTGATACCTGGACAGCTATGCAGAGGTGGTAGGTGCATTAGCCTAATATAGGTCAGCTATCTTATAGCAACCATGCCCTGTAGTGCATTACATACAAACAAATTTTTATGTGAGTAAGGTGGATCAATGATGATAGTCCCAATGTATAAGGCTCTCTACCAATATAGCAAAAGGCAAGAGTATAACATTGCATAAGTAAGTGTGTTATGATAAGATGTTTAAGTTTAGTGCTTACTTGGAGTTTGTAGAGTATACGGGACCACGACCTCCTCCTAGAAATACAATCTAGGTGTGCAGCACAGCAATGTGTTTGCATTTGGAGGTTTTTAAAGATCAGCTGGATGGATGTTATAATTGGATCCTCTTTCAAAAAGTTTCTGTTGTATAAATTAACAAGTACTGTACAAATGTATTACTATGTTTATCACATGAGACATGGACTGTATATGGATGTCAACAATATTATCTCTACCTTTATAAATAAGTTGTATTCCACTATATGGTAATTTAGGACATTGTTGTATGTTATACTTATTACTTATATGTACCATTAAGAATTTTGACTATCCATGTCTCATACATGTATCAGTTTACATGTTCATGATTGCACTTGGCCTGACATTTTGCTGTTCTCATGTATAGCTTACAATATCATTTGGCATACACTATAAAATTGCCATGTTTGGATGCTTTGTTTCACAGGGGATTGATCTTAGGAAATTTGCCTGGTACAATCTGATGTCGGTGTACCAAAAGCAGATTGCCCACAAGTACTTGGCCGTGACACACCTAATTCTACACCTTCATTCCTCTCAGTGCAGGTCTCAGAGAGGACTGAAGGTATAGTGGGGTTGGAGATCTCAGCTGATGAGGAGCAAGGAGAGGTCCTCTTTGTTCTTTGGTGTGGGTCTTTTAGATACACTTGCCAACGAACTGCATGGCAGGTCAACATATGTCTGGTCAAGCATGTGGTACCCAAGCGGGAGATGTTTTGGCCACGCGAGATACGCTTGAGACATATGTTGCAAATAGCAGCGGTGCAATCTGATGCACTCGTCTCAAAAAAGGCCCACACCAAAGAACTTTTTGAATAACGCGCAGAGACTGCAGCGCCCTGCACATGTGGAGCTTTGGGGTGTGATGCAGTCAATGTGATGCCCTTAGGCTGGCCCCTGGAGGGCATCCTGCCTCGTTGGTGATGTGCCGCCTCCTCCTCCTCCTCCTCCTACTCCTCCTCTCTCCTATCAGGCACCCACGTTGAATCAGTGACCTCATCATCTCCTCCCTCCTCATCACTGGAGCAAACCTGGCAGTATGCTGCAGCAGGGGGAGCATGACTGCCAGATTGCTGTCCTTCTTGGGCACCCCCTCTGTCCGTGCTCATGTTACTGCCTTCATCGAGCTCAGTATCATCATCAGAGCCTTCCAAACGCTGGGCATCCTCCTGGAGCATGTACCCAACACTGTGGTCAAACAGTTCGAGGGACTCCTCAGGAGGACATGGTGGGGCTAGGGAAGGAGTCACTGATGACATTGAGCTGAGGGAAGAGGCCGCTGCTTTGCCAGACAAAGTACCCTGGGCATGGGTGAGAGAGGATGAGGAGGATGAGGACGGCTTGGTCATTCACTCGACCAAGTCTTCCGCATGTTGCGGCTCAACACGGCCAGCTGCCGAAAAAAAGGGCAAGCGTGTCCCACGGCCACGTGCTGATGAGGATGCACCGTCTCCGCGACCAGCACTAGACACAGAGCCTGCTTGCCCTCTCTTATTGGCTTGTGACTGTCTGCCTCTCCTTCTTGGCCTTCAAGACATACTAATGGCCTGTAGCTGCACTAAGCTGGGATATATATATATATGTACTGATACTGCAGCTAGCAAAATCAACTGCCTGCCTGTAGTATGAGAACACCACCAACCTTCTACAGGTAGCTTTAGCTGAACACTGTGCAGAGCTTGCAAAAAACTAACTTGTAGCTTTTTTAGCTGCCTGCGGTATGATAGGATCAGGAAAACACCACCAACCTTCTACAGGTAGCTTTAGGTGAATACTGTGCAGAGCTCGCAAAAAATTAACTGTGAGGTGGACGCACCACACTAACTTGTAGTTTTAGCTGAACACTGTGAGCAGGACGCACCGCACTAACTTCTAGGTTTAGCTGAACACTGTGAGGTGGACGCACCACACTAACTTGTAGGTTTAGCTGAACACTGTGAGCAGGACGCACCCCACTAACTTGTAGGTTTAGCTGAACACTGTGAGCAGGACGCACCCCACTAACTTGTAGATTTAGCTGAACACTGTGAGCAGGACACACCCCACTAACTTGTAGGTTTAGCTGAACACTGTGAGCAGGACGCACCCCACTAACTTGTAGTTTTAGCTGAACACTGTGAGCAGGACGCACTGCACTAACTGTAAATAGTCTAGCTGCCTGACTGTGGTACTAATAGGATCAAAAGAACACCAGCAATTTTCTTCAGGTAGCTGTAAATACTGTAACAAGACAAGCCTGCCTGTCAGTAAGAAGATAACAGGAACGGATCTAGCTGAACACTGTGAGCAGGACGCACGGCACTAACTTGTAGCTTTAGATGAACACTGTGCAGAGGTCTCACTACACTAACTTGTAGGTTTAGCTGAACACTGTGAGCAGGACGCACAGCACTAACTTGTAGTTTTAGCTGAACACTGTGAGCAGGATGCACCGCACTAACTTCTAGGTTTAGCTGAACACTGTGAGGTGGATGCACTGCACTAACTTGTAGTTTTAGCTGAACACTGTGAGCAGGACGCACCCCACTAACTTGTAGGTTTAGCTGAACACTGTGAGCAGGACGCACCCCACTAACTTGTAGTTTTAGCTGAACACTGTGAGCAGGACGCACCCCACTAACTGTAAATAGTCTAGCTGCCTGACTGTGGTACTAATAGGATCAAAAGAACACCAGCAATTTTCTTCAGGTAGCTGTAAATACTGTAACAAGACAAGCCTGCCTGTCAGTAATATGATAACAGGAACGGATCTAGCTGAACACTGTGAGCAGGACGCACTGCACTAACTTGTAGCTTTAGATGAACACTGTGCAGAGGTCTCACTACACTAACTTGTAGGTTTAGCTGAACACTGTGAGCAGGATGCACTGCACTAACTTGTAGCTTTAGATGAACACTGTGCAGAGGTCTCACTACACTAACTTGTAGGTTTAGCTGAACACTGTGAGCAGGACGCACAGCACTAACTTGTAGTTTTAGCTGAACACTGTGAGCAGGATGCACCGCACTAACTTCTAGGTTTAGCTGAACACTGTGAGGTGGACGCACCGCACTAACTTGTAGTTTTAGCTGAACACTGTGAGCAGGACGCACCGCACTAATTTGTAGGTTTAGCTGAACACTGTGAGCAGGACGCACCCCACTAACTTGTAGGTTTAGCTGAACACTGTGAGCAGGACGCACCCCACTAACTTGTAGGTTTAGCTGAACACTGTGAGCAGGACGCACCCCACTAACTTGTAGGTTTAGCTGAACACTGTGAGCAGGACGCACCCCACTAACTTGTAGGTTTAGCTGAACACTGTGAGCAGGATGCACCCCACTAACTTGTAGGTTTAGCTGAACACTGTGAGCAGGACGCACCCCACTAACTTGTAGTTTTAGCTGAACACTGTGAGCAGAACGCACTGCACTAACTGTAAATAGTCTAGCTGCCTGACTGTGGTACTAATAGGATCAAAAGAACACCAGCAATTTTCTTCAGGTAGCTGTAAATACTGTAACAAGACAAGCCTGCCTGTCAGTAAGAAGATAACAGGAACGGATCTAGCTAAACTGAATACAGTGTATATATATATATGCAACACCTGGGATGCATATATATACACAATACACTGTAAGTGCAGCCAACTGACTGACTGTTCTGCCTAATCTATCCAACTCAAATCAAATTACACTGTCTCTCTGTCTTTCTCTTTCAACGCCGGAACACACACTACACAGGGCCGCCGTGCAGGCGGCCTTATATAGTGTGGGGCGTGTACTAAATCCCCTGAGCCATAATTGGCCAAAGCCTCCTTGGCTTTGGCCAATTACGGCTCTCTGTTCAGACGGCGCTGTGATTGACCAAGCATGCGGGTCATAGTGCATGCTTGGCCAATCATCAGCCAGCAATGCACTGCGATGCCGCAGTGAATTATGGGCCGTGACGCGCCACACGAATTTGGCGCGAACGGCCCATATCGTTCGCAATTCGGCGAACGGGCGAACAGACGATGTTCGAGTCGAACATGGGTTCGACTCGAACACGAAGCTCATCCCTACTTGAAAGGATTGATTTATGAAAGAAGTAAAGCCTGATCAGTTGGGAAAGGGAGTGTAAACTGATGTTCTTGGAGGTTAGTAATCGCATTGAAACTGTATTCTTGTCAGCCAACCAATCATGTGCTACCAGAAATCCTGTTTTTTTCTTTTCCTTCATACATGATTGAATATTTTTGCCCACCTTATCTATTAACATTTATTTTTCTCTACTCCACTAATAAATAAACAGCAGTATGTCTAGTGCAGCTATTACCTCGATTTTCAAAATGAACAAGGCATCAGCTATGACATTTTTGACAACTGTTGTAAATCACCACATTCTTCCATGTTACCCACTTGACAGATTCTCTCTAAAAGGAATTTGTTATATAATATGTAATATTTCAATGTAGTGTGTGTCAATAATGTGAAACATATTTTACATTGAGTGTGTTCTTACAATGAAGCCTGTATTCTTTTCCAGGCTCATCAAGCTTTAGCTCACACAAAACAGATGTAAGCTTCTTGTAATAATGGTTCCTCTGCGGAAAGGACTGGTTCATTATTTTTCCATTGTAAACTACATAATATTACTTACTGTATATATTAACCACCGTGTTACTTCATGCTTCCGGTTTTTACTATACTGCTTGGGATAAGTTCATAGTTTCCCAACCTGGAGTTTGTTTCTACTAGTAAGTGGACTTGCTAATCAGAAATTAGGTATCATAACTGGAGCTAAGTAGTGGCTATGGAGGAGATAAAGTGAACTGCAAGGAGTCTTGGAGAAGCAGGGTACCAGCTGGCACTGGAGGACAAGCCCAGTGTTCCCATCCATAAAGCAGACTTTAGAAAGGGCTGAGGTGCAGAATCTAAGGAGGCACTTTAAGTTCATTATAGCTTTTAAAGGTAAAGATGGGCTTTCATGCAGACGACACACGGATTACAGTACTCCAACTCACCTAAGCAAGCAGCTACTGACAATTAAGAACAGATATACAGGAAAGAGTCCTTGCAGTGCTGAGATGTAGGGAGTACAGTCCAAACTGATAGGTGGGAAAACTAAACAGGGACACAGAGGAGAAAACAAACCAGGAGTACACAAGTGCTGATAAAGAGATTCTGTCATAAACACACAGGTAATTACACTGGTGCAGAGGAGCAGGTAGCTCACTGGAGTACACAGAGAAACATTTATACTAATATTATTATTAGTATTCAGGATTTATATAGCACCAACAGTTTGTCAGTGCTTTACATTATAAAGGGAAACAGTACAGTTACATTATAGCCGTGGCCAAACGTTTTGAGAATGATGCAAATATTAATTTTCATACAGTCTGCTGCTTTGCTGTTTTTAGATCTTTTTGTCAGATGTTACTATGGTATACTGAAGTATAATTACAAGCATTTCATAAGTGTCAAAGGCTATTATTGACAATTACATTAAATTTATGCAAAGATTCAATATTTTCAGTGTTGACTCTTCTTTATCAAGACCTCTGCAATTCGCCCTGGCCTGCTCTCAATCAACTTCTGGGCCATATCCCAACTGATGACAGCCCATTCTTGCATAATCAATGCTTGGAGTTTGTCAGAATATGTGGCATTTATTTTTTCATCCACCACTTGAGGATGGACCACAAGTTCTCAATGGGTTTAAGGTCTGTGGAGTTTCCTGGCCATAGACCCAACATTTCAATGTTTTGTTCCCCAAGCCACTCAGTTATAACTTGTGCCTTATGGCAAGGTGCTCCATCATGCTGGAAAAGTCATTGTTCTTCACCAAACTGTTCTTGGATGGTTGGGAGAAGTTGCTCTTGGAGGATGTTTTTGTACCATTCTTTATTCATGGCTGTGTTCTTAGGCAAAATTGCGAGTGAGCCCACTCCCTTGGCTGAGAAGCAACACCACACATGAATGTTCTCAGGATGCTTTACTGTTGGAATGACACAGGACTGAGGGTAGCGCTCATCTTTTCTTCTCTGGACAAGGTTTTTTTCCAGATGCCCCAAACAGTAGGAAAGGGGATTCATCAGAGAAAATTATTTTACCCCAGTCCCTGTACCTTTTGCAGAATATCAATCTGACCCTAAAGTGTTTTTCCCAGAGAAAATTGGCTTCTTTGCTACCCTTCTTGACATCAGGCCATCCTCCATAAGTCTTTGCCTCACTGTGCGTGCAGATGTACTCACACCTGCTTGCTGCCAATCCTGAGCAAGCTCTGCACTGGTGGTGCCCCGGTCCCGCAGCTGAATCAACTGTAGGAGATGGCGCTTTCTGGATTTTCTTGGGCGCCCTGAAGCCTTATTCATAAATGCAGTAGAAATGTTTTTTTATGAGATTAAGTTAATTTTTATGGCAAAGAGGGACTTTGCAACTAATTATAATTACATTGATCACTCTTCATATCATTCTGGAGTATATGTAGATTGCCATCATAAAAACTGAGGCAGCAGACTTTATGAGAATGAATATTTGTGTCATTCTCAAAACTTGTGGCCATGGCTGTACAATTCAATACAAGAGGGTTTAGAGGGCCCTGCTCTTGAGAGCTTACAATCTAACAGGGAGGGGCAAGTGGAACAAAAAGTAATAATGGCGAGGGATGAGCTGATGGGAGAATTAAGGCACTGAGGTGGTTTTTAGGCACTTTAGCGCTACAAATAGCTTCTGAAATGCGCCTGAAAAGCGCCTCCCATTCATTGCAGTGTGTCTTTCCACACTGGGGCGGTGCACTTGCGGGACGGTCCGAAAAGTCCTGCAAGCAGCATCTTTGGGGCAGTTTGAGAGTGCTGTAATAACAGCTGAGCTGCACCTATGTACAATGAGCAGACCTATTCAATAGATCCTGCTCTCTAGTAGGCAAAGAGCACTCTAAGTTTTACCTGACCATCTTCCTGGTAAGCAGAAAGACCAAAAACTATACTCTCTTCTAGCACCTACCTAGGAGAGTAATTAAACTCACTTAGTGTTTTACCTGCATTAAACTAGCCTCAGAACCTGTGTAATAAGTGTTTTGTTTTTAAAGGAATGAGGTGCAACTGTATACCGGCCTTATTCACTTACATATTTGCTCTGTAATGTGACCACGTGCCTGCCCCGTTTTATCTAATCCTATTGACAGCTCCAGAAAGCTGTATTAGCTTACATGGCACCAGTGGAATGGTTTGCGTATTGACAGGTTTCTTCTTTTGATGATCAGCAGGTAGCATTCATAGTGATTGACACTGAATTTACAATGCTAGAGTTGTTTGTTTTTAATAAAGGACTTGCCTAAAGCGTATGTGTGTTTATTGAGAACTGATTTGGTTTATGAATGAGTAGGGGTGCTATTTACCCGGTACTCATTCATGTAGAGGGGTTGGATATATGGGGGGGCTCTCCTTATCTTAAAAGGGGCTTCCGGATTCCGATGAGTCTCCCCAGCATGCCTACAATCACAGGGCCAGGATAGTTTAGAAGGGACCCCTGTCCTCTTGAACGTGTGGCTCCCCCCATGTTAAGGACACGTGGCTTGATATGGTTCAGGATCATGGCTGCCCCCCTCTTTCCTGATCTGCCAGACTGCATGCTCAGATCAGGAGTTTAATATGAATTTGGAGGAATCCCATGCTGTAATTTATTGCTCAGGTTTCCCCCCTAAAATCCAAGTGTGTTCAGCTCTTCCCTAGACACAGGATCAATAAGCTAGATGCAGGCTGGCGCACATAGGTTCACTGGAGAGACAGCTGTTGCTAGGGAACACTGGGTTCACAAAGGCAATACAAGGAGGCACAGTGTATCAAAGGAGAGATCACTGGAGATGCAGTCTGCTTGCATGTGGACCGTTCCTCGAAAACCGAGAAATCTGCATGCTAGTCCTTTAAGACGATCCCTTCTCTGTGATTGGCTGTTGTGCTGGAGGAAGCAGGAAATTGCTGGCTGCACACAGAGGGATAGAGCTGGCACTGGAGCATTGGAATGAATTTTCAGTTATTATATATACTGTATATAGAGAAGCAGTTGCCTTTGATGACAAATGTTTTGATGGTTTTATTTTCTTAGCAAGACAATTTAGTGTAAGGTGGTGTTATACTAACTATCTACAAGGGCTTTTGCTTTATTTTAGATTGTTTACAATTTATAGTAAAACATTCTGGATAAATATTTAATACAGGAGGCATCCATCATGCTAGCATGGTGGCACGTAGCATTCTGGGTTTTCTAACAGCACAATTGTAGGTGTTTACTTTGTACAGCCATAGAGAGGAAAGAGGGAGGTGGGTGCTCCCTCTGATTCCTTTATCTGATTCCTTTATCTGTTTGTGTAATCAGAGCTTGAGTTACTGAGCTTTGCAAACAACCAAAATGTATCAGCACAGCAATTCAAATTACACTGTGAGGCTCTATGTGCACTCTAAGCTAAAGAAAATGCCAGAAAAACACTAGATGAAAAATGCTCATAATAGCATTTTTGTGTCTGATTTTAGTAGCAGTTAGCAGCAGTTTTTTTCTGCTGACAAATCGCTCTTAAAAAAAAAAAAAAAAATACATTTTTCTGCTCTTAAAATTTGAAAGCTTCAAAAACACTTCTGGGCTAAACCATTGTGCATGGACACATAGGATCACACTATTTGCTAGAAGCAGAAAAAGAAACTGCTGACACACAGAGCGTGGCTCCCGTTCCCCCTCCACACACACACACACACTCCCACCTTGCTGACTGTGATTGACATCAGCAGGAGCCAATGGCTCCCATTGCTGCGTCTGAGCTAATTAGGTGGGAGAGAGCAGAGAGAGCCTCTGCTCTCGTGCACATCGCTGCATTGAGATCAGGCACAGGTAAGTATAGGGAGAGGGTTTTTACCTTAAAATGTTTGTAAACCCTCAGCTTGTAAAACAGCCCATTCAGTTTAAAATAGAAATTAAAGGCAAAATATTAATATATAGATTAAAAAAAAAACTATTACAAATACCTTTTTTTCTCCATTTTTATAAGTGATTACATTTTTTCTGTTCAAAGCTGCATAAGAGATGGGGGAGGAGAAATGGCTGGACACTGATCTTCCCAGTGAAAGTCTGTGCGGAGGGGGGGGCATGTCAGGACAAGCCTGATCATTGGAGGAGAACTGATCACGGTGTGCTCTCCTGCTTAGTGTAGTCAGTTTTTAATAGGAAAGCAGAGGAACTGGCAGGAACTCCAGGGATTTCACACAAATGAAACAATACAAAGAGAACAGGATATTTCTTCATACAAATACACGGTACAGCAGGCACATATCAGGAATATAAAATGTTGGGTTTACATATTATTTAATGCAGAGAATTCAATAAGGTAAAAAAAAAAAAAGTCTGCATTTAGAACCTTGTTAAACATTTAAAATAGCTTAGAGGATCACCTACTGGCAGGAAAGACAAAATGTGATATATTCACATGCAGTCATTTTATATTTATTTGACTAAAAAGTTTTTTTTTTAATTGAGTTTTTAATCTAATACATAATAAAAATATTAAAAGATATATAAAATACTACACAGCATACTCCTCTTAAGAAAATTGTTCGTTTTGAATTCACTTAGATGTGTGAATTGTTTCTGTCTCTTTACTCAAAATTTTACTAAACCCACAACAGTAAAATCAGTCTGTATATGCAGTAACGCATGCTTGTTATACTCACTGTGGAACCTAAGGGGTTAATCCTTCGCATTGTGTAAAAAGGCTGTTTGATCCTATCTTTTCTGATCCTTCACTTTCTTCCAGAGTCCCCAAGCCATCTCATGCTAGAACAGAGCCTTGGGGTCACTCTGCACATGCTCAGCTTGGTGTGTATTGCTAGAGAGTTTTTTTTTTTCTTGAGAGGGTGCAAGTGATCAGCACTGTCCAGACAGAGGGTCAGGGGTCCTGTAGCCTCATAGGATGATTGGAGGAGAATGAAAACTTCTCCTACAAGCTTTAACCAGTGCTCTGCTGGACACTGATAGAAGTCACAAGATTGCTATATACTGCTGATGAGAAAAGGTGTTTAGCAGTTTATATTTACTAAAATGACTGCATTTCCATGTTCTTTGTACTGTTGGAGACCATATATATTGAATGCAGTGTCCTGGGTTTAGTCACATTTTAAAGCCCCCCTTCAGGATAATGTTTTGCTGCCACTGCCAATATGTTATTTCAAGTTCCAGGACTGGTATTTTTATTTTGTTTACAAACGATTTTATTATTGTAAAAGGTCATAGGTTAGTACAAATGTGTCCACCAAAACATAGGTATATCTGATATATCAAGTATGTACTTAATAGAGGTGAATAGTACATATAAGAAGAACATAGCAATACAATATAAGAACAATAATGGTGCGATCTAGGTATGTATATTTCCTATCAGGTTATATAATTTAAAAACACAGTTTTGTTTTATAATGACATGCATTTTTAGGCTATACAAGGTGATATTTAGGGAGGGGTGTGTCCCAAGGGGACCATTCTTTTTTGAAAATGTGCATGGTGTCAAAGAGTGTATGGTGGATACGCTCTGGAAGTTTTTTTTGATCCATTCTACTCAATACCTGGGACCAAGGGACTGTTGATGAATGCCAAATAAAATTTATCATCCAGTGGATTGAGTTAAACAGTGTGTGTATTAGTCTAATATGCTGTATGGGGTACATTTGGTAAAAGGTGCAAACAATAAACACATCTTAGGGGCGAGGGGATTTTTTTTACCTATAATATGTTTAATCTTAGCAGCTGCTTGTAGCCATATGGGTTTCAAAATTTTGAAGTTCCAGAATGTATGTAAGATGGTACCTTGATCTGGGCATTCTCTAAAACATGTGGGAGATACCGATGGATAAAACTTCTGAGTTTATTCCGACGGCAAAACCAGTCCTGTGTACGCGGCATTAAAAGATTGGTTCAAGTCAATTTCTCATTGAAGCATTGGTTTTGACTTTTCTGAAAGAGAAAATTCATTTAAACAGCGGTAAATATGAGAGATTAATCCCCTGTTTCTTGGTGAGGAGATGCAGATTTGTTCAAATTGGGAACAAGAGGGATGTAATGTTAGAGAGAAGTATTTTTCGTAGAATTTTTCAATTTGAGTATAATGGGGTAATTCTGAAATTGGGATATTGTATAGTTCACATAAATCTGAAAAAGGGCAAACTTTATTAATTAGGGACAGGGATTTCAAGATATAGAAAGTGCTGCTATTTCTAAAGGGTGAGTAGAAGCGTGGGCCTCCTATAAAGGATGCTGGGGGGAGGGGGGGGTTGGTAGAAATCAAATCAAATTTATCTTTATATCGGTGCCACAATTGATAGGATTGAGTCACCACCATGTTTTAAGGGAATGAGCTCTCTGGGTTGAATTGACTTGGACCATAAAATACCTTGATGATAAAAAGGTATAATTGACTGTTCTTCAAAATGTAACCAAGACGCTTGATTTGAAGGAACAAACCATTGCGCTAACTGTGTAAATCTTGCAGCTAGATAATAACACCCTCAGTTAGGAAGGCTTAAATCACCATTTGAATGTGATGTGTGTATAAGAGAGTAACCAAACCTCGTTTTTTTGATGAGCCATATAAATGTGTTAATTTCTCTTTGAAGGGAGTCTAAAGTGCTTTTAGGGATCAGTATGGGTAACGCTCTAAAATAACATAGTAGTTTAGGTAAAATCACCATTTTGGTAGCTGTTATTCCCCCCAAAAAGGAGATGTGATAATTAAACCAGAATTTTAGTAGTGCTTTGATATTTGTGAATAGTGGTGAGTAATTGGTTTGAAAAAGAGTTTTAGGAGATGGGGTAAGGAGTATGCCCAAATATTTAAAAGAGTGTGAGGTTGAGGTGAAAGAAAATCTCTCCTGCAAAGATGCCGCTAACAATTGTGGAATATTTATAGGCATTGCAGTACATTTGCATAAATTAGCCCCTATGCCAGTGAGATCTTGAAATGTTTCTAACTGTTTGATAAGGTTTCGAAGGGATATTAAGGGGTCTGAAAGGAACAGCAAAACATCATTGGTGTATAGACTCAGTTTGAAGTCTTTGGAATAGCCTTTAATATTAACATTATTTCGAATGGCACATGCAAGGGGTTCTATGGCCAGGGCAAAAAGGAGAGGGAAAAGGGGGAACCCCTATCTAGTTCCTCTACCCAACGTGACGAACTCTGAGTTTTCTCCTGGAAGTCTAATTCTAGTTTGAGGATTGTGATATAAAGCTCTAAAACCATGCATGAATTCATTGCAAAGACCATATTTGGGGAGCAGTAGTTCCAGTTACAAGCACCTGACACTATCAAAAGTCTTGTGGATATCAAGGCTAAGAAAAACTACTGAGTTGCATGTAAGTTAGAGTCCGTATTATATTTGTGACAAGCCTTAAATTGTCAGTAATCTGTCTGCCTGGACTAAAACCCGTTTGGTCTGGGTGGATTAATGAGGTAATAACCACCACCATTCTGTCCGCCAGCAAATGGCCAAAAACTTGTAAAATGTAATTGTATATTTTGGATAAATGAGGGGCCAGAATATGGGAACATTTTTTATAATATAAGGTAGAATATCCATCTGGACCAGGTGCTGTGGAGGTTTTTAGGGAGTTAATAATCTCATTTGTTTCAATAGCGGTACATGGTGTGTTTCCTTTCTCAATTTGCTGCACAGACAAAGTGGGAAGGAAAATGTCCCCAAGCCAACACAGAGAAGACTGCCTTGAGGGGCCGACAGTAAATTCTTGTAGAAGTAAGAGAAAATCTCCATAACTTCTTTAGGACGAGAGACTAAGGGGGGAGATTTACTAAAACTGGTGCACACAGAATCTGGTGCAGCTGTGCACAGTAACCAGTCCACTTCCGTGTTTTTTTTTTTCAAAGCTTAATTGAACAAGCTGAAGTTACAAGCAGATTGTTTACCATGCACAGCTGCACCAAATTCTGAGTGCTCCAGTTTTAGTAAATTACCCCCTAAATATCCATTGGGATTGCGTAATTTATAGACATGTGGGGGGTTTGTGGATTGTTTTAGCTCTCTAGCAAACATGGTAGAGGCAGAGTTGCTATATAATAGGAATTTTCCTTTGGACCATCTCAAGGCCTTTTCTGTGTCAGTAGACAACAATGTGTCAAGAGCTCTTCTTTTATCTTGGATTTGCTTATATAAATCTGGAGATGGGGATTGGAAATGTTTGTAATATATTTTGTCTAATTCTTTAGTTAGGATATTAATATCAATTCATTTTTATTTATTTTTGGCTGAGGCAGAATTAATTAGGTGACCTCTCACAATTGCCTTATGTGCTGTCCATAAAGTGGTAGTAGGTATGTCAGGAGTTATATTATGAGTAAAGTAATCTGCTAATTGTGTTGAAAGTTATTGAGTAATAGTGGGGTCTGTTAATAGAGAGTCATTAATACGCCATTTATATGGAGTAGGGGCCATGCCTATGTGAGATGTAGTGAAATAAACAATGTGATGGTCAGACCAAGGGCATATATGGATGTCAGCTTTAGATTAGTTAGCTAAAAGGATTGGGGTTCCAAAAATAGTCTAATCTTGCATAGCTTTCATGTGGATGAGAATAAAAAGTATAAGCTCTTATGCCAACATTATGAGCTCCCCGGGTATCTATTAATTGAAGGTTATATAGGGAATGGGAAAGAGATTTAGGAAATGCCTTTGACGATGGACAATTCTACTTCTATCAAGTACCGAATTTGCTGCCAAATTAAAGTCTCCTCCTACTATTAGGTGGGGGGAATGATATCTGTTAAGAATATCAAAAACATTTTTTTTTTTAAATGTAGCTTGTGTCTCATTTGGGGCATAAATTGAGGCAATAGTGATTTGGCGACCTTTGAGGATGCCTTTCAGGATCAGGAATATACGCTATGGGTCCTTGTATACGTTGAGTATTTCCATGACTAGTGATCTCTTTATCAAGATGGCAGTACAACGAGTCTTGGAAATATAGTCTGTACAATAATGCTGACTATAAAATTTGTCAAAATATTGCAGGTGGTTATTGGTGGCGAATTGGGTTTCCTGCAGTAAAATAATATCCGCACCTAATCTTTTATAGTTACGGAATGCTTTTTTATGTTTACAAGATGAATTAAAACCTTGAACATTGTGCGATAATACTTTAGGTCCCGTTGTAGAACTCATAGGTAAAGATTGATCTGATATGACAGTAAGCAATATTTACTATAGTAGGAACTTCTAAAACTAGAATTATATAACCAGTGTTTACTTATATTGTTGTTAAACTCGCAAAAGATGGAAATTAGCATATCTATCCAGTAGAACAACAGTAATGAAAACCTTGGAGAAAATATCAACATTGCGAGGGCGCTCATGAGCAGCAAACCAAGATGGCCGCTTGGTAACTTCGCTCCTCGCCGCCCAGACACATCAGCCACAAAAGCACCGTTCATAAGGGCACTCTTGGCTTCCCCCTTACCTCTCTGATTCCCCACAGCCTTGTGCACCTCATGGAGAGAAGATCCATGGCCACTCGATCCTCTAGTGCCAAGTAAGTGGGCTGGAATCTCCCCACGGTCTCCCCGCCTGGCGCCATCATGGAAGCTTTGGTCTCCAGCCAGGACCTATTCCAGCAATCCTCTCCTGAGGATGCCGTGAGCGATGCCTCGGATGTGGCCCCGCACCAACAGCCTGTGCTCCGCGATGCTGACCTCCTGGCACGCTTCAAAATTATGCTCAAGAGTTACGGCCGAGCAGAACTCTTGGCCGTAACCACTAAACTTGCCACACACCTTACCAAGGAGATCAGGGCACTTGGCTCCCGCACCAATAATCTTGAGGACAAGATGGATGCGGCCGCTACAGTCCAGGAGAACCATGAGCAGGACATCACAGATCTTAAAAAGGAGCTGGAAGATGCCCACATCCGCCTGGAGGATTTTGAAAATAGAGCCCACAGGGGTAACCTGCAGCTCAGAGGCATCCCCGAGACGGTCACAGACCTCACCCCCACAGCAACAGCTCTTTTCAAAGAGCTAGTTCCTGCTACCCCCATTGATAGGCTGGAGTTCGACTGCATTCACTGTGCACTCGGCCCCAAGAAATCAGAGGGACCACCCTGGGACATTGTGATAAAATTCACTTATTACCGCATGAAGGAAACCCTCCTGCGGGAAGCCAGGGACAAGTTTGTTCTGATATTCCAGGGACACCGCTATCAAATCTTTGCAGACCTTTCCTAGATCACGATCGCGAAGAGGAGACAGATGAAGCCCTATACTTCTGCACTGCTCTGCTGGCCCACCATATCCGATACAGTTGGGGTTTATCCTTCAAGATTTCCTTCTCCTACAAGGGCCTCAGCCACATCCTGACCTCCCCAAATGAAGCTCAAGTGGTTTTGGAATCCCTTCACCTTCTACCATCCACAGGAGGAAACAGAGCCCGGCCAAATCTGCCTCCTTCCTCCCTGCTACCAACCTCCCGGGCATTTGGGAAACAGCGAAAGGCCACACGCGCTCCCTTACACGCACCCTGCCTGCAACTGGCTCCCCACGTTCTGACCTGGGATGAGCCCTGGTTTTATCTGGACTAGTCCTCTGGACTCACCGGTTCCCCTCTACTACCATTCACTGTGAGAGATGGTAGCCACAGACATCTTCTCCTACCCAAACCTTAACTATTGTTTAGTCTTCCCACCCCCCCTCTGTTGCTTTTGTTGCTTTTTTTTAATTTTTTGTTTGCTCACATCCTCACCTGCAAACAGGTGAGCTGCACCATTTTTGGTACATAACGCTTATAAAACTGTTACTGTATGACCCACACATAGATTCTAACAATACTTCCAACATAAACAAATTATACTGATACACCCAATGGTACAGTAGTTGAAGTCCCAGTGATGGTAACCACTTGAGGATGTAGGCGTGGAGTGGTTAGAGTCAGAATGTGCATCCAATTACAAAATATTTGCTCTACATGTTGAGCGTAAGAGTATGTAAACAAGTTTGCCGCCGGGTGTATCAGTACCATTGGGTATATCAGTATAATTTGTTTATGTTGGAAGTATTGTTAGAATCTATGTGTGGGTCATACAATAACAGTTTTATAAACGTTATGTACCAATAATCTTTTTTAATATTTTTCTACAAATAAATAACCTTAATTACTTTTATACGGTTTACCCGTGTGCCTTTAAAGTCCATCTTTCTAGTTTCTAGTTTCTATACATCCATTATCGGGACGTTGGCACATTGTTATCTGTATATCCAGTAAGTCACCCTGTGAGGATATACGTCAAATCCATAACCCTTTCTAAACCCTGAGCAATTTAGCTCAGCCACCCTAAGTTGATCCCCAGCCTCGACCGGAAGGTTATTGTTGTTCGACTGTTCACTCTACAAAACATGTTTTCAATGTGTATCCTTAAGTTGTACAAAGATACGCTTACTGCTCATATCCCCTGCATGGGATCATCTTAGCTATTTTTTTGCTTTTCATATATTTCTATAAAAAAAATTGTACCAGAAAATATCAACATTGCATTGCATATGATTAAGCATATATAGCACCTTAAGGAAAAAAAGATTTCAAAAACTTTTCAAAAACTTGTAAAAATAGACTAACTTGATAAAACTCTGAGAAATAACATATATAAGTTTGGAGTCAGGGTGTAGAACACCGCCTGAGCAAGAACAATTATGGTGTGGACAATAATGTCCAAAACTCACAAAAGGAGCACTATCTATCAAAATAATAGATAACGTGATCAGTCGTATAAGAATCACCACAAACTGAACCATAGTTTGGGGTCCCATTGTGAGTAGGGGAAAAACTAACGGAGGCGGAGCAGACCAGCCTTAGCAAAGAGTCTATAAAACAAAAAAGTATGTGCATGCTGTATATCATAATACTGAAAAAGGGAAAAAGAAAAATATATACATTCTTATAAAAGGTAATATGATATACCAACTAGTGTCCTTTTAAAGGAGCAGATCAGCTGTTTACTTTGAGCTGTCATTTAAACGTGGAAACTTTCAAAATGTTAGAAATTTTTCTTTAAGCTTGATGGAAAGTGGAAATCTCTGATCATTATTTCCTTTTAATTCCTATCTTTTCCTTGATGTTGTATATTTGAAGAGTGAAAACCCTGTTAGCTGAAGGAATGAGACATCTTCTTCTTCTTCGTGGAGGTTTGTCTGGAGGTGGTTTAGAACGCAAGGCCCTATGGATTCTGTCACATGAAAAGGAAGATGGGGGTGACTCAGGAAGGAGATTGTGGAACAATTTGGATACTGCAGGCAAAAGGTCAGAAAATGATTCTGGGATGCCACGAATCCTTAGGTTGTTCCTGTGGTTTCGATTATCTAAATCCTCCACCTGTGATTGTAAATATGAGTAGTTTTCCGCTAGAAGTTCAAAGTCTTTTCTAAGATCATTATGTGCAAGTGATAACTCATCATGTTTGGTTTCTAGAATGTCTGTGCGTCCCCCCAGGGATGATATTTCTTGTGTGAGTGTGCGTGTTGTTTTTTGGAGCTCATATTGAATCTTATCAGAAAGTTTTTCATAAATCTTAGTTAAGCTGGCATTTAAATCCGCTTTTGTGAGCTGAGAAGAGTGCTCACTGTTATTTTGTGAGGAAGCAACCTCTTGTAGAGTGTCACATGCTGTTGTAGGAGACTCTACCGGCGGTGGGGAGTCGGCACCTTTATGAGCCATTTTCTTCTGCACTTTATTGCACAGCAGATAAGTGGTCAAAGAGTGCTGTTGTGAATGGCGACGTTGCGCCTTCTTGCCCGACGGCATGCACTAGTGTGTCTTGCAGGGGTGGTGATGAAAATGGGAGTGATTTGCTGTGATTTCTACCGCGATGTGCGTTGAATCCCCGCTGATCTGAGGGAGCTCCTACATGGAGCTGCTGATCTGCATCTCACCCCGCATGCGTCCCTTCTTAGCTAGAGGCCTTGAAAAAGTGCATAAGTGTAGCGCTAAAGTGCTAAACTAGGTTAACACAGCTCTAACATGAACGTGAACAAATGAAATAAATCAATAAGCAAACCACAGTGAAGTTATATACATAAATGTAGATATCACATGTGACATAGAGCATATATGTGAAAAAAAATCAAAAACAAGTGCAAAGTAGGTAATAAAGTCCATAGAAATCTCAAAGATCCACAATGTTCAGTGAATAATTACAGTCCATATTGAAATAGGATGGTCTCGATCACCACACACAAAGCCAATATGGTAGATAGAAAGTAGAAACACCAATGTGATGAAGCCACCACCAGAATAGATGCAGGCTTACGAGAAAGTTTGAACTCAAAAGAACATACGTTCTTTGAGTCAATCAGGCTTATATTGTCAGCCGACAATGGAGGTGAAACCTTGGGGATCCTCCGTGATTAGAACCTGGAGTTTTTTAGACCTTCATAGAAAAACCATCACAGCCTGGAAACTCCGCCTCCCGCACACAACTATATGCAGCCAAACTGCCAACTCCACATCTGTACAGATCTACAGATCTACAGATGTTGAGTTGGCAGTTTGGATCTGAGCAAAATTTCTGTTTGTTGTGTTAGCTGCTAATATTTTAGGCAGCGCGGAGTACTGTATTATATTACAGAGACGCGGCCTTGGCTAACCTCATCTACTCCATCACAGATTAGGAAGTAGCTGGACTGTCATGTTATTTTGTGGTCTAAAACTGTCCGGTGAGGGAACTGCGGCTCCCCGATGGAGCAAGGGATGGGCACAGAGGTAGCTCTGACTGTTGTCCAGGGAGCGATTCCGGCACAGAGGGGTGTCATAAACCAGATGTGACCAGAACTGTGTGACTGCGACAGAGTGAACCAGACATAAACAGGTGAAAGATAAATACGTTTATTAAAGTAAATGCATATAAATGTGAACACCCCCCCAATACAGAGTGAACAAACTGAACAACCAAACAGTGATAATAAACCAACCATTATATATATATATATAGCAAAAGGGAGTACCAGAATCGTAGTCAAGCCAGGCCAGGGTCATAAACAGGAGATCAGCAGATGGAGGCCAGGAGTAAACAGACAGGGAACAAGATGGAAGGAATCAGGCTGCAGGGCAAGGATCCAGGGATACAGGAACAGAAACAAACAGGATCAGGGTTCAGGATACAGCATACAGGAATCAGGGTTCATGTCCAGGATCAGGATCACAGATAAACAGGCTGCAGGTCAGGGCACAAGGACAATACCAGGGCAAGGTGTGTGTGCACTTGCCTGGTATTTCTACTATAGCTGCTATCAAAGTCAGGTGATGCCTAATTGCAGAAGGTAATGCCTGCTCCACACTGCCAGGATCCATCCGCTGGTGGACGCCAGTACTGCGGCCCAAAGATGACATAATACCAGCAGGAAAAAGCTCTGACAGTTCCAAACTGCAAGGAGACACCTGCTGGTGGACCTCAGTACTGCACACCAAATGAAACCCCAGTAACAGAGTAGCAGGGTGGAGCAAGATGGCCACCACACTTGGCTTTGGAGTCAGGGCTGCAGCAGCTCCCAGCACCACAAATGGGGGAGGATACCCACTTCACTCCTCCATCGGGGTGGCGCTATGTCCGGCCGGGATGCTCCGGTGGTGGGATGGGGTCTGGATTGCGCTAAGAGAGATAGGGGGGCCTTAAGTGTCTGCTAGGGTGCAGTAAGAATCTGAATCTTCCAAATTCCATCAGGTTGGCACTTAGAAGCGGCACTCCGAGCATCGCAGGTAGCGGATCTCTAAATGGATCGACCCGATTGCTGTGTGTGGAAGCAGGCAGGCACGGAAAAGCCAGGAAGGACAAGAGGGAGCGATGGTGCTGCAGCTGGGTGAAGCAAGATGGCCCAGCTCCCAGTGCATAGGCCGGAGCCACTCTCAGGTGGCTGGAACAGAGAGGATCATTGCGCCAAAGGTCCCAGGTGTTGCACCTACAGCCTGAAGGACCCAGAGTTCTGTGGGGAGAGTAGGGAAGGTCTGCTTGGTGGTGAAAAACAGCGTTGATTTCCAAGGACGACTGGAGCTCTTCACAGACACATCTGCTCAGTCTAACATCCGGCCATGCCCCCAGACTGGCATTTTTATGTATCCCTTCTTCCTTCCAGGCAGTCACACATTTGTATTATTTGTACTCGGAGTCTCTAGTGGACCGTATTTAGGAAAGGTATGAAGGGAAAACAGGAAGTGATCTGGGGTGTGCCATAGTCACGTGGTCAGTATGCCTAAAGGGGGCATACCCAAGTATAATTAAGAGAGAAGAAATAGAAAGAAAGGGGAAAGGGCGGGTGGGACACGAGAGAAACGTTGACAGGAAATGGAGGCTAGAGGGCGGGCTTAAATACAGCCCGACTCTTCCTACAAATTCAGGCTGACCTGCGGTCAGCCTTCCCACTTGTACTCGGAGTCTCTAGTAGACTGTATTTAGGAAAGGTATGAAGGGAAAACAGGATATGGCCTGGGGTGTGCCGTAGTCACATGGTCAGTATGTCTAAAGGGGGCAAAAATAAAGACAGTAGGATGAGCTAGCAAAACAGATTTATTGAAAGTCACCATATGCAGCATAACCATTCTGAATTCCACCTACCTAACTTCTTAATTACGTGAACAGGGACCCCTTGGCGAGAAGCAGCAGAAGCCAACCCTACCCTAAAAGAATGGCTGGAATAACCTTTGGGGACCAAGCTAGGTTTGACAGCAGGGTGCTGCAATGTTTCATGAACTGTGCCATGGAGAGGGGAGTACTAGGGAAAGGTAAAAGTAGACTATCCCTGGGTTTATCTGCAGTGATAACCATGAGCTGATCCAAAAATATGACCGGGCACCAGGTATCGCTGGTCTTGAAAAATCTAACGTCAGTACCGGCTCCTGTCTGCTGCGTCTTGCAAGCATCCAGATGCAACCGGAAATGATTGGTGTACCCAACTAACTGATAGATCATCAACAGGGTGGGACTTTTATTGTGCCTCAGAGGAGTGTGAAGAAATGGAATACAATATTATGATTATAGAAAAGTAAACAAATTTTATTTAACTGCCATAAGGCAGTACCTTCTAAAAATCAAGTTAAGATACATTACAGTCTTTCTAAATTTGAATTCAGGACTCAAACATTTACAGAGGTGTGGCCTACGCATTTCGTGGACAGTTCCGCTTCGTCAGGGCCTTGAAAGTAGCACAGTAGGACATCATATGAAATCTACAAAACAAATATTGATTGATAATATATAAATTACATTATTTACATGAACGAGATATTTAGCTATATTGATATATTTGTTTTTGCATGCATTAACATGAATATTAAGAAAAAGGGGAGTTGGGACTTTAGATGAAGCAGATGAGTAGTGGAGGCGGGTGACAATAAAAATGTTTATTAGATGGCAAAATATTTACATATATATTTCGGGATGGAAGCAGTTGAGTATATGGGATGGCAGTGTTCCCCTGCCACCCCTGTGTGAGGCTCTCCCTCATTTATAGGGTACCTTCATTAGGTTTATATAATGTTACTAATATTCATTTATATTGTTTGTTTACACTCACACTTGTATGCTTTGCACATGGTATTTCTATATGCAGCATTCCATGCACTAGTTTTATGTACCCACATGAATGTTTCCATCCAGATGTCCAACACATTCTCTCGGCCTGGTCAGATGTCTGCCGTGCGTGGATTAGTCGGCGCTTGTTTTTGGCTGGGTTCTCTCTTCATCGCGGGAGCTGCGATGCGCTTAGTGGCCCCTCACTCTCCTCCCTTTACACCCGTTGTGTTCGGGAGGACTGGGCGGGTACCTTTGCGCATCGGCGCCACACCTGTCGCGCTGCATGTGTGGCAGCAGCCGCGCCGTATGTATGACGTCAGTTTTGGCGTCAGTGCGCCGGTGCGTAGCCTTACCATCCAGTGTCCTTCTATGGGGGAGTTTTCGCGCTTGTTACTGAGTAGCTACTCGATTCAGGTGCGACTTCTTCTCCCCCATTGGTTCACGAGCGTGGTGTTGGCGGCTTTTACTTGTATCCCCCAGTGGGGTGAGCCGTTCAGGGACCGGCCTCCCTCTGGGGCCATTGCACACCAGCTACATAGATCTGCTGTGTTGTGCTTTGCTGCGGCATCAGGGTAAGCCCTTTTCTTGGTTCAGATCCCATTTTTCTTTTTTTTTTTTCCTCTTTCCCTTTCACTTCCTTGGTGGATCAGTTTTTTCAGTCTTATCACTTGTCAATTTATTATTAATTCTCTCACTTGGTATTCCCACAGGTTTTGACACCTTTTAAGATGTATTTGTCCACCACTCTCTGACACATACTTGTATATTCCTGGGCACCACTGGCACCACCTGTCAATTTCTTTGGTGGAGTTACACTGGGTTCACCCACAAACACTATGACTATTACTCAGAATATGTTATTACTAATATCATATTTTTATACACATATCTAATATTTTGTTCCCAGATTCTGCTGCTTCACGTTAGCATACACCACTTCCTCTGCCCTATGGAGCTCTTACTATTATCGTGCACGCTTTTGGACTGCCTGATGTTGCATCCCTGTATTTTGCTGTTCTCGGCCGACTTTGTGCTGGCTACCCTGCATTGCAGTTTATATCTGGGTCGGTGAGTGTTGTTGTTATACCATCCATATACGCCAACAATATTTTTCTTTTCTCTAGAAGTATGGTTCTAAAAATTGTTCTTTATATATATATTCCTTAAGAATGTCTGCTGCATCTGCTCCTGACGAGTGGGAACACCCACGAAAGGCATAGAGCTTTACTCGATGCCGCAGTTACACCCCATACGGATTGATATTTATTTATTTACTACCATTATATTTTATGATGATTTTATACCATTTGGTGGACACATATACACCATGTGGGTGCTTGTGCTGGTGTTAGGTGGCTACCATTGGCACATATATGCCATATTTATATATACATCTATTATTTTGATCATGTGTTGTTATGTATGCACTTCCATGCTCGCCTTACTCAGCCCTTGTGCATGCTTCTTGTATATATTGAAATGTACTATGTCTTCGGACTTTTGCCATCTAATAAACATTTTTATTGCCATCCGCCTCCACTACTCATCTGCTTCATCTAAAGTCCCAACTCCCCTTTTTCTTTGTATCCAGTATTGGGTTGGAGGCACCTGAGGGTGCTTCATTTAAAGTCCCAATTCCCCTCCAATATTTACATAACATGAATATTATATCAAAATAAATGTTTGTTAATAAAATAAACTATACATTACATTCTAGAACATTTGACATATAAGCACAGTTACACTTTATACTTATTGGTGTGCAGCGGTGTTTCTCACATAGAGAATTAAGCGAAAATGATCAGTTAATTAATGTTAACTGTTTAAATATAGCAGTCAAATTTTTCCCAGATACAGAGAATTGTGTTTCATTAGCATGTATCCCCACTCACCCGGAAACTGTAATCAGAGGACACTGGCACGGTGGGACAATTGAGGCCTGGGAGCCCTCTGAGGCACAATAAAAATTTCACCCTGTTCTACATTTTTTGAAACATAGTTGCATATCTTCTAGGGATGGTGCCTCTGTAGGAGTATTTGTAATCCCACGTTCAACCCAACCCCTACACATTAAATGGTAGATCAAGAGTATGTGGGATCTCGTCTCCGTACGAGTGAAATCACCTGGCCTGAGGAAACCATAGAAAGCCAGATACATGGCCGCCTTGAGAAAAAGCTGGATAGCAGCCCCAAAGGAGACCTGGAGAGTAAAAATGACATGCTCCGGAAAATATCCCTGTAATGGGGAGTCTGCTAACTGTGGTCGGGGAGTTACTCTTCTGAATCTCCTTGAAAATGGCCTAGATTGGATGCGGTGCAAAAATGGATGGCCTATTAGGGTCCTGCAAGGCAACAATGCTGGACACCTGCCAGATATGTCTTGATAGTGCTGAAGGATAGATTGAGCTGTGAGTGGCAGAAAGCAACAAAAGCAAGTAGATATAGAATGTTGGGGCAATCACACCTAGGATACCTAGGAAAAACAACAAAAAAGTGTGGCGCTAAACAATGTCATATACAACTGTAAACAAGTCAATAGACAGGAAGGAGGATCATTTATATCTGCTTTAAACATATAGTCTTCATGTGAACTTCAAAGATATATAGTCTATATGGCAATATGTTAAGACAAAGTATTGGAGAACCATATAGGCATCTTGACTGGCAAACAGCTCACTACCACCAAGAGTTGAGGAGGCTTACCAGATAAGGTGGACCCAATGGGGCATACGCCGGATTGGGTCGGACAAGGCTTAGGTGGTGAGTTGCTGTATATATTCCAGGAAGAATGCGGTCTCACAAGTTTGTTGTATTCATCCGGATAGTACCAGGAACTTGAGAGGTGTAGTCAATCTCCCGGATGTGGGAGGTCATGTAGATCTCAAGGAAGTGGTGGGGTGTTCCGTAGGCAAACCCCTTCTCTCCTGCTGATTTCAACAATGTCACCTCTGTACACCTCTGTACAGAGGTGACATTGTTGAAATCAGCAGGAGAGAAGGGGTTTGCATACGGAACACCCCACCACTTCCTTGAGATCTACATGACCTCCCACATCCGGGAGATTGCCTACACCTCTCAAGTTCCTGGTACTATCCGGATGAATACAACAAACTCGTGAGACCGCATTCTTCCTGGAATATATACAGCCACTCACCACCTAAGCCTTGTCCGACCCAATCCGGCGTATGCCCCATTGGGTCCACCTTATCTGGTAAGCCTCCTCAACTCTTGGTGGTAGTGAGCTGTTTCCCAGTCAAGATGCCTATATGGTTCTCCAATACTTTGTCTTAACATATTGCCATATAGACTATATATCTTTGAAGTTCACATGAGGACTATATGTTTAAAGCAGATATAAATGATCCTCCTTCCTGTCTATTGACTTGTTTACAGTTGTATATGACATTGTTTAGCGCCACACTTTTTTGTTGTTTTTCCATTTTACACTTTGTTGGTCGTGTTGGCTGCTTCCTTGTCTTTCATTTTGGGGTAGCGCAGAATTATTTTACACCTAGGATACCTAGACTAAAAAGCCTGGAAGGTATTTCAGGCCGTGTCATAAGCCTTCCTGGCGTTAACTGACAATGATTTGTTGATCAAAACTGCTACGTTGGCCCAGTGGGAATCTAGTCCATTGTTAGCAGCGAGAAAAGTGGGGACAGTGTGACACAGGTGTCTGAGTCTGGGACCTGTCGGAAAATAGTGGGTACTTCAAAATGCGACAGAACATCCACTGCTATATGCTCTACACCACAGATGAACCTACATATGTGGAAATGGAACTGAAGGGACAGCCAAATCAGCCTACGTACAAAAGACATAAAGGGTAAAGACCTGGATCTGCCTTGTTAAACAATTCTGAGGTAGCCTGATTGTCTATTGAGAAAACCACTGTTTCATTTGTACTTGGAGTCAACCTGTGGATAGTATAGGAAAAGACAAAGAGAAAAAAAGAACATTGACCTGAGGTGTGTCGGGGTCACGTGGTCAGTATGCCTAAAAGGGGGCATACCCAAGTATGAAATGAAATGAAAAGTATGAAATGAAAAGTAAAAGAAAAAGGGAATGGGAGGGTGGGATACGAGAGTCTACGACCACAAGGGAGGAGGCAAAGGAGGGCAGGCTTTATGCATCTGTGGATAGTATAGGAAAGAACAAAGAGAAACAAAGAGCATTGACCTGAGGTGTTCCGGGGTCACGTGATCAGTATGCCTAAAAGGGGCAAAAAATAACACAGTAGGATGAAAGCTTAACAAACGATTTATCAAGAAAATTGGGAGAAGTTGGGACTTTGAATAAGGCAGAGACCAGGTGGGGTCTCATGCCTCAATCCCTGTCAATATGAAAAAAGGGGAAAAAGGCGGGACTTTAAATGAAGCGCACAGTCAACAGTGAGGGGTCAGGAAATTTATATTTATTGTATAACAGGATAAAAGATTCCATACAAGTTGGTACATAGGTCACAGTAATTCATCTATATTACATAAATCTATATTACATTGGTATTACACATCGTATATACAGAGGTTCTATGCGTTTCGTGGAGTATTTGTATCCACTCTTCAGGAGCAACAATGTGTGTATCTGAAATAGAACATATTAAGTTTCAAGGTCAATGCTTTTGAAAAGAAATAGAAAAATGTAACTGGGGATAAACCCTGTTTAAGAAAATACTCACAGCTACCATGCAAACGAGGTGCAACAGTGAGAGCTTGAGGCTCCCCAAGGGGCATCTTTTCTGGGAGCTGTGGCGGCATTCGGCACGTGCAGGACCCCCACATGACAACACCGGGGGCAGACAAAACTCCAAAGGGTTGTGGTCCCTGGGAATGGTAGTGTATGTGAGTGAAAACGTCTTGGGGGGTTGCTGGAAAAAATGTGAAAGTGAGTGAGATGATATGTAAAAAAAAAAAAAAAAAAATGATTAAAAGGTGTGTTGTCATGTGGGGGTGCTGCGCGCGCCGAATGCCGCCACAGCTCCCGGAAAAGATGCCCCTTGGGGAGCCTCCAGCTCTCATTGTTGCACCTCCTTTGCATGGTAGCTGTATTTTCTTAAACAGGGTTTATCCCCAGTTACATTTTTCTATTTCTTTTCAAAGCATTGATCTTGAAACTTAATATGTTCTATTTCAGATACACACATTGTTGCTCCTGAAGAGTGGATACAAATACTCCACGAAACACGTAGAGCCTCGGTATATACAATGTGTAATACCAATGTAATATAGATGAATTACTGTGACCTACAGTGGCTTGCGAAAGTATTCGGCCCCCTTGAACTTTTCAACCTTTTGCCACATTTCAGGCTTCAAACATAAAGATATAAAATTTAAATTTTTTGTGAAGAATCACCAACAAGTGGGACACAATTGTGAAGTGGAACGAAATCTATTGGATATTTTAAACATTTTTAGCAATTAAAAAACTGAAAAGTGGTGCGTGCAAAATTATTCGGCCCCTTGACTTTCAGTGCAGAAAACTCACTCCAGAAGTTCAGCGAGGATCTCTGAATGATCCAATGTTGTCCTAAATGACTAATGGTGATAAATAGAATCCACCTGTGTGTAATCAAGTCTCTGTATAAATGCACCTGCTCTGTGATAGTCTCAGGGTTCTGTTGAAAGCGCAGAGAGCATCATGAAGACCAAGGAACACACCAGGCAGGTCCGTAATACTGTTGTGGATAAGTTTAAAGCCGGATTTGGATACAAAAAGATTTCCCAAGCTTTAAACATCCCAAGGAGCACTGTGCAAGCGATCATTTTGAAATGGAAGGAGTATCAGACCACTGCAAATCTACCAAGACCTGGCCGTCCCTCTAAACTTTCAGCTCAGACAAGGAGAAGACTGATCATAGATGCAGCCAAGAGGCCCATGATCACTCTGGATGAACTGCAGAGAACTACAGCTGAGGTGGGAGAGTCTGTCCATAGGACAACAATCAGCCGTACACTGCACAAATCTGGCCTTTATGGAAGAGTGGCAAGAAGAAAGCCATTTCTCAAAGATATCCATAAAAGGTCTCGTCCAAAGTTTGCCACAAGCCACCTGGGAGACACACCAAACATGTGGAAGAAGGTGCTCTGGTCCGATGAAACCAAAATCGAACTTTTTGGCCACAATGCAAAACGATATGTTTGGCGTAAAAGCAACACAGCTCATCACACTCAACACACCATCCCCACTGTCAAACATGGTGGTGGCAGCATCATGGTTTGGGCCTGCTTTTCTTCAGCAGGGACAGGGAAGATAGTTAAAATTGAGGGGAAGATGGATGCAGCCAAATACAGGACCATTCTGGATGAAAACCTGTTGGAGTCTGCAAAAGACCTGAAACTGGGACGGAGATTTATCTTCCAACAAGACAATGATCCCAAACATACAGCAAAATCTACAAAGGAATGGTTCACAAATAAACGTATCCAGGTGTTAGAATGGCCAAGTCAAAGTCCAGACCTGAATCCAATCGAGAATCTGTGGAAAGAGCTGAAAACTGCTGTTCACAAACGCTCTCCATCCAACCTCACTGAGCTCGAGCTGTTTTGCAAGGAAGAATGGGCAAGAATTTCAGTCTCTCGATGTGCAAAACTGATAGAGACATACCCCAAGCGACTTGCAGCTGTAATCGCAGCAAAAGGTGGCTCTACAAAGTATTAACGCAAGGGGGACGAATAATTTTGCACGCCCCACTTTTCATTTTTTTATTAGTTAAAAAATTTTCAAAAATCCAAAAGATTTTGTTCCACTTCACAATTGTGTCCCACTTGTTGGTGATTCTTCACAAAAAATAAAAATTTTATATCTTTATGTTTGAAGCCTGAAATGTGGCAAAAGGTTGAAAAGTTCAAGGGGGCCGAATACTTTCGCAAGCCACTGTATGTACCAATTTGTAGGTAATCTTTTATCCAGTTATACAAAAAATATACAATTTCCTGACCCCTCACTGTTGACTTCTCGCTTCATTTAAAGTCCCGCCTTTTTCCCCTTTTTCAACAAAAGATTTATTACATGCTAAATTACATTCAATCAGCCAAATTTACAAACGCTTGAGACATCTCCAAAAATGGGTCTGGAATATACCTTGAGAAACATGCTGACCTCCACCTGCCTAATTTTTTTATAACATGAGCAGGGACCCCTTGGCGCGAAGCCATGGAAGCAGCTCCTATCCTGAATGAATGGTCAGAGTATGCTTTAGGGTCCAGACCCAAATTGGCCAAAAGGGTGCGGCAATGAAGAACGAATTGAGCTGCGGAGAGAGGAGCACAAGGGAAAGGCAACAGAGGACTACCCCTGGGCTTATCAGACGTAGCACTGACAAGCTGGTCTAAAACCGAAACTGGGCATCGTGGCTTCCCAGTCTCGAAAAACCTAACGTCCGTGCCGCCTCCTGTTTGCTGCTTCTTGCACGCATGTAGATGCAAACAGAAATAGCCAGGGTGCCTAACCAGCTGATTGGCCAAAGGTATGCGAGACCCTGTGCCAGAATGCATAAATTCCCCTAGCCTCAAGAAACCGTAAAAGGCCAGATATATTGCTGCCTTGAGCACCATGCTGGGTAACAACCCAAAAGGAGATCTTGTGAGTATGTCAGACATGTCCTGAAAAATATGACCCGTGATGGGAAGTCTGCTGAGCATGGCAGGAGGGCTACTCTTCTGGATCCCTTTGAGGATGGCTCTAATAGGGTGAGCGGAAAAAATAGAGGGCCTACTGGGGTCTTCCAAAAACATGAAATGCTGAATCCCTGCCAGATATGTCCTGATGGTTCTATGAGCCAGTTTGAGTTGAGAGTGGAAAAAAGTGGTAAAAGCTAGTAGGTACTGAATGTTATAACTGTCAAGGCTAGGAAATCTTGCCTGGAAGGCCTGGAAAACCTTCCAAGCTGTGGCATAAGCCTTCCTGGTATTCAGCGATAAAGACTTATTGATCAAATCTGCTGCGTCAGCCCAATGGGAATCTAATCCATCACTAATTGCTGGAGCCATGGAGAAGGCGTGGTGCAGGCGTCTGCATCCGAGACCTGCTGGAAAAACAGTGGGAAGTGGCAAGAGCATCGGCCACTACATTATCTACACCACTGACAAACCTACAATGTATGTGAAAGTTAAAATGGAGGGACAACCAAACTAGCCTACGCACAAAACTCATGATCAGCAAAGATTTGGATCTGCCACTATTGATAATCGCTTGATTATGTGTAGAAAAAACACCGTCTGTCCTGCCCATAGATGCCCCCACAACTGAGCAGCTGCCATTATGGGATAAAGTTCAAACAATGCCGATGTCTCAGTGAACCGAGGAATTGCCAAAACCTCATCTGACCAAGACCCTACCAGCCAGTGTGAGCCAAAAATGGCCGCATAGCCTTTGGTGGCCACTGAGTCTGTAGAAATTTGAGGGGAAGATCTAGACTCACCCGGGATAAACATAGTGACCCCATTCCAATTCTGGAGGAACTGATCCCACATCTGAGGATCAGAAAGAGTGGAAGGATCCAGGAAAACCTGAGAATCAGAGTTGGGGGCTGAAGGCAACAATGATAACAATTTAGAAATGAAAGCCCTCCCCTGGGGAATGATCCTCAGGGGAGGGCTTTAACATGCCCAGTAGTGTCTGTAATTCAACCCTGGTACAGACTCGGGAGACCGTAAACGCATGAATGCGATCTCTGATGCTCACGTGCTTGTCTTTAGGAAGACTGGCTTGCATGGACTGCCTATCAAGCGTGATACCCAGGAACGTTAGTCTGGTAACTGGCCCCTCCATTTTTTTGACTGCTAGCGCGACGTTGAGTGCAGAAAAAACTGAAGTGAGCTTCTGAAGGTCGGAGGGGACTTGATCACAAGCTTCAATGAGGAGAAAATCATCTAAATAATGAATCACCTTGCGACAATTCTCCCCGTGCTTAAGGATCCAGCTGAGAGTCTGAGCAAAAGAGTTGAACAACCAAGGGTTACTTTTGGACCCAAACGTAAGCTTGGTGGCAAAATGGTAAACACCCTTCCATCTGATACCATGCCACTGCCAGAGAGACAGTAGAATTGGCAAAAGCTTAAAAGCGTCCGCAATATCTGCTTTGGACAATCAAGCGCCTATGCCCACCCCAATGATGGACTCAATCGCCTGATCCACTGAAGCATATTTGAGAGAAAATTCTTCCGAAGGAATCAAAGAGTTGAGGCTAGCTATATGTGAACAATGAAGGGCAGACAAGTCATAGATTAAACGTGGTTTATTGGAAAACTTCCCTCTAACAAGCCCCAGGGGGTTGACCCTCCAAACCCGGAAAGGTGGTGTAGTGAATGGCACGATGACAAACCACTTTTCAAGTTCTGACTGCAGTAACAAATCCACCGCTTCCGTATCTACGGAAGATGACCTGAGATTTGGACACTCAAAACTATCTGACAGCAAAGGAGACAAACCCCGTGTGGAACCCCTCCGTGAAACCCTTTACCAAAAAAACGCTCAAAGAAGGTGACGGATAGGCGGCTAAACACTCCTGCAAAAAAGGCACGTTGATGCGGCTTAGTCATGGGGCTTTGCTCTGCCTAAGCAAACAGGCCAACTTGGGGTCAGCCCTGAAACACCCGGTACACATATACAACAAACGGTATTGACTGTAATTGCATGCCCCAAGGTTGTAATTGTTGCAAATCTGGGATGTCCCCAGAAAATAAATATGGCGGCCTAACTTATCCAAGAGTGCCGGATGGCCTGAGGATGGGAGAGAAACACCTGACCCTCTGGATGTGCTAGGTAGTGCAGGAACCTCTGAATTGGGGCACCAGTACGCCGTGTGCTTAGACGACTGTCAAGTCGCGCACACCGGAGACCCGAGCCCGGCAATATGCCGGCAAAACAATTCGGTATCTATGTTGCTCCAAACCGTCACCACTTGGAATTGACCACAGCCTTGGTGCAAAATGACTGGTGATAATCATAAAAGTTGAACCCCCCATACTTATGGCCTAACTCAACCACCGTAGGTACAGGTCCAACTCTTCCCTTCTAAGTGGACTCACAGAGCAAATAATGTCTCTGTAGAGACTAAAGGCCAGGACAAACTCAAGGATGGACAACTTGTAACTAAGCCTGTGATCCCTGCTCTTAACCACCACTGAAACATCCCCGCAAGCGTAGGACCTATTGCCCGCTACGTCATGGGCAGCAATTAACAGGGATGCCAGGTTAACATCCTTGCCTTCCAGGATGTCCTTCTTAATGTTACCTGGGATTAAATGCGCTGGGGTAACGGGGGAGCACACAAGTTATTACCTGGGCCTACTGGTACAGGCATAGGTACCGAGGGGGTCCCGGAATCCGTTAAAGCCTCAGGGCCGGTAGCAGCTCCAGGAGCCGAATTTGGCTGACTCTCCAAAACCTCCACCCTATTACGCAACTCTTGGCAGGACGTAGCCAGGGAACGTAGGGTAATGTGGATTTGAGACAGGGAAGAAGCCACAGTCCGTAGGGCAACACTGCAGTGGTGAATGCCGTGACCTTAAAATGTGAACGCAAAACATGTACCAAGTATGGAAATGACAGCAAGACACCAGTAAGCGGCGAACCAAAAGTACCGATATCTGAGCAAGAATAGTACATCAAAAGCAACCATAACTTACCTTTGACCTAGATTTCCTCTCTTTCTCTCAATCCTTTAAGGCCTGCACCTGGTGACCAAGGCCAACCATGAAATACAATGTATGAGTAGGACTGAAAAAGTTGTCCACCCCCTGAAAAGCAGAGGCCGAGAAACCTGAAGCATGGCAGGCAAATGAAAACGTAGCTCAGGCCTGAAGACGTGTCAGGCAACTATATGAGTGGTGAAATGTCATGATGCATGAAAACGTAACATGAACCGTACGAGAACGTCTAAAAACGAACAACTCAATCTGTTAGCACCAATAAACGCGATGGGTGACCCGCAGTGGTAGAACTCCGTAAGGCCTAATACATGAAGAAATTATCACATGATATGTATGAGTTTAGCAACCGGCATCAGGTGAAACAAACTACACCTACCTGAGCTGAAAAGGCTACCACCCGAATGATGCATGGATTGTTGAAATCAAGTTAGGACATGAAATCCTCATCGTGATGAACCATCGCATGACTAGTAGAGTAGTGGACACAGTGAGTGACCTCTGAGTGGAGAAATGCACGTCTTGTCCAGACTATGTGAATCCTGCCAACCGACCTGTAAGATGCCTAGGTACACCCCCCTCACGTGAACATGGACACCGTGACCCAGTAAGGCTGTGTCACAGCCCAGTAAGGCCCAGTAAAGCACAACCCCACAACAACCTCCAAGGACCCATACCAAACCCCGCCCAATGTCCTGCCTAACACCCGTGCGACCATCACCGTGGGAAAGTGTGTGCTGTAATGCGAACACACAAGAAATGTTGATCTGAGAAACCGGAACCGTGTATGACTGAATACATGACACTCACTGATCTCACTGAACACTGATTGGCTGATCATATACACACTACACACTCCAAACAGAAACCTGAAAAATAAACAGATATGTGTGAGATGCAGCCTATGTAAGTTGCTTAGATACCACTTAGAGTAGTGAACTGCGGTAAGAGTACCCGAAACAGGGGGATATAGACCATATGAGGTCAATTGCATGACTCCCCATCTAACACCAAAACAAACAAACTACCTACAGTGTGAGGTTATGATTTTTTTTCCTGTATCTGAAATCACAGCCAAACAAGGAGAAGTTGTAGATGGCGTGAGCTTGGATGGGGATGGTCCGATGCTAGGTGCTGAGTACTCGGAGGTACCCTCGCACTTAAGCCACCCCCAGGTATCCCGTGGCCAGATGCAGGCTGCTCCTGAGCCATGTGGAGTGGACCTTGCTCTGCCCCCCCCAATGGCACACCAAGATGCGGTGGCCACTCCCATGCCCGTAGTCCCCCCACCCGCTACCTGTAAGCCCAAGCGAAATACCTGCCGAGGTGCCAGCGTCCAGCAGAGAACCCCGCACCTGCAGCCAACAGAACCAGCAACATGAGGCCATCGTACCAGGACAGGAGCTTAGCACCCATTCAGGACACAATACACTAATATCCAATATACTATTTATACCCAAACCAGGACTGGGGGAGTACTCCTGATCAGCACCATAAATGGACTGGGGGGAGATGAGCATCAGGAGGACTACTGCTGATCAGAACCAAACCAGGACTGGGGGGTACTTTTGATCACCCGGGACCGGAGGAGATCACCAGGACCGGAGGAGCCATAGAGGAGTACAAGAGACACCCAGTAGGTGTAGCACTCTACAATCTATACCAGTGTTATTCAACTCCAGTCCTCAAGGCACCCCAACAGGCCATGTTTTCAGGCTCTCCATTATATTGCACAGGTGATTTGATCAGTTTTACTGCCTTAGTAATTACCACAGCTGTTTCATCTGAGGGAAATCCTGAAAACATGACCTGTTGGGGCGCCTTGAGGACTGGAGTTGAGAAACACTGATCTATACCTTCCTATAGAGGAGTAGAGGATCACCTACCGGTCCCTGTCCATGATACACCAAAATGCGGGTGGACCTAGCCCGCTGCAGCCACGCAACCTATTTTTGGCGCTTTCAGGTGCCACTTGCATAGACATATGTGCATGAAGTCGCACAGATGTCAGCCAAGTCACACCTGAAGTCGCACTGACATGTGGCTTTGAAATTGAGCAATTTCAAGTGACGTCGCACAATTTCAGAGTTGGATTCGGTGTGAACGGGGGTCAGCTACATGCCCAGCCCAGGCCATATCACTTTCTATTTAAGATGGGCTCATTCCCTTCGACCGGCCATACACAGTTCGAATCTCAGCCAGTTCCTGCTGAATCAGACGAGATTTGAACCTCTAATGGGCAAGCTGAATGTACCAAATTAATTGATTTCTATAGCCGCTAGCGGTAATCACTGTGTTCTTCTAGTAGGAATGGCTTATCCCGGCCAATCCCCCCCCCGCCCCTGCCCCCCCATTGGAAGAAGACAATTGCCGATTCCCCTGTCAGCACTGTCTGTGTTGATGGGAAAATCGTGCAAATTTCTTGCCTGCAGCCTGTGGTTGCAGGCAAGAAATTTGCACTGTGTATGGCCTGCCTTAGCCTTTGATTTAGCAACGGGTAGTGTTCCTAGCCAGGGGCGGGCTGGGCCGGGAGGGCAGGGATGCAATTTCCCCCCAGGCCGCTCTGATTCCCAGTAAAAAGGCAGATGTGCTGCCAGCAGGGAACTGAGCATATGCAGTTGGCTGAATGTTACTGCTCGGGTGACTCCAGAGGGAGGCTGGCAGGGCTGGATAACAGCCCAGAAGCTGCAGGAACGTTTGTGCTGTGAGCGGACATCTGTCCTGTCACAGTGCTGTTCCCTGCTTCTGAGCTGACAGTTCTGTGTCCCTTCAGAGCACAGCCGAATGGAAGAGGGTCCACCATCCGCTCTGCCTCCTCCAGCCCCCTCTCTCACTGTGCCCGCCCACACTCCGGGCAGCCTGTGTGCTGCTTCTGTGAATAGAACGTGTGAGCGGGAACGTTCAAACTGTGATCCGTCGGAGTTCTGTATGGGACGCTCTGGAAGCTGATAACTGAGCCTTCTGCCTGCTGGGTCCTTCCTTTCAAGTGAGTGAGCTGTGACCGGCCTCTCCCCCTTCTCTCTCCTAAATTCCCCCCCCCCCCCTCCCTCTGCAGATAAGGACGCTTCTTTCAGCAGCCTGTACAGTACCTGCTCCTATGTACTATGATGTGGGCTCACACTGGTCTGCTGCAGGGATGGTGATCTCACTGTTTTCCTGCATGTCCCATAGACTTCTATTAGTTTGCACATTTTTGCTGCATTTTCTGAAAGTGCACAAAAACGGCTGCATCTTTGGTGCGCTATAAAAAAAAAAAACTGCAGCATAAAACGCACAACCTAAAAGAAGCCTATGGGACTGTGGCTAAGGAAAACTGTACATAAGCACTGCGGCCAAACCGCAGCACACCAGTGTGTCCAAAGGCTTGTACACACTTGCAGCAGCCACTGCCACTCTGCTGAAAAGTGATCAATGCTCAGGTCACTTTTGCTCATGCTCAGCGGCTCCAACCAGAGCTGTCAGTTTTTGTTTTTTTTTGTTCAACTAGCTGGATTGAGCCCAAAAAAAAAAAACTAGTGGTGTGTACAAGGCTTTAGTATGTTGATAAAGGAATCAAGCAATTTTCCTGAGTAGTGGTCTCTCTGTGTGTGGACAATTTGGAGCGATGTCTCTCTCTGTCAGTGGTGGCTGGTGCTCAAAATGTTTTTTTGGGGGGGTGCAAACTAAAAAACCCCTATCAATTGCAGCCTCACTCTGCCATTAAATGCAGCCACTGTGCCCATCAAATGCATCCAATGTTACCCCCCCATCAGCATTTAACCAGCACCCCATCTCGCCCGCTGTCTGACTGGCACTTACCCCATCTTGGTGGCGGGTCAGGCAGCGAGTGACGGCGGGGAGCTGTGGGACAGGCAGCAGCTCCTGTGTTCTCTATGCTTACTTCGTGCTTTTCCTCCTGCTAGACATCCATTAGGAGCGCCTGTCCTTTCAGCCAATCAGTTGACGGGTATCAGACCCGCTCTTCCTGATTGGCAAAGAGGCGGTTCAGTGTTAGAAAAGCAAATATTCATTTGCTTTTCTAACACACCCGGGTGGGCTCTGAGCGCAATGCTCTGCGCTCCGAGTCCACCCTATTTTGAAGCCTATTAGAGCCTCTGGTCAAGCTGCCTGAGGTGAGGTTGGGAGCAGTGAATGAATTAGAACATATGTGTGTCATGGGAGCATGAGCCGGCAGCAGAGGAGGAGATCACATCCTTAAATCTCAGCCAGGGTTCATGCTGGGACTTGTAGTCCTTTACTTTTGGGTATGTGACACCCCAAAAGTGAAGGACTAAAGGTCACAGCATAAACCCCTCAGAGCTCAGGATGTGTCACACACCCCTGCCCCCCCCCCCACCAGTGAAGGACTACAGGTCCCACTGTCCCAGCTTAAACCCCTCAGAGCTGAGGATGTGTCACCCCCCCAATTAGTGAAAGACTACAGGGCACAGCATGAACCCATGGGATCTAAGGGGACACATCCTTAGATATCAGGGGTTAATGCTGGGACTTGTAGTTCGTCACTAGTTGCAGAGGGGGAGGGTCAGGTCCTCAGCTCTGAGGGATTCATACAGGGACTTGCTTGCAGTTTAGTTTCTGGAGGCCATGGTAGTACAAGTCCCCCACAGGCCCTGGAGGGCCAAATTGTCCTCCCTGCCCCCCCCCCCCCCCCACACACACACCTTTGTGATCATGAAAAACCTTATGCCGCGTACACACGAGCGGACATTACGGCGGACTTTGCCCGGCGGACTTTTCGACGTACTTTCCGACGGACTTTGTGAATGAACGGACTTGCCTACACACAATCCACCAAAGTCCGTCGAATTCGTACGTGATGACGTACGACCGGACTAAAACAAGGAAGTTCATAGCCAGTAGCCAATAGCTGCCCTAGCGTGGCTTTTTGTCCGTCGAACTAGCATACAGACGGCGGACTTTTTGACCGGACTCGATTTCAACGGATAAATTTTAAACAAGTTTCAAATCTAATTCCGTCCAACTTTTGAGAAAACAAAGTCCGCTGGAGCCCACACACATCGAATTGTCCGAAGAAATCCAGTCCGCCGGGCAAAGTCCGCCGTAATGTCCGCTCGTGTGTACGCGGCATAAGAGATTGTTTTTCCGATCCATCACTTTGCCACCACCGGTTCTATGGGCCACTTGACTGGACTTGCCCTCCCCTGTTCCTAGCCCTAGGCCCCAAAATGTTTCTGTAAGATTCCTGGTGTTCCTGATTTTCCGAGTGATTCTGAGTCACCCTGAAATTTAGAGTTTCCCAGGGTTCTTGCATGCTATGTCCAGTAACTCTGTTGCTGCCTGTACCCTTGTGCCTCTGTTTCCCGTGTGTACTAAGGGCAGCCCAAGTATTATTTTCATGATGAGATTCCTTTCAACTTAATCATAGTTTATGTATTGTAGGAAACATAGAGCAGGAAATGATTTGATTATTAGTTTAGTTTTAGTTAAATCAATTTAGATGTAATTATATAAGTAGATTAAAATGTCACTGTAATTGTACTGTACTTTCTGGTTTATTCAGTGTTTTGCCTTTAAAGTCTATAGCAGTATATAAAAATGTAACATGTGTTTATTATAAATACAGCATACTGTATACTTGGGCAAAGTAGGCAGGTTGTTTCTCTATTGTTTTTTTGGCACTGGAATTTTAGAAGCAGTTGTTTGGTAGTTTCCCAAGAGTGCAGGCTGTTTTCCAAGGTAATACAGCTGCTACTGAGAATGCACTTTTATTTGCATGTTTAAAGCAAAGTGACCAGATTTTTAAAATGAAATCCGGGGGCATTTTTTTTTTTTTTATTGGCAAATGGTAAACTATTTTATAAGCATATTTTCCTGAAATGATATATGCAGTGTATGTGGTATGTGTTTATGGAATGATTGTATCATATATAAGTTATTTCTCACATTTCATCAATAAATAAAGATTAAAAAAAAAAGATACTGCGTAGAATTTTTTGAGATATGACTGCCAAATGTTATGAAGATAAGACAGAGAAAAAACTGAGTGCAGAGTTCAGGAGTGCATTACATAAAGAATGCAGGTCTCAGCTGTGCCCATTTATGCAGCCTGACCAGTGACCATCTATGCAGCCTCATCAGTGCCCAGGAATGCAGCCTGACCAGTGCCCATCTATGCAGCCTCACCAGTGCCCATCTATGCAGCCTCACCAGTGCCCAGCAATGCAGCCTCACCAGTGCCCAGCAATGCAGCCTCACCAGTGCCCAGGAATGCAGCCTCACCTGTGCCCAGGAATGCACCTCACCTGTGCCCATGAATGCAGATTCACCAGTGCCCAGGAATGCAGACCCACCAGTGCCCAGAAATGCAGACTCACCAGTGCCCAGCAATGCAGCCTCACCAGTGCCCAGGAATGCAGACTCACCAGTGCCCAGGAATGCAGACTCACCAGTGCCCAGGAATGCAGCCTCACCAGTGCCCAGCAATGCAGCCTCACTTGTGCCCAGGAATGCAGCCTCACCAGTGCCCAGGAATGCCGCCTCACCAGTGCCCAGGAATGCAGCCTCACCTGTGCCCAGGAATGCAGACTCATCAGTGCCCAGGAATGCAGACTCATCAGTGCCCAGGAATGCAGACTCACCAGTGCCCAGGAATGCAGACTCACCAGTGCCCAGGAATGCAGCCTCACCTGTGCCCAGGAATGCAGTCCCACCAGTGCCCAGCAATGCAGCCTCACCAGTGCCCAGCAATGCAGCCTCACCAGTGCCAAGCAATGCAGCCTCACCAGTGCCCAGGAATGCAGCCTCACCTGTGCCCAGCAATGCAGCCTCACCTGTGCCCCGCAATGTAGCCTCACCTGTGCCTAGCAATGCAGCCTCACCAGTACCCAGCAATGCAGCCTCACCAGTGCCCAGGAACTCAGCCAGTGTTCTGCTGAAAATGACCAGATCATCACACAGTTCCTGGGCGGGTGCTGAGGCCGGGGGAGGGGTGGTCCCCCTGTGTGACACACACTGGGGTGAGTCTCAGGCCGGCGTCTCCCGCTGTGCCAACTTTAATTTGATTCCCTGGACCATCAAACAAGTCCCGCCTCCTGGACAGCTCCTACCTATGATAGACAGCACACATGCCCCGGCATTGGACAAGTGTACTTTCTGTCAAAGGAGAAAACCAGGAGGCGGGACTTGTGTGATGGCAGGCACTCAGTGAATCAAATTAAAGTTGACACAGCGGAATCCGTTTGCTCAGTGGGGCATCTCTCCCCTGATTACCGCTGAGCAAACGGATGACATGTCTGTACCCGGTCCGCTGATGCAAAGCGGACATGGACACAGCACACTGCTCTCCATGGTGCTTTTGGATGGAAATGGACCATCCAATCCGATCCGCCAGACGGATGGCGAATGGATATCCTACCAATCTGTTTTTAGTAGACGGATGTTGACAGGTGTCACAGGTCTGCTGACATCTACAGCTCCATAGGTGGCAATGGATGGTCTGATCGGGTCTGCCTGAAAAACTGACAGGCAGACACGATCAGTCCACCAGTGTGAAAGGGGCCTAACATATCTGTGCCCTGTACCCACTCCACCTCCAACCCCCCAGCACATCTCTGTACCCCCCTTCCCCCCACCCTCTTACCCCATGGTCACTCACCAATCAATGCTGATGACAGTCTGTGGTCAGCATCTCCCCCTGCACCTCAGATCAATTCTGTTGCAGTTCACTATGCAGTGGGGGGAGGTGGGTGGGGGCGATCGGGCGCTCTGTGGTGTCTACAGGCTGTGGCATCTCCTTGGGGCTAGTAGTTCTCTTCCCGAGTTTTTACAGTGGAGAGGGGAGGGGCCTCTGACCCAGGCATGTATCAGCAAGCAGAGCGACTCACTTGTACACAGAAGAGTGAAATTGATATATGCCCGGATCGGAGGCTCCTCCCCCCTCCACTGTATACACTCGGGAAGAGAGCTATTAGCCACAGGGAGATTGCGTGGCCACCACAGAGCTGCCGATCACCGCCTCCCACCTCCCCCCGCTGCATACTAAACTGAAAGGCAGAGGTGCAGGGGGATATGCCGAGGCTTGGGCCCCCCGGCCGCCCCTCCAATCCGGGGACAGATCCGGGGAAAGACGGTCTCCGGGGAAAGTTTTCTCAATCCGGGGACGTCTGGTCACCCTAGTTTAAAGCAATCCACAAAAGTCATATAACGTAGGAAAAAAGAATCTATATAGTTCTTTTTCAGCTGGTCTATATCCCAGATAGTAAGGATAACTTGCCACAAGTTTGTGGCGGTGTTGAATTGCAAGTCTGTTAACTTGCTGCACATTTTCACTGGCAAGTTGTACACTTGCAGAGCACTTGAAGCACAACTTCTAGTTGACACTTTTTCCAATTTGTAGCAAAATTTGCATTGCAAGTCCCTAGCAAGAGTAAAGTTGCAGTGGTGAGTCTACAGCAAGAGCTTTGCAAGTCTACAGCATGAAAATTCAGCCAGAGTGACCCCTGTGGTGGGATGAATATTGCACATATAACTGAACCAGAACTTGCAGCAGAACGTTTGCAAAGAATGTTGATCTGGAGTTATGCAATGCAGACTTGCTGCAATTGTGCAACAAACTTGTGAAAACTGGAAAGTCATTTTCAAACTTGAAGCACAATTGCTTGCTATCTGGATTAGTATTCATGATGTTTTTTGTGATTTATTTACATAATAGATTTTGCATTAACCACCACCGGCAGGTCGCTTTTGTTGCGGTTCTCACAGCAGAAGCCTATGTGCGAGTGTCGGGCAGTGGATGTCCGCTGGCACCCGCTGATCATTGGGCACTAGGGATGAGCTTCGAGTTCGAGTCGAACTCATGTTCGACTCGAACATCGGCTATTCGCCAGTTCTCCGAACAGCAAACAATTTGGGGTGTTCGCGGCAGATTCGCGGAACACCCTTTAAAAGTCTATGGGAGAAATCAAAAGTGCTAATTTTAAAGGCTTATATGCATGGTATTCTCATAAAAAAAGTTTGGGGACCTGGGTCCTGCCCCAGGGGACATGGATCAATGCAAAAAAAAGTTTTAAAAACCGACGTTTTTTCAGGAGCAGTGGTTTTAATAATGCTTAAAGTGAAACAATAAAAGTGTAATATTCCTTTAAATTTCATACCTGGGGGGTGTCTATAGTATGCCTGTAAAGGGGCGCATGTTTCCCGTGTTTAGAACAGTCTGACAGCAAAATGACATTTCAAAGGAAAAAAGTAATTTACAACTACTCGCGGCTAATAATGAATTGCCGGTCCGACAATACACATAAAAGTTCATTGATAAAAACGGCATGGGAATTCCCCACAGGGGAACCCCGAACCAAAATTTTAAAAAAAAATGACGTGGGGGGTCCCCCTAAATTCCATACCAGGCCCTTCAGGTCTGGTATGAATATTAAGGGGGACCCGGCCAAAATTAAAAAAAAAATGGCATGGGGTCCCCCTCAAAATCTATACCAGACCTGGGTCTGGTATGGATTTTAAGGGGAACCCCGCACTAAAATTAAAAAAAAAAAATGGCGTGGGGTCCCCCCAAAAATCCATACCAGACCCTTATCTGAGCACGCAACCTGGCAGGCTGCAGGAAAAGAGGGGGGATGAGAGAGCGCCCCCCCTCTTGAACCATACCAGGCCACATGCCCTCAACATTGGGAGGGTGCTTTGGGGTAGCCCCCCAAAACACCTTATCCCCATGTTGATGGGGACAAGGGCCTCATCCCCACAACCCTTGCCCGGTGGTTGTGGGGGTCTGCGGGTGGGGGGCTTATCGGAATCTGGAAGCCCCCTTTAACAAGGGGACCCCCAGATCCCTCCCTCCCCCTGTGTGAAATGGTAAGGGGGTACAAAAGTACCCCTACCATTTCACAAGAAAAAGTGTCAAAAATGTTAAAAATGACAAGAGACAGTTTTTGACAATTCCTTTATATAAATGCTTCTTCTATCTTCTTTCTTCTATCTTCTATCTTCATTCTTCCTTTGGTTTCTTCCTCCATCTTCTTCTTCTGGTTCTTCTGGTTCTTCTGGTTCTTCCTTCGGTGTTCTCGTCCGGCATCTTCCTCCGCGGCGTCTTCTTCCCTTCGTCTTCTGGACCGCTCAGCATCCAGAATGATGGGAGGCTCCCGCTGTGTGACGCTTCTCCTCTTCTGACGGTTCTTAAATAACGGAGGGTGGGGCCACCGTGTCGCCACCCTCTGACGCACGGGGACTTGATGGGGACTTCCCTGTGGCATTCCCCGTGCGTCAGAGAAGGGCGGGATCACCTCCATTATTTAAGAACTGTTCCCACAAAGTGTCAAAAGTGTCAGTGTCTGATTGTCTGCCACAATAATGCAGTCCCGCTATAAGTCACTGACTGAAAAAAAAAGAATGAACATTCCAGCATATACAGTGCCTTCAAAAAGTATTCATACCTCTTGAAATTTTCCTCATTTTGTCATGTTACAACCAAAAACGTAAATGTATTTTATTGGGATTTTATGTGATAGACCAACACAAAGTGGCACATAATTGTAAAGTGGAATGAAAATACTCAATCAATACTTTGTAGAACCACTTTAGCTGCAATTACAGTTGCAAGTCTTTTTGGAGATGTCTCTACCAGCTGTGCACATCTAGAGAGTGACATTTTTGCCCATTCTTCTTTGCAAAATAGCTCAAGCTCTGTCAGATTGGATGGAGAGCCTCTGTGAACAGCAACTTTCAAGTCTTGCCACAGATTCTCAATTGGATTTAGGTCTGGACTTTGACTGGGCCATTCTAACACATGAATAGGCTTTGATCTAAACCATTTCATTGTAGCTCTGGCTGTATGTTTAGGGTCGTTGTCCTGCTGGAAGACGAACCTCCGCCCAAGTCTTTTGCAGACTCTAATGCCGCGTACACACGGTCGGACTTTTCACCTGCAAAAGTCCGATGGACGCCGCCGGACCAAGTCCGGCGGACAATCCGACGGTGTGTGGTCTCCATCGGACTTCCGACGGACCGTTTCGGGCGGAAATCCGACGTACTTTAGATTTGAAGCCTGCTTCAAATCTTTACGTCGTACCTCCGCCGGACTCAGTTCCTGGCGGAAAGCCCGTTCGTCTGTATGCTAGTCCGAAGGACCAGATACGACGGAGGAGCAGGTTACTGCATCTCGCGCTCGCTGCAATAGGAAAAACAAATTTTCCCATTGCGGCGAGCGCGGGGGGCATCCCAGGCCCTTAGGTCTGGTATGGAACTTTAAGGAGAACCCCCCTACGCCGAAAAACCGGCGTGGGGGTCCCCCCAAAATCCATACCAGACCCGGCCGGTCAGGAAAGGGGGTGGGGACGAGCGAGCGCCCCCCCTCTCCTGAACCTTACCAGGCCGCATGCCCTCAACATGGGGGGGTGCTTTGGGGGAGGGGGCGCCTTACGGTGCCCCCCCACCACAAAGCACCTTGCCCCATGTTGATGAAGACAAGGGCCTCTTCCCGACAACCCTGGCCGTTGGTTGTCGGGGTCTGCGGGCGGGGGGCTTATGGGAATCCGGGAGCCCCCTATAATAAGAGGGCCCCCAGATCCTGGCCCCCCCACCCTATGTGAATGAGTATGGGGTACATGGTACCCCTACCCATTCACCTAGGTAAAAAGTGTCAATAATAAAACACAACACAGGTTTTTAAAACAATTTATTAAACAGCTCCGGGGGGGGGGGGGGGTCTTCTTCCGTCTTCGGGGGTCCCTCCGGTTCATCTTCTCCCGGCGTCCGGTTGGTTCTTCTCCGCTCTCCGGCCTCTTCTCCCGGTGTCCCAGGTCTTCGGCCGGCCCCTCCGCTGTCTTCAGGTAGCTCTATTGCCAGCGGAGGTCCGGACTTCTGGGCTTCTTGGCTTCTTGGCTTCTTGTGTTCTCTTCTCTTCCCCCAGATGTTGACACGACGCTCTCTCCGGCTGGACTGGTCTCTGAGGGCTGCGTTGTGACTTATATAGGCGGAGACCCCGCCCCCATATGATGTCACAGTCCCTGGGCATGCTGGGACTGTGCCGTTTTAGGAGGCGTGGTCGACCACGCCCCCTAAAACGGCACAGTCCCAGCATGCCCAGGGACTGTGACATCATATGGGGGCGGGGTCTCCGCCTATATAAGTCACAACGCAGCCCTCAGAGACCAGTCCAGCCGGAGAGAGCGGCCCCCCGCCCGCAGACCCCGACAACCAATGGCCAGGGTTGTCGGGAAGAGGCCCTTGTCCTCATCAACATGGGGGCAAGGTGCTTTGTGGTGGGGGGGCACCGTAAGGCGCCCCCTCCCCCAAAGCACCCCCCCCATGTTGAGGGCATGCGGCCTGGCGCTCGCTCGTCCCCACCCCCTTTCCTGACCGGCCGGGCTGCGTGCTCGGATCGGGTCTGGTATGGATTTTGGGGGGACCCCCACGCCGGTTTTTCGGAGTAGGGGGTTCCCCTTAAAGTTCCATACCAGACCTAAGGGCCTGCGACGGGGCTCGCAAGGTTTCAATCTCGCCAAAAAAAGCGGCGAGATTGAATTCCTTTTCTAGTCCCGTCGTACCCGAGTCACGTTCAAAATGAACGGACTTGTCCGTGTGTGGGAAAGTCCGTTCATTCTGAAAGTCCGTCGGGAAGACCGAATTCCGGAAAGTCCGGCCGTGTGTAGGCAAGTCCGGCCGTTCAGAAAGTCCGGCGGTAGTCCGCCGGAAGTCTGGCGGCAAGTACGTCGGACCTAGCTTTCTAGAAAGTCCGACCGTGTGTATGCGGCATAACAGGTTTTCTTCTAAGACTGCCCTGTATTTGGCTCCATCCATCTTCCCATCAACTCTGACCAGCTTCCCTGTTCCTGGTGATGAAAAGCATCCCCACAACATGATGCTGCCACCAACATATTTTACGGTGGGGATGGTGTGTTGGGTGATGTGCAGTGTTAGTTTTCTGCAACACATAGCTTTTGCTTTTAGGCCAAAAAGTTCAATTTTGGTCTTAACTGATCAGAGCATCTTCTTCCACATGTTTGCTGTGTCCCCCACATGGCTTCTCGCAAACTGAAAACTGAACTTCTTATGGCTTTCTTTCAACAATGGCTTTCTTCTTGCCACTCTTCCATAAAGGCCAGATTTGTGGCGTGTACGAATAATAGTTGTCCTGTGGACAGATTCTCCCACCTGAGCTGTGGATTTCTCCAGCTCCTACAGAGTTACCATGGGCCTCTTGGCTGCTTCTCTGATTAATGCTCTTGCCCAGCCTATCAGTTTAGGTGGACAGCCGTGTCTTGGTAGGTTTGCAATTGTGCCATACTTTTTACATTTTTGGGTGATGGATTGAACAGTGCTCTGTGAGATGTTCAAAGCTTGGGATATTTTTTTATAACCTAACCCTGCTTTAAACTTCTCCACAACTTTATCCCTGACCTGTCTGGTGTGTTCCTTGGCCTTCATGATTCTGTTTGTTCACTAAGGTTCTCTAACAAACCTCTGAGGGCTTCACAGAACAGCTGTATTTATACTAAGATTAAATTACACACAGGTGGGCTCTATTTACTAATTAGGTGACTTCTGAAAGCAATTGGTTCCACTAGATTTTAGTTAGGGGTATCCGATTAAAGGGGGCTGAATACAAATGCACACCACACTTTACACATATTTATTTGCAAAAAAATTTGAAAAACATTTCTTATTCCTTCCACTTTTATGTGCCGCTTTGTGTTGGTCTATCACATATAAATCCCAATAAAAAAAATTATGTTTTGGGTTGTGTGGAGATGCGACCCCGTGTCACGGTGTATATGAGCAGTGTATTGCTGATTTTGGCAGGCATGCTAATTACACACCTGTGGGCTGGCTTCATAATCGTTAGTACGGTGCTTTCGACAGCCGATTTCACTTTTTCGTCAAAACAAAAACTATAGCTCAACATCCGATTTTTGGATGGTCAGCACAGAAATCGTCACACAAAAGTCAAAAGTACAAACACACATGATTGGAATCAAAGAACGACCCAGAAGAGTTTGGTCTTGTAAACTACCGTTCATAATCTAGAATTAACATTCGTGACGCGGCAATTGATGAAATGTCTAAATGCAGCGTGCATTCTCATCCTGTTTAATGGGATAATAATGAAGCTACTTTGCTGGTTATACTGATGTATTTATGCCAAATGTTTTAAAAGGCATTTGTTTTGTAGTGATAGAAATAATATTAATATTATGGTTGTTGTTGATTTTTTGGGGAAGTTACCACAACACCATTATCCCGGAGTTTTTAAGATCAAAGATACAACTATGTTGGTGTCCCTTTGTTAATTTTCCATTGTGTTGATTTTAATGTAACTGCCTACTCCCAAACTGTCATTTGAAGATCAGGAACGATCTGAAAATTGCGAATCAACGATCACCAAACTTCTACTAACACGAAATTAGCAGAAGGAGCCCAAAGGGTTGCGTTCGAGAAATGAACTTCCTCTTTATACTCTTGTGGTACGTCACTACATTCGTGTTTGTCAAATTTATGGATAGTTAGTATTCTAGAAAAAATCCTGCACACGTGCTTTTGACAAAAATCAGACTCTCAGTCGTACAACAAACAAACCATGTGTATGAGGCTTTAGGCTGCAGGTGGCAGCCTGTGTGTGCATGTCTGTAGCAGGCAGATGTGGCCTGTGACCGAACAGCACAAAGCTGACAGTGAGTAAGCCAGGGGGCTGAAGTTTGTTTTTATACAGTGATGGTGGAACCCCCTGCGAGGGAAGATTACTGTTTGTTTGAACTTTTTCATTACCTTTAAATAACAGTGGGCTGCCATGCCCTAAGAACGCAGTCTGGAGTTTCACGTTTCTGGAAACCACTTGAACGGCAGACAGCTCATCGTGCAAATTTTCCCATCTGATTTTCATATCGTGTGTATGGGCCTTTACAGTAACTCACTGTTGTATCTCAAAAAATGGCTTGGTCATAAAGGGGGGGGGGGTTAAATCCTCCATGGGTTGAGTGGTTGATAAAATAAAAGCACTAAAGCTAAACTCCAAGGAAGAAAGAACTTTACTCTTGTCAAAGCTCAACCTCTGCACTGCAAGGGTTAACTACAGTGTGTCCCGAGCCAGACTACAACTGCATTAAGGTTTACACTCAGGCCCATAAAATGCATAAGGCTACCTTTCCACTAATGCGACTGCAAAGACGCATGACACGTCGTACCCCATAATTTCCAACGAGTACCGTTCATATCTGTGCGACTTCAAGTTGCAGCGACTTCAAAGTAGTCCCTGCACTACTTTAGTCCCACTTTGATGTGACTTGAGGTCCATAGACCTCAAGAATACAAAGGCATTGCTTCAATTTGCATCAAAATCGCGCAACTTTCAGGTCACAATAGTGGAAACCTAAGCTTAAAGTATAATAGGTTAAGAAACAATTGCAATAGGGCTTGGGAGATAGACACCAATCACATATGCAATATGCTTCTTAAAGACATTTTGGTCTGAGCCTATCAGTTTAACAAGAACAAACTTATGGCTCTTACACACGAACCGAAAATCTGAAGAAAAATACCACTTTCAAAGCGATCGTATGATAATCGGATCGTTAATACAGAGCTACCGAGAGCCGATCACGACAGTTCATCTGATATTATCCGATCGGACAAACACGTTTTCGTTTAATCAGTACAGTTGTCATCCAAAAATACAATAGAAATACACTACAACACATGACATCACTTCAGGTTTTTTATTCTGTTCTACGAGAATTTTCGTCACTTTAGTAACCTCTTCATTTTTGATATGCGACTAGCATTAAAAAAAACGGACAATCTGTTGTCCGATTTTCGGATTCGTGTGTACGGGCCATAAAAGTGATTGTAAAGTCTTGGTTTTTAAAAAAATAAATAACAAGCATGTTATACTTACCTCCTCTGTGCAGTTGGTTTTGCACAGAGCAGCCTGGATCCTCCTCTTCTCGGGTCCCTCTTCACTGCTCCTGGCCCTTCCCTCCTGTCAAGTGCCCCCACAGTAAGGAGCTTGCTATGGGGGCACCCAAGCCGAGTCACAGCTCTGTGTGTCCATTCAGACCCGGCCCCATCCCTTCTCTCCCCTGTTTGGCTAACTGACTTTGACAGCCGTGGGAGGCAATGGTGCCGCTGCTGTGTCTCAGACAATCAGGAGGAGAGTCCTGGATGGCTAAGACACTCGTTGAGATCTCTGGAGAGAGAGGGGGCTAAGGTAAGTATTAGGGGGTGCTGAGGAGGCTGCTACACACAGAAGGTTTTTTATCTTAACCACTTGCCGACCGGCTCGCGCCGATATACGTCGGCAGAATGGCACTTCTGCGCAAACTGGCATACCTGTACGTCATTCCGCAAAGGCAGGATAGCGGGCCCCGCACGTCCTGTTCACCGGCAGCCCGCGATCACGCCGAGGAGAGGCAGAACAGGGAACAAGGCATTTCCCTGTTCTGCCTAGTAACATGACAGAGGTTTTCTGTTCCCTGTCATTGGGAACATCGATCTCTGTCATGTCAGTGGTAGCCGACCCCCCTACAGTTAGAACACGCTAAGGGAACACATTTTACCCCTTGATCGCCCCCTAGTGTTTAACCCTTTCCCTGTCAGTGACATTTATACAGTAATCAGTGGCTATTTTTAGCTCTGATCGCTGAATAAATGTCAATGGTCCCAAAATATTGTCAAAAGTGTCCGATCTGTCCGCCGCAATGTCGCAGTCCCAATAAAAAGATCACCGCTAATTACTAATAAAAAAAAGTAATAATAAAAATGCCATAAATCTATCCCCTATTTTTTAGACACTATAACTTTTGCGCAAACCAATCAATATACACTTATTGCGTTTTTTTTTTACCAAAAATATGTAAAAGAATACATATCGGCTTAAACTGAGGAAGAAATTTGTTTTTTTAAATAATTTTGGGGATATTTATTATAGCAGAAAGTATTTAAATTTTCAAAATTGTCGCACCTTTTTTATTTATAGCGCAGAGGTGATTAAATACCGCCAAAAGAAAGCTCTTTTTGTGGGAAAAAAAGGACGCAAAAAACAAGTACAAAATAGCTGCAGAATAAAACAAATATGCCAAGAACTTAAATAATAAGCCACTGCTCCTGCCACGAGGACACGGTGGTAATAGCGTCAGCACGTAGACCCCTTCCGACACGTTTCATGCTTGTGCACATTCTCAAGGGATTCTCCCAAGGGTGAGCTTTTTTTGCACAGTGCCTAATCCTATCGAGGACCACCATCCTATTCGAATATTCCAGGGCGACATGTCTCAGAGAAATAACCTAGGGAGCATGATCATTTATTATCTGGTGGGTGTACAGATTAGTGGAGGTGCACATGTGTGACAAATTGGGTGACGTTTATCTTATGCTTGATTTTTTCCACTTTCTGGTGAGTGGTTAGACTTATCAAGCACATTGTTGGAATTATTTTGGGTTACACTGAAGATTTGGTGAAGTCAAGTCACGGATTCTTATAGCGGGATTTTATTTACATAATATGATTTTTATTTATTGATTTTCAATATCACAGGAAGCGCTGCACATGTTTTGTTATTTATTTATTTGTATCACACCGTAGGAACACATTTGTGTCTGCAGCAGTACCGTTTAATTAATAAACCATACATATATAGAAATACACATTGGGCAGCGCAGGAGAACATCTATTCACAAGTGAATTTTACTGCCTTAGAACAGGAAAAGTGTTACTGGCAGAATCACCAGGTAAAAATAAAGAAGAAAAGCCTGAAAAAAGGAAACCAATGTAGCCATTGCATCTAAAGACAATCTGTGATATCTTACTTTTTTTTTTAAAAAACATGATGCAATTATTAGTTTATAAAAGTACAAACCTTCCAAAAAGTTAGAATAAAACTGACTAAAAAACATAATACTTCCCATTTAAAGAACAAAAATAAAATCACAAATGATATGTGATATGTGAATGCCTAATTGTGCAGATAGATCTTACAAGCCTCAGCATTTACATATCACACTACTGAATGCTGAGAACTCTTTGTAATAGGAAAATAAGCCTTTGTTGCCCATTTCCTTCTTGTGAGTGTTTATTGGAAGCAATTAAATGGTTTTAGTAATGGCTGGTTCTGCTAGCTACTGCTTTCCACTGTTAATGCATGAATTAATGGATTTTACTGCATGTTTAATTCTTCCTAACAGGTTTATTAAGCATTGTCATCTGAATACTACACAGTTCCATCAAATATGTATAAACTGCAGCCGTGAATACAATTATTGAACCAAGTGCTTTATGTTTTCAGTTTCACAAATTGCTGTATCATTAATGTAGATCTAAATCCATTCACTAAAATCTCAAATAAAAGTTAAAACCCAACCCTATTTTTTGTCAAATGTATAATCTCAATACCCAACATATTTCAAACTAGAAAAGGCAGCTTTAGCTGCAATACTCCTGCAGCCTGTCTGCTCTGTCATCCAGTTCATTCATATAGTATTTTCTTGATCCTGTTCAAAAGTCCCATGCTTCCCTCTCTATAACTACAGGTGATAGCAAACTCAGGTCTCTGTCCAGGGCAGCCATCAGAAATGTTGTGGCCCCTAACACAGCTTTAGGCCTGGGCCCCTCAGGCCTTACCACCAACATTCCCCAGGGCCTGCCCACTGGCTGTCTCACCAACTGCGCCCATAATATCAACGGATTTGGGTTATTTTCACCAAAGAAATGTAGGAGTATACATTTTAGCCTAAATTTTTGAAGAAAGATTATTTATTTGCAAATTTTTAATAATAAAAACAAAGAAAAACACTTTTTTATTTTTCAACATTTTCGGTCTTTTTTGTTTATTTAGCAAGGAAAAAAACACAGTGGTGAATAAATACCACTAAAGAAAGCTCTATTTGTGTGAAAAAAATAGCAATTTCATGTGGGTACAGTGTAGCATGACCGCTCAATTGTCATTTAAAGTGTGACAGCGCTGAAAGCTGCAAATTGGCCTGGGCAGAAAGGGGGTGAAAGTGCCCGGTATTGAAGTTGTTAATTTATAAGAACTTCCATGTGAAGGAAGGAGTGTGGGGAATTAAATGGGCATGTAAAGGAAGATAGGGTGAAAATTTTACCCCTCCCCCCTCTTTCCTTTACATGTCCATTTTACCTCTCCTTCCTTTACATGCAGTGGGCATGTAAAGGAAAGAGGGGGGGGGGGGAAATTTTGCACCCTACCTTCCTTTACATGCCCATTTCATTCCAATCCAGCAAAGAGATAGTCCAATCCTGCAGAGACATCTCCATATATTCAGCAAAGAGACATCCCCATATAATCCAGCAAAGAGACTGTCCCCATCCAGGAAAGAGACAGTCCAATACAGCAAAAAGACAGTCACAGACCAAGCCAACAAACAGACAGTCACATGCAGGCTGTCAGCACAGGACCACATCCACACATGTAGCCCCTCAGCATTCCTATAATCCCAGTCTGCAGGAATGTCAGCTCAGCTTTATAGGAACTGTGCAACAGCAAGTACCTTTATTCAATGGGCAGGCTGCCGGTCCGCAAAAGCTCCCCCAGACCCTCCTTCCCCTTCAGTCCAAATGCATCACCATTCAACTAAGCTCTGAATCAGTCAGTGACTGATCAATGCAGTTCTGTTCACTACACTCTGTTCGGCTCTGTCTTCTGGCCTCAGTTTAAGTGTGCCATGTTCATTCCCACTGGTCATGTGACAACCAATTCCCCGCCCACCTGTCAGCGAAGCAAAGGAAGCTGTAGGTCTTCCTGAGCTATGTTCTCTGGGCTTCCTCTGAAAGAAAATACAGTGGAGCGTCTAGGCAGCCCGGGCGGCTGGGCCCCTGGAGGCAGCCAGGGTCTGGGCGGCAGGCCCCTCGGGATGGCTGGGCTCTTGGAGACGCCCAGGCCCCATACATGTATATGGGCTGTCCCCCCTGATGGCGGCCCTGTCAATCCCATATATACATAAGTAAGTGATTCCCCAGTAATTCTTATTGTTAAGGAAGGGACTGGGTAAGTTCAAAATAGTCCATAATAGCCCATACTAATAAAGTAGTACATAATAAAACTTCTGGCACAAAGGAGGCAGCTTCACCAAGAGACAGGTATCAATCTCTGAAAAAAGAGTAAGGGACACTCTTTTAGAATGTATTAGAACTGGCTTTAATTAAAACTGCTTTAATTAAAACTGCCAAATGCACACTCACGTAGTTCCACAATGGAAACGCTTGTGATTACAGTAACATCTTTGCAGAGATTGCATGTGGACTATCTCTGCAGAGATGTTACTGTAATCACAAGCAGTTTTAATTAAAGCTAATTATAATACTGCACTTAGTGGCACCAACTTGTGTCCCTTCTTAGGACTAAAGCAATATACTGAGCAAATTTCTAGGCTGGTTACGCCACTGGGGGTCCATCTTCATGCCAACCTGAATGCCACTACTGGGCAGTACTCCTGGTCATTACATGAGCCCAAATATGGTTCACCAAATTGCTGAACACCAGGCCAGTTTGCCTGCCTGAATCCCTGACTGCTAGAATGTATACAAACAGCCAGGAATCCTGGGTGATGTCATCAACCATAAAGTATGAGATGGTGAAGGTATTGAATTTATTCTTCTCCTCAGTCTTCACAAGGGAATCGGGGGGATTCAGTAACCAAAACTGCAGTGTTTGTCATCATGACACATAACAGGAAGCACCCTCATGGCTAACAGAGGACAGAATTACAAATAGACTTGAAAAACTTAACATTAATAAGTCACTGGGACCAGATGGCTTGCACCCGATGGTCCTTAGGGAACTCAGTCAGGTAATTTCCAGACCATTGTTTCTAATTTTTACACTACTGACTGGAATGGTACCAGCTGATTGGAGAAAAGCCAATGTAGCACCAAGTAAATCACCCAGTAATTCCCTGGGAATTACAGACCAGTTAGCCTAACATCAATAGTATGCAAGCTCTTGGAGGGGATGATAAGGGACTATATACAAGATTTTAGTAATGAAAACGGTATCATTAGCAGTGGATTCAAGCATGGATTCAAGAAGAATTCTTGACGCTTGCCAAACCAATATATTGACCTTCTATGAGGAGGTGAGCTGCCATCTAGATAAAGGAAGGCCCGTAGACGTAGTGTATCTGGAGTTTGCAAAAGCATTTGACACAGTTCCCCATAAACGTTTACTGTACAAAGTCAGTTGGCATGGACCATAGTGCGAGTACATGGATTGAAAACTGGCTACAAGGGCGAGTTCAGAGGGTAGTGATAAATGGGGACTACTCGGAATTTAATTTATTCATAAATGACCTGGAGGATGGGGTAAACAGCTCAATCTCTGTATTTGCGGACGATACTAAGCTAAGCAGGGCAATAACTTCTCCGCAGGATGTGGAAACCTTGCAAGTAGATCTGAACAAATTAATGGGGTGGGCAACTATATGGCAAATTAGGTTTAATGTGGAAAAATGTAAAATAATGCATTTGGGTGGCAAAAATATAAATGCAATCTACTCACTGGGGCGAGAACCACTGGGGGAATCAAGGATGGAAAAGGACCTGGGGGTCCTAGTAGATGATAGGCTCAGCAATGGCATGCAATGCCAAGCTGCTGCTAACAAAGCAAACATAATATTGGCATGTAGGGATGAGCCGAACACTCCCCTGTTCGGTTCGCACCAGAACATGCGAACAGGAAAAAAGTTCACTCGAACACGCGAACACCGTTAAAGTCTATGGGACACGAACATTAATATTTAAAAGTGCTAATTTTAAAGGCTTATATGCAAGTTATTGTCATAAAAAGTGTTTGGGGACCTGGGTCCTGCCCCAGGGGACAAGGATCAATGCAAAAAAAAGTTTTAAAAACGGCCGTTTTTTTCAGGAGCAGTGATTTTAATAATGCTTAAAGTCAAACAATAAAAGTGTAATATCCCTTTAAATTTCGTAGCTGGGGGGTGTCTATAGTATGCCTGTAAAGGGGTGCATGTTTCCTGTGTTTAGAACAGTCTGACAGCAAAATGACATTTCGAAGGAAAAAAAGCCATTTAAAACTACCCGCGGCTATTGCATTGCCGACAATACACATAGAAGTTCATTGATAAAAACGGCATGGGAATTCCCCACAGGGCAACCCCGAACCAAAATTTAAAAAAAAAAAATGACGTGGGAGACCCCCTAAATTCCATACCAGGCCCTTCAGGTCTTGTATGGATATTAAGGGGAACCCCGGCCAAAATTTAAAAAAAAAATGACGTGGGGTTCCCCCTAAATTCCATACCAGACCCTTCAGGTCTGGTATGGATTTTAAGGGGAACCCCGCGCCAAAAAAAAAAAAAAAAACGGCGTGGGGTCACCCCAAAAATCCATACCAGACCCTTATCCGAGCACGCAACCTGGCAGGCCGCAGGAAAAGGGGGGGGGCGAGAGTGCGCCCCCCCTCCTGAACCGTACCAGGCCACATGCCCTCAACATTGGGAGGGTGCTTTGGGGTAGCCCCCCAAAACACCTTGCCCCCATGTTGATGAGGACAAGGGCCTCATCCCCACAACCCTGGCCGGTGGTTGTGGGGGTCTGCGGGCGGGGAGCTTTTCGGAATCTGGAAGCCCCCTTTAACAAGGGGACCCCCAGATCCTGCCCCCCCCTGTGTGAAATGGTAAGGGGGTACTTACCCCTACCATTTCACTAAAAAACTGTCAAAAATGTTAAAAATGACAAGAGACAGTTTTTGACAATTCCTGCGTTCCAACTAGAGTGTCTGTGAGGGGTTGCAGTGTTGTGCCACCAGCACCACCACCACCAAAGGCCTAATTTTTCTGCCCCTGTTCAACAGGGGCATGTAATTACAATTCTTGATCTAATATTTCACAGCAGGGCCCATTTCTGCACCCACCAAGAGCGAGTGAGGACTTACAGTGTTGTCGCACCAGCACCACCACCACCACCAAAGGCCCAGTTTTTCTGCCCCTGTTCAACAGGGGCATGTAATTACAATTCTTGATCTAATATTTCACAGCAGGGCCCTGTGAGGGCTTACAGTGTTGTGGCCACAACAACACCTAAGGCCCAAATTTCTGCTGAGTATATAGGGCAGGCCCCTACTTTCAAACATCTAACTTACAAACGACTCCTACTTGCAAACGGAAGGAGACAACAGGAAGGGAGATGAAATCTACCCCTAGGAAGGGAAATTCTCTCCTGTAAGAGTTAATATGGGAAAAACATTTCTCCTTTCCACTGATGCTTTCCAATCCTTGTTCCACAAAAAAACCCAAATTCTCAAAAAGCATTTGTCATTGGGACAAAAAGTGAGGTGAAATCTTCTAAAGAGGAGGAAAGACAGCAAAACAAATGTCACAGGGGTGATAACCCTTCCCTATGTTTTCCAAAAAGCTTAAAAAAGATTTTTTGGCTGGAGCTAAACACGTTAAAAATGTACCCGTTCAAAATGACAAACAGATTCTACTTAACAACAAACCTACAGTCCCTGTCTTGTTTGCACCGCCTGTATACTGCTGTTCAGAGTATATAGGGCCTGGTGGCCCCACACCTTTCCTTATTTTAATTTGGGTGCGGGGTTCCCCTTAATATCCATACAAGACCCAAAGGGCCTGGTAATGGACTGGGGGGTACCCATGGTGTTTGTCTCACTGATTTTCATCCACATTGCCAGGACCGGACATTACATTAAACCCGCAAGCAGTTTTAAATGAGATTTTTTCCTTTAAAAATGACATTTAGTGCAGGGACTGTTCTAAACACGGGAAACACGCGCCACTTTACAGGCATACTATAAACACCCCCCAGGTACGATATTTAAAGGAATATTTCACTTTTTTTTTTTTTTACTTTAAGCATCATTAAAATCACTGCTCCCGAAAAAACGGCCGTTTTTAAAAGTTTTTTTTGCATTGATACATGTCCCCTGGGGTAGGACCCGGGTCCCCAAATCCTTTTTAGGACAATACCATGCAAATTAGCCTTTAAAATGAGCACTTTTGATTTCGAACGTTCGAGTCCCATAAACGTCAATGGGGTTCTAACATTCGTGCGAACTTTCGGTCCGTTCGTAGGTTCTGGTGCGAACCGAACCGGGGGGTGTTCGGCTCATCCCTACTGGTGACCCACCAATAGGGATAAAACTTTTCCGCGTAAGGGTGTTTAATAAGACATGTGGCCACAAATTAGAAGAGAATAGGTTTAACCTTAAACTGTGTAGAGGATTCTTTACTGTAAGAGCGTCAAGGATGTGGAATTCCCTTGATGGACTTGTGTTTTTTTTCAACCTCACCTACTATGTAACTATGTAACTATGGTCATGACCATATTTGGTCAATTGCATTACTAAGGATCTTCTGTTATTTATTTACACTCTAACAGCCTGGGTTTCATCAATCATTAAGAGACTAGGGTTCCATGGGTAAACATGATTGGGTGTAAGATTGTTATGCAGGCAGGAAAATATTATCAATCAGCTGGTCATTGTGATTGAGTTTACATTGCTGGATGACTTTTTCACAATGTTGGTGTGTTTTACTACATTTCTCTCTTTCTGAAAATGAGTAATAAGGAATACCAATGTACCCCATATTAATTTCCCTGGGACAGTACACTTTAAAAAAAAAAAAAAAACATACTGTGGGGTTACCCTTTCTGTTTTAACCAAACCGTTATCCAGGCATACAGAATAGGTGACCAGGAAATGAAACAAGAGTGCATACCTGTACCAGACTAGGGCACATGCCTTTTAACCTTTCAAGGGGGTAGCAAAGCCATTGCAAGATACCCTGCAATGTTGAGAGACAAGGGTCTCTTCCCCACTTCTGATCTCTAAAAAGGATGTGGGGAGACCTGGAAGCCCCCTTTATAATAGGGATGCCCCAGATATTCACCCCCTCACAGAGGAATGAGTACAGGAGTACATTAGTACCCCTTAATACTTATTGTCCAATAAGTCACTAGTAAATAAACACACAGGTACCGTGTAAGAAGTATTTTATCTTTCTTAATGCAAACTACATGTATATGTTGTATCCAGCATCTTTGTTTTGTGCTCGGTGCATGCTCACTCAGCACTGTGACCTTACTGTGGTCAACAGCTTGCAGTCACTGTTACAATTAGGAGCTGGTAGAAAAAGCTCCTGATCATGTGATCACTTGAACAGCCAATCACAGTAATAACATGGCCAATAATGTTCAGCAAACATTTAGACCCCTTTCACACTGAGGCAATTTTTTAGGTGCTCCCAAAATGCCCCTGCCCATTGCAATAAATGAGCAGCACTTCCGAAGCGCCTGAAAAGCGATTTGAAAGCACCGCAACATGGGAGTTTATAACTCTTTTTTGGGGTTAAAAACACCCCGCTAGCAGCCAAAAAGCGGAGCTAAAGCGCCGCTAAAACGAGCGTCACTTTAGCGCGAATGGCTGGCGCTTTTAGTGTGAAAGCAGTCTTAGATTTTATTACCGGGTGGGCTCCTGGTGGTCATAACATCCAGCAATAAAAATCCATGCTTAATGAACATATTGCAGTGGCCGACAATGTTTTCCCGCTGCTCAAATGATGCTTCCTACTACCACAATGACTTGCTGCCTGATAATATTTTACTGCTACAGTACAGCTGTAATACAAATATCAGGAGGTGAGTTGTCTTGATTGTCCATGGATTTACACAACTGGAAAACGTGATTGATTATGGATTTACATCTCTGGACAATATTTACTATTTTTGGTATTGTTATTAATGGACCTTTATAAGGTGTCTGTGTGTTGATTCACATTTGACTTTTTTTGAGAATGAGTAATAAGGGGTACCCCGTACCAATTTCCTTGAGAGGGGCCAATATCTGGGGGCCCCCTTGTTTTAAAGGGGGCTTTAAGTTTCCTATATTTCCCCACCCCCACAAACCCCACATCCCTTTTGGGGGAGGTGGGGACCAAATGTGGGGAAGAGGTCCTTGTCCCTCAATATTGGAGTAAGGTGTCTTGCAAGAGGAGGGTTGCTTTGCTGCCTCTCCTTCCCCCGCAAGGTACCACCATTATGGAAAGGCATGTAGCCTGCTATGGTACAGGAAGGAGGGTCGCACACTACCTGCTCTCCCTTTCCTAAAAACACAGGGTTTTGTCAGAGAAACTGTATGCCATTTTTGCCCCTTTTTTAATATCACTTATTAAAGACTTAATGCGTGTTATTTAAAGGATTTGTGTATTTTCAATATTCTGTAACGTGGAAAATCCGCGCTACCCCCAAGGTGAGAGTGCTAATAAAATAAGAATATGTGTAGTATCAAACCAATAAAATGACGGTGCTGCAAACTAAAAAAACTAATGGAATATTCAGCTCAGAAACATGTGAAACAAAATATTAGATGCTCAACCAAAAAGTGAACAAACAAATATATGCAACCAAAAGGTGAAAATAATACTATACAACATATACAGTGCAAAAATAGCAAGTAGTGAACAAATAAGTGCAAGAAGAAAATTGCAAGGAAAAAATTATTGTCACAGCTAGTGTAAAGTGTCCATATAATGTGTTATTCAATGTGTTATTCAGTATAACTCCATTCGGTAAAATCCTTCAAATGAGACACTTTAATATAAGGGCAAATTAATCCTTCCACGGTGTATCCCCACAGGACATCCAAAGATTATCAAGCCAAGGATAGTATAGTAAAAGTCAGGTGGCCGCTTATCAGATTTGAAGGATCTCTGTTATGGAGATCAAGTGAGCATATGCAGAAAGAATCTTTTAGGCAAGGGGGGCTGGTTCACACATCCTCTCCTCCGCCGGCAAATTCTAATGCTACTCCGTAATGCCTGTTCCAGACTAAGAGGGGATACACCGTGGAAGGATACATTTGCCCTCATATTAAAGTGTTTTAATCTGAAGGATTTTACCGAATGGAGTTATACTGAATAAGACACATTGAATAATGGGGCGTACACACGGTCGGACTTTTCAGCTACAAAAGTCCGACAGCCTGTCCGACAGACTTTCGACGGACTTTTGACGGACATTTGGCGGACTTTCGACGGACTTGCGGCGGACTTTCTAACGAACAGACTTGCCTACACACGATCACACAAAAGTCCGTTGAATTCTTACGTGATGACGTACACCGGACTAAAATAAGGAAGTTCATAGCCAGTAGCCAATAGCTGCCCTAGCGTGGGTTTTTGTCCGTCGGACTAGCATACAGACGAGCGGATTTTTCGACCGGACTCGAGTTTGACGGAAAGATTTGAAGCATGTTTCAAATCTAAAGTCCGTCGGATTTGAGGCTGAAAAAGTCAGTTGAAAGTCCGGAGAAGCCCACACGATCGGATTTCCAGCCAGCTTTAGTCCGTCAGCGTCCGTTGGACTTTTGTAGCTGAAAAGTCCGACCGTGTGTACGCCCCATAACACATTATATGGACACTTTACACTAGGGATGAGCCGAACACCCCCCTGTTCGGTTCGCACCAGAACATGCGAACAGGAAAAAAATTCGTTCGAACACGCGAACACCGTTAAAGTCTATGGGACACGAACATGAATAATCAAAAGTGCTAATTTTAAAGGCTAATATGCAAGTTATTGTCAATAAAAGTGTTTGGGGACCTGGGTCCTGCCCCAGGGGACATGAATCAATGCAAAAAAAAGTTTTAAAAACGGCCGTTTTTTCAGGAGCAGTGATTTTAATAATGCTTAAAGTCAAACAATAAAAGTGTAATATCCCTTTAAATTTCATACCTGGGGGGTGTCTATAGTATGCCTGTAAAGGGGCGCATGTTTCCCGTGTTTAGAACAGTCTGACAGCAAAATGACATTTTGAAGGAAAAAACACATTTAAAACTACCGCGGCTATTGCATTGCCGACAATACACATAGAAGTTCATTGATAAAAACGGCATGGGAATTCCCCACAGGGGAACCCCGAACCAAAAAAAAAAAAAAAAAAAATGATGTGGGGGTCCCCCTAAATTCCATACAAGGCCCTTCAGGTCTGGTATGGATATTAAGGGGAACCCCAGCCAAAATTAAAAAAAAAAATTGACGTGGGGTTCCCCCTAAATTCCATACCAGACCCTTCAGGTCTGGTATGGATTTTAAGGGGAACCCCGCGCCAAAAAAACAAAAAAAACGGCGTGGGGTCCCCCTAAAAATCCATACCAGACCCTTATCCGAGCACGCAACCTGGCAGGCCGCAGGAAAAGAGGGGGGGACGAGAGTGCGGCCCCCCCCCCTCCTGAACCGTACCAGGCCACATGCCCTCAACATTGGGAGGGTGCTTTGGGGTAGCCCCCCAAAACACCTTGTCCCCATGTTGATGAGGACAAGGGCCTCATCCTCACAACCGTGGCCGGTGGTTGTGGGGGTCTGCGGGCGGGGGGCTTATCGGAATCTGGAAGCCCCCTTTAACAAGGGGACCCCCAGATCCCGGCCCCCCCCCTGTGTGAAATGGTAAGGGGGTACTTACCCCTACCATTTCACTAAAAAACTGTCAAAAATGTTAAAAATGACAAGAGACAGTTTTTGACAATTCCTTTATTTAAATGCTTCTTCTTTCTTCCTTCATCTTCTTCTTCTTCTGGTTCTTCTGGCTCTTCTGGTTCTTCCTCCGGCGTTCTCGTCCAGCATCTTCTCCGCGGCGTCTTCTATCTTCTTCTCCTCGGGCCGCTCCGCACCCATGGCATGAGGGGAGGCTCCCGCTCTTCTCTTCATCTTCTTCTCTTCTTCATCTTCTTCTTCATCTTCTTCTTCATCTCTTCTTCCTTCTTCTCTTCTTCATGTCTTCTGCGGGCCGCTCCGCAGCCATGCTGGCATGGAGGGAGGCTCCCGCTGTGTGACGGCGTCTCTTCGTCTGACGGTTCTTAAATAACGGGGGGCGGGGCCACCCGGTGACCCCGCCCCCTCTGACGCACGGTGACATGACGGGACTTCCCTGTGACGTCACGGGAATGCCACGGTTGTGAGGATGAGGCCCTTGTCCTCATCAACATGGGGACAAGGTGTTTTGGGGGGCTACCCCAAAGCACCCTCCCAATGTTGAGGGCATGTGGCCTGGTACGGTTCAGGAGGGGGGGGGCGCACTCTCGTCCCCCCTCTTTTCCTGCGGCCTGCCAGGTTGCGTGCTCGGATAAGGGTCTGGTATGGATTTTTAGGGGGACCCCACGCCGTTTTTTTTTTTTTTTTTGGCGCGGGGTTCCCCTTAAAATCCATACCAGACCTGAAGGGTCTGGTATGGAATTTAGGGGGAACCCCACGTCAATTTTTTTTTTAAATTTTGGCTGGGGTTCCCCTTAATATCCATACCAGACCTGAAGGGCCTTGTATGGAATTTAGGGGGACCCCCACATCATTTTTTTTTTTTTTTTTTGGTTCGGGGTTCCCCTGTGGGGAATTCCCATGCCGTTTTTATCAATGAACTTCTATGTGTATTGTCGGCAATGCAATAGCCGCGGGTAGTTTTAAATGAGTTTTTTCCTTCCAAATGTCATTTTGCTGTCAGACTGTTCTAAACACAGGAAACATGCGCCCCTTTACAGGCATACTATACACACCCCCCAGGTACGAAATTTAAAGGGATATTACACTTTTATTGTTTGACTTTAAGCATTAATAAAATCACTGCTCCTGAAAAAACGTCCGTTTTTAAAATTTTTTTTTGCATTGATCCATGTCCCCTGGGGCAGGACCCGGGTCCCCAAACACTTTTTATGACAATAACTTGCATATAAGCCTTTAAAATTAGCACTTTTGATTTCTCCCATAGACTTTTAAAGGGTGTTCCGCGGCATTCGAATTTGCCGCGAACACCCCAAATTGTTCGCTGTTCGGCGAACTTGCGAACAGCCAATGTTCGAGTAGAACATGAGTTCGACTCGAACTCGAAGCTCATCCCTACTTTACACTAGCTGTGACAATAAGTTTTTCCTTGCAATTTTTTTCTTGCACTTATTAGTTCATTACTTGCTATTTTTGCACTGTATATGTTGTATAGTATTATTTGCACCTTTTGGTTGCATATATTTGTTTGTTCACTTTTTGGTTGCGCATCTAATATTTTTTTTCACATATTTTTAATATTGCCCTTTAAGCTGCAAGAAATTATCCTCCCCACCCTAAACTGTATTGTAGCAGTGCCCAGCTACCCGTGCCCTTTCTTTTAATAATAGTTTGCCTATTAGCCTTAAAGGATAAGTTCACCTTTTTAAAAAAAAATAATAAATGCACATCCTTTTGCAATTAAAAAAATGTGTATTTATGATTCTTGTAGTAGGAACCTGTAAAGCATTGAACCAGCGATCAGCAGATTGCTGATGCCATGCAGGTCTCCTGCACACTGCAAGTGTATCTACTTGCCCGTAAATCCCATATGGGCAAGCCAATACTGACAGGAAGACTCAATGAACTACCACGGCGCTTTACAGCACCGTGGTAGTTCATTGAGAACTGCAAGCTGACAGCCGCAAAGGATGACGGGGCTTGTAGTTCATTTACACACAAAGCTGTGTGTATGAATGATGCGGCCGTGTGGGTGGAGCCCCGCCCAGCCAGACAGCTGGTACGGTGAACTTCTCCTTGTACTGCTGCTATAGGGAGGGAGCGCAGGGGGCGGCGGCTGCAGCACTGGGAACATGTTACATGTTCCACCCGTGGAACATGTAACATGTTCCCAAAGGTGAAATTATCCTTTAAAAGGCCAGAAAAAAATCGTTTTTTCCTCCCTTTGACTTCAATGGGGTTCAATGCTAGGAAAGGAAAACTTTCAACACATTCATTACAAATAACAGTGAACATAAAGACTTAGAACATGATGAAGTCTTCTTCGCTAAGGATGAGCTTCAGGTTTAGGTTGAGTTCAGACTGTTCTTCACCAAACAAAACTGGCCATATTTGGCCAGTGCAACCGCCCAAACCTATGGCTGATGTTAGTATACAATAAGTCTGTCATTTAGCGGCCATAGTAATACCACTACCACTAATTGCAAGGGGCAGCACACTATAAAAACAAAACAAAAAAAAAACAATATGATGTTCCCCTCCTGAACTATACCAGGCTACATGCTTTTATTATTGGGAAAGCTTCCCTCCTTTGCAAGGTAACTGGTTCCCATGTTTATCAGGGTAAGAGCCTCATCCCCACATACTGTCCCCTAAAACACACAACTGTGGGGATCCCAGGCAGTCATTGACTAAATATGACATCACCCAGCATCTCAGGCCCCTTTATGTAAAAAAAAGAAGCCAGCAGGCATCTGTCATTTACGGGTGGTAGTGATACCACCACAAAATGAGTGATCCCGTTGTTTGTTAGCAAGAAGAATCTGGTGGGAATCTTTCATTTAGCAGAAATACCGTTATCACTAAATGACAGATCCCTGGTTGCTATTTGTAAAGACAAAAAACAAATGTTAAGAGAGTACGCAATAAAGGATTTGTGAATTTTTGGAGTTGCTCTTTACCCCCTTAATGACCAGGCCATTTTTTTGCGATACGGCACTGCGTTGCTTTAGCTGACAATTGCGCGGTCGTGCGACGCTGTACCAAAACAAAATTGATGTCATTTTTTCCCCACAAATAGAGCTTTCCTTTGGTGGTATTTGATCACCTCTGCAGGTTTTTATTTTTTGCGCTATAAACAAAAAAAGAGCAGCAATTTTGAATAAAAAACAATATTCCTTAACTTCTGCTTTAAAACATTAGCATTATAAATTTAAAAAAAAATCTAATTTCTTCATCAGTTTATGTCAATATGTATTCTGCTACATTTTGGGAATAAATAACTAGCCAAACAGAATTAAGTTGTGAGATATATCTATCTATCTATATCTATCTATCTATCTATCTATCTATCTATCTATCTATCTATCTATCTATCTATCTATCTATCTATCTATCTATCTATCTATATATATATATATATATATATATATCTATACCCCCTCTGTGGAGATTGCTGCTCCCAGTGAGAGCACTTACTGAAGAGGAGGTTTATATCCTGAAGGAGTAGTCTGTCTGTGGATCTGCTGACAGGAGGAGGCCCTCTCTTACATTCTCAAGGCACTTTCCCTTCTGACTTCTGGTGAGTTTAATATCCTCAGGGCGAGAAGCACTATGTGGTGGGGTGATGTCTTTAAATATCATGACGTGAATCATCAGCTCTGAACAGAATTATGTTTTTCTCATATATATATATATATATATATATATATATATATATACCACCGTGGAGATTGCCACCCCCAGTGAGAGGTCCTCCCAGAAGGAGAGATGCCTGCATCTTTCCATGTGCTAGGCCCATGGCCTACGAGAGACTGAAACTCTTAAGATGGTATCGTCACACAGGGCAAAAACCCGGGTGGTTAGTGACAAAGCAAGGAAGTGTCTCTGATATTCAATTGTTCTTCCAGCATGCCTCTACAGGTTCCCCAGGCCCACTGATTGGCTGGGCTATCAAATATCCTTAACGCAGTATCATACCTCTCTGGCACACCCTGCTGAAGCAGGCTCAAACAAAATGGGGTAGAGAAAATACACTCTATGCTTGGAGAATCACTCAGGTTGAGGTAGAATTAGGCTGCCAACAATGTAATGCTGGCTACAGAATGACAAAAGGAAATTTAGTAAAAATGATACATGCCTACAATATATTTAAGTTATTGGCTCAAATGTGTAAAGCTGGGTATAGGTAATTTACAATAAACTGTCATTATCCATCTCTTACTGCTGAACTTTTTATTAACTTTGTAAGCATATTACATTTCTGTGGGTACCCTAAAGCTGGCAATACATAGTTTTATTCAATAAAGGCATACAGCTATTCTTCACAATACATAAGAAAAATCTTTAATCCCAAAAGGAACAAAACTGTTGCTATAACTGCTTAAAAGGTGTTAGCTGGAGTTTGGCTTCAATTTGTTATTGCATCTAAATCTGCTTGTACCCTGCAATACCCTCCCCCAAGACTGACAATGCTGCTGTCCCAAGATATCTCTGTTGTTCCTTCATCTAGAGTAGGGATCTCCCAACTGCAGCCCTGGGGCCAGATGCTTTGCTTGCCTTCATTCGGCCCTTAGAGCACTATTCCATTCAAAATTTTATTTTTGTGATTGTCACAGATATACCTCAGGCGAACCGAAAGCCCCCCGCAAAAAATTTGTGCGAACATGCGAACACCATTAAAGTCTGTGGGACACGAACATGAAAAATCAAAAGTGCTCCTTTTAAAGGCATATATGCATACAGTATCTCACAAAAGTGAGTACACCCCTCGCATTTTTGTAAATATTTTATTATATCTTTTCATGTGACAACACTGAAGAAATAACACTTTGCTACAATGTAAAGAAGTGAGTGTCCAGCTTGTATAACAGTGTAAATTTGCTGTCCTCTCAAAATAACTCAACACACAGCCATTAATGTCTAAACCGCTGGCAACAAAAGTGAGTACACCCCTAAGTGAAAATGCCCAATTAGTAATTTTCCCTCCCCGATGTCATGTGACTCGTTAGTGTTACAAGGTCTCAGTTGTGAATGGGGAGCAGGTGTGTTAAATTTGGTGTTATCGCTTTCACTCTCTCATACTGGTTACTGGAAGTTCAACATGGCACCTCATGGCAAAGAACTCCCTGAGGATCGGAAAAAAAGAATTGTTGCTCTACATAAAGATGGTCTAAGCTATAAGATTGCCAAGACCCTGAAATTGAGCTGTAGCATGGCTGCCAAGACCATACAGCGGTTTAACAGGACAGGTTCCACTCAAAACAAGCCTCGCCATGGTCGACAAATTGAGTTGAGTGCACATGCTCAGCGTCATATCCAGAGGTTGTCTTTGGGAAATACATGTATGAGTGCTGCCAGCATTGCTGCAGAGGTTGAAGGGGTGGGGGGGTCCGCCTGTCAGTGCTTAGACCATATGCCGCACACTGCATCAAATTGGTCTGCATGGCTGTCATCCAGAAGGAAGCCTCTTCTAAAGATGATGCACAAGAAAGCCCGCAAACAGTTTGCTGAAGACAAGCAGACTAAGGACATGGATTACTGGAACCATGTCCTGTGGTCTGATGAGACCAAGATAAACTTATTTGGTTCAGATGGTGTCACGCATGTGTGGCGGCAACCAGGTGAGGAGTACAAAGACAAGTGTGTCTTGCCTACAGTCAAGCATTGTGGTAGGAGTGTCATAGTCAGGGGATGCATAAGTGCTGCCGGCACTGGGGAGCTACAGTTCATTGAGGGAACCATGAATGGCAACATGTATTGTGACATATTGAATCAGAGCATGATCCCCTCCCTTCTGAGACTGGGCCGCAAGGCAGTATTCCAACATGATAACAACCCCAAACGCACCTCCAAGACTACCACTGCCTTGCTAAAGAAGCTGAGGGTAAAGGTGATGGACTGGCCAAGCATGTCTCCAGACCTAAATCCTATTGAGCATCTGTGGGGCATCCTCAAATGGAAGGTGGAGGAGCGCAAGGTCTCTAACATCCACCAGGTTTGTGATGTCGTCATGGAGGAGTGATAGAGGCTCCAGTGGCAACCTGTGAAGCTCTGGTGAACTCCATGCCCAAGAGGGTTAAGGCAGTGCTGGAAAATAATGACGGCCACACAAAATATTGACACTTTGGGCCCAATTTGGACATTTTCACTTAGGGGTATACTCACTTTTGTTGCCAGCGGTTTAAACATTAATGGCTGTGTGTTGAGTTATTTTGAGGGGACAGCAAATTTACACTGTTATACAAGCTGTACACTCACTACTTTACATTGTAGCAAAGTGTCATTTCTTCAGTGTTGTCACATGAACAGATTTTTCATGTTTACAAAAATGTGAGATGTGTACTCACTTTTGTGAGATACTGTACATATTTCGTTGTCTTTAGACAATTTTTTAGACAAATTTATTGTGATGTATTTTAATGCTATCCTACTTTTGTTCTTCTTACAATTTTTCTTATAGGAAAACTGCACTGACATATACTGTACACTGAACTCTCATTGTAAAATGATTGACACCTGACTGTCATGCTGATGCTTTGGATTTAATTACTTTGGTGACACCCACCTAGAACAATGATACAGATCAAGAGTTTTGAATGCATTTTGTATTTGCTTGCTGCACACTAATTAAGTTAAAAAAATTAAAACCACTTGACCTACTAACAACCACGCAACTTGAATTTTCAGGAGGAAGTAAGCAATGGCAATCTCTATAGACCTTTCCAAAACAGTTTTCTTTTTCAGTTACATACATTAATCTTAAATATTTGCTGTTCATATCTGCATCTATTTAATCATTAATAACATTTCAGCCTATATGAAATCCACTTGACATCCATGAGCCAAAAATAATAAATACACATTCCACATCTCCCTATGATGTTAAAAAAAGTGAAAGGTATAATGGTAATTCTGCAATATGTGATCTTTTTTGAAAGTATTTAAAAAGGGCTCTTGTGGACTTGCTTTAGTAAGGAAATGTCACATTTGTTTTTCAAGTATTCTTTTTTCTTTGAAGGTGTCCTTGTCTACTCACAGGCCTTGTATTTGTACAGTCAGCTGTATCAAACCCTCTGTGTTCTGCCAATGATCAGGTGGAGTCAGATCAAGTGGCATGTTATTGTGATATGCCCTTCCTTTCTACAATTGAATGAACCATAATGGTGATTGGTAATAAATACAGCTAAATTCCAGGCATTGCTACACTAATTGGGACAAAGGCTGCAAGAGCAGCCCAAACCTGATTTTAGAAGATTCAGTGTAGAACCTCTACAGGTAAGTAAAGGACCATACAGGTATTCATCTGACTAATGCCGTTACAAATTTAAATAGGCTGCTGCAGTCTCCAGAAGCCAACAGGTGGCACTAAAGGCCATAAAATCTAGCTAGGTGCTGGATGTGGACATGTATACCGCAAATTGGGGGGGGGGGGGCTCCACGAGGAAGCACTGAAAGACAATGTTGCTCATTTACTAAATGAATTGAGCAGTCCATTTAAAAAAGATATTTTTACTTTGGAGGCAAAAAAATTGCACCATCTAAGGTCTGCCTTATTCCTTTAGGAAAATCAACCCCAATGGGTTTCTCCTCTGACCAAGTCCAGACAACGCAGCTAAGGTCTTTTGCAGAAGAAACACATCTTAAGTGAGTGCTGGTGCATACTGTGCTGCTCAACTCAATATATTTCTTTGCCTCTGAGGTCAGTTATATGCAACATGCACTAAGCTCCCACTTTTTAAACCTGAATGAGCCAAAACATATGGTGAATAGTGAAATTCTTCAGGGTAAATCAAACACAGACTTACAAATATTTTTGGAGAAGCTTCATAAACCATATTAACCACTTCAGCTCCGGAGGATTTGGCTGCTCAATGACCAGAGCACTGTTTACAATTTCGCACTGCTCTGCTTTAACTGGTAATTGGGCGGTCATGCAATGCTGTATCAAAACTAAATTTCCGTCCTTTTTTTCCCACAAATAGAGCTTTCTTTTGATGGTATTTGATTGCCTTTGATTGTGATTTTTTTTTTTCGCGATATAAACGGAAAAAGCCCGAAAAATTGGAAAAAAAATATTTTCTACTTTTTGTTATAAAAAAAAAATCCAATAAACTCAATTTTAGTCATACATTTAGGCCAAAATGTATTCAGTCACATGTCTTTGGTAAAAAAAAAATGTTAATTAGCGCATAGAGTCAACAAACTTGGGTACATTTTCTGGAATTTACGCAGCTTTTAGTTTATGACTTGAGGTGCTAAAATGGCAGGGCAGTACAACCCCCCCCCCCCCCCAAATGACCCCATTTTGGAAAGTAGACACCCCAAGGAAATTGCTGAGAGTCATGTTGAGCCCATTGAATATTTTATTTTTTTGTCACAAAGGATTGAAAAATGAAAAAAAAATAATAAAATTACATAAAGTTGCCACTAAATGATATATTGCTCACATGTGCCATGGTTATATGTGGAATTGCACCCCAAAATACATTCTGCTGCTTCTCCTGAGTATGGGGATACCTCATGTGTGAGACTTTTTGGGAGTCTAGCCACATACAGGCCCCTGAAAACCAAGCACTGCCTTAAGGATTTCTAATGTCGCGTACACACGGTCCGACTTTCCGGCAGGAAAAGTCCGACGGAATCTTTTCAGCGGACATTCCGATCGTGTGTGGGCCTCATCTGACTTTTTTTTTCTTGAAAATTCTGACGGACCTAGAAATAGAACATGTTTCAATTCTTTTCGACTGAATCAGTTCCTATCGGGAAAACCGCTCGTCTGTATGCTGTTCCGACGGACCAAAAATGACGCATGCTCTGAAGCAAGTACGAGACAGCAGCTATTGGCTACTCGCTATTGAACTTCCTTTTTCTAGTCCCGTCCTACGTGTTGTACGTCACTGCGTTCTAGACGGTCAGACTTTGGTGTGATCGTGTGTACGCAAGACAGTTTCAGCAGAACTCCATCGGAACTCCATTAGAAAGACCTTCAGAGTTCATTCCCACGGAAAAAACGGTCGTGTGTACGCGCCATAAGGGTATAAATTTTTGATTTCACTCCTCACTACCTATCACAGTTTCGAAGGCCATAAAATGCCAAGATAGCACAACCCCCCTCCCCAAATGAGCCCATTTTGGAAAGTAGACACCCCAAGCTATTTGCTGAGAGCCATGTTGAGTCCATGGAATATTTTATATTTGGCCACAAATTGCGGGAAAATGACAAACTTTTTTGTTTATTTTTTTGCACAAAGTTGTCACTAAATGATATATTGCTCAAACATGCCATGGGCATATGTGAAATTACACCCCAAAATACATTCTGCTGCTTCTCCTGAGTACAGGGATACCACATGTGTGAGACTTTTTGGGAGCCTATCCGTGTACAGGACCGCAAAAACCAATCACCGCCTTCAGGCTTTCTAAGGGCGTAAAATGGTGATTTCACTTCCTCACTACCTAAAACAGTTTCGGAGGCCACAAAATGCCAAGATAGAACAACCCCCCCCCCCCCCCCCTTAATGACCCCATTTTAGAAAAAATACACTTCAAGCTATTTGTTAGGAGGCCTGTTGAGTCCATGGAATATTTTATATTTTTCCACAAGTTTTGACTAAATTACAATTTTTATTTTTTTTTACACAAAGATGTCACTAAATGATATTTTGTTCAAACATTGCATGATTATATGTGGAATTACACCCCAAAATACATTCTGCTGTTTCTCCTGAGTATAGGAATACCACATGTGTGGGACTTTTTGGCAGTCTAACCTGCATACAGGACCCCAAAAACCAATCAATGCCTTCAGGCTTTCTAAGGGCGTACATTTTTTATTTCACTCCTCACTGCCTATCACAGTTTCAGAGGCCATGAAATGCTCAGATAGCACAAAACCCCCCTAAATGACCCCATTTTGGAAAGTAGTGCCTAGGACTGTGCAATGCTGTACCCTATGCTAATACTCCACTACTGTGTGGTAGCGTTTGAAACAGTCACCAATGCAAAGACCAGGTTGGTCAGGACAGGAGGGACAATAAAAGCGAGTATCCGCACTTTCTACAGACAAGACATCTTCTTTGGGAATTTCTTTGGGTAGGTGTACCAGGGAGGACATGCGGAAAAGGCCTCTCATGCATCTGACTCACTGCATTTGGATTGGGAAGTTGGGCCACAGGACCATCTGGAAACAGAAGGGCTGTGATGATCTCTTCCTGGAATTTAAGGAAGGATCTAGTTCGTCCTGAAGCTTTGTATAGCACATAAGCATTCAGCAGAGCCAATTGGAATAAGTATACAGACACTTTTTTATACCAGCATCTGGCCTTACAGGTAATTTGGTACGGCGCCAACAGATGGTAGTTGAGGTCCACCCCTCCCATATTAAGGTTATATTCGTGGACACAGAGGGGTTTCTCCACAACACCAGTCACCGTAGGAATTTGGACTGTTGTGTCTGCGTGAAGGGAGGACAAAATGAAAACATTCTTATTATCCCTCCACTTCACAGTGAGCAAATTATTACATCTCAAGCAGGCTCTCTTCCCCAGCCTAGGACGGGAATCTACAAGCCGCTAGGGTAAGCCCCGGCATTTGGATTGCATAGTGCCACATGAGCCAATTCCATGATCAAACAAGTGACTAAAAAGTGGCACGCTTGTGTAATAATTCTCCACATACAAGTGGTACCCCTTTCCGAATAAGGGTGACACCAAGTCCCACGCAATCATACCAGCGCTCCCTATGTAGTCTGGGCAGTTCTCCGCCTCTACGTAACTATCTCTTCCCTCGTAAACCATAAAATTATATGTATAGCCTGTTGCCCTGTCACAGAGCTTATACATCTTGACCCCATATCTGGCACGCTTTCTAGGATGATACTGTTTGAATGGCAAGCGGAAAACGTAATCAGGGACTCATCAACGCAGACAACTTGATCGGGAGTAAACAAGGCTGCAAACTGCTGGTTGAAGTGGTTTATGAGGGGCCGAATTTTGTAGAGCCGATCATATTCAGGGTCACCCTGAGGACGACAGAGTTCATTGTCATTGAAATGCATGAACCACAAGATCTGCTCGTATCGTGTCCTGGTCATGGAGGCAGAGAACTTGGGCATATGGTGAATTGGATCAGTGGACCAATATGACTGAAACTCACTTTTTTTAGTTATGCCCATGAGGAAGGTTAGGCCCAGAAAGGTCTTAAATTCGGAGACCATAATAGGTTTTCAATCTCTAGCAAGGGTCAACTGGGGATTAGCGGCGATGAATTGACCAGTATACAAATCGCTTTGGTCCACAATAGATCTATAGAGATCTTCCACTGTACTACAGTACAGTGATCAAAGAAAAATATGAACACTGCACTGGGTGACACAGTGACAGGGAGTGAAGGGGTTAACTGGGGGGGGGGTGATCGGGGGGTGAAATGTGTGCCTATGGGTACTTTGTCAACGTAGTGTTGGTGCAACTCATGTTTGGATGTCCTCTCTCCTCTCTCTGGAACAGAAAAGAGTTCCAAGAGGGGAGATGACATCACATCCCCTGTCGGTGTTTACACTTACACAAGCAGGGGAGGATTTCATTCATCAGGAGCGATCAGCAGGTCCAGGCCAGAAATCATTGGCCTGGGCCTGTAGACTTATCAGTTCTGAAACGAATCCGATCGTCGCGGCTGTCGTAACATAACGCCCGTGCCATTCTGCCGCACTGAAAACTGCGGAGGCTGGCCGGGAAGTGGTTAATCAAGTAAAATCAAGCAATAATGCCTTACACAGATATGTAATATGTAACAGGAAATGTTTAGGATCCAATTCTGCTGTTCACTTTCAGTCGATAGTGCCAGAAAATCTACAAGATGGAGGTCATGCTGGATGATTATGTAGATCACACAATTTCACGCACATATTATGTATGATTTCATTGCATTTACATTTCTAATTTTGATGGCCTTTTTAATCTGTATTCATTCTTAAATATATATGGATGATATAAAATATGGACAATGTCTTATGCGGCAGTCACAAGGAAAGACAAATGTCTACACTTCAGAGAAACTGCTAGATGCCTGTACATGTCTATTGACAGCTTAACTACCACCAATTGTACATTTGTACTGCTTGAGGAAAAACAAAATCCTCCTGATTAAAGAGTGCACATTGTCCACGTGCTTTACAAACCTGCTGAGCTAAAAAGTAGAGACACCTGTGTGACCAGCTCCTTTTTTTGTCACGGGGAGCCATGAATATATTTCCTGAAGCAATTGTGCACGTGAACAAGTAAAAGTCTCACGTCTGAACATTTGAGCTTGTGAATATCAGGACTGAATGTACAAACGTTTCCCCCCCCCCTCAGTTTTAGTGTGGGTAGGGGTTTGAACCCCTGTCAGGTTGCTGTATGTGTCTCCACTGGGAGAATTATCCAAAATTCGAAATTTTAGGGCAACTGTCCAATATGGGAGTTCTCCAAAGGCAGCCCATAGATAAGTCAAGTTTTTTTTCATTCATCAGTGGTTTGAACAAAAAGAAATGACCTATTGTATTCTGACAGTGGGGAGACATCTTTGTCATCAGATTGAATTGATAAGTGCTGATGGCTATAGTCAGGGGTGCTGATCAAGCGACAAAAATCTTCCGCACAACCTCTCTGCTCATACATTGAAATTCGGCCAGTCCTTGCTGAACTGGCAGAATTTTGATCCATCTATGGCAGGCTTAAGTTTACAGAATTTTGTCATAGGTTCTCTGGGACAAGCAGAAACTCCCCAAAGTAACACTGACATTAAAAAATACTCCAAAAACCCTGAAACAAGATTTAGCCCTTTCTATTTTATTTTAAAAAAAAGTTGTGGGGTTAGATACACTTTTTGATAATACTGAAAATGATTATTGATCTGACCGAGACAGCACAAAAGGACTGACGTGGTTTTATGACAAGCTACAATATAGTGGTGCTTTTCATAAATCCTCAAACATGCAAAACTGGGAAAGGGAGCTGGGTAATCTCTATACACAGAAGGATTGGCAAATGGCCATCCAATCCCACTTTCGATACTCCCATTGTGTAAACCACTGGGAATTGTTACTGAAAATACTATATAGAACCTACTTAAAGTGGAGGTCCACCCTGAAAAAAAAAATGCACCAAAAAATACCTAAAAAAATGGAGGAAAAGAAAAAAATTTTTTTTTACTTACGTGAAATGGCTGTTGCTAGGCAGTCTTCCTAATCTGCCTCTACCTACACCGCGGTGATCTTCAGTCTTCTGCTCCCCACGTTGTCTTCTGGGGAATGGGGTGCGGTGTGTTATGGGAACTGTGTGTTTCCCACAACACATCGCGTCCCATTCACAAAGCGCCGCGCCGCTCGCGCATGCGCAGTAGGAAACTGGCAGTGAAGCCGCAAGGCTCCACTGCCTGTTTCCCTTACCTAGGATGGCGTGCTGGGACCCGAGAGCCGAGGGACGGGTCGGCCTCGGGCGGCCGACATCGCGGGCACCCAGGACAGGTAAGTACTTATTTAAAGTCAGCAGCTACAGTGTTTGTAGCTGCTGACTTTTAATTTTTGTTTTTAATGACGGAATCCCGCTTTAACTCCAGTAAGACTGGCACAGATTTACCCAGACTCCTCTCCCAATTGCTGGAGGGACTGCGGAGGAAGGGGATGCATCCTACATATTCTATGGAGCTGCAAGGAAGTCAGAACTTTTTGGAAGGAGGTGTTTTCCCTAATCAATAAAGTTACAGGAGAAGCTATTATACCCTCGCCACAGTTGGCACTTCTTAACATAGGAATGCACCTAATCCCAAACAAATATAGATCTCTAATTACTCACATACTAAGTGCAGCAAAACTAACCATAACTTCTAAATGGAAATCTAAAGAGACTCCTCTGTTGTCAGAAGTTATAAATAGAGTTAAAACACAATACACATATGAAAAAATTTTAGCCATAAAAAGCCATAATATCCCAAAATGTAATATATCCTGGGAATCATGGGTAGCACAATATCCTACCAATTAGGGATAGGTAAATTACTTGCATTATTAGTGAATCTGCAAAATATTAACACATATTAAGGACTAACAACTGAGTTAACTTGTAGTTAGCTGCAGTTTTAAACCCAAAAGCAAGCATTTATTATATTGCAGCTTACCAATTCTTAGATGTAGTTATGGGCAGGATCACTTTGTCTTGCACATTGGGGTTCCCTTTGTGCATGTGCATGCTCATCAATGCCTAGGGCCAGGCAGGGACCACGTTTATGTGAAAATCATACATGAATGCGGTTCCCCAGCTTAGAGATGAGCCGTACTATGTGTGCAGCAATAAAAGTACAGAATCCTTCTGTAAAAGGGCTGTTCCGTGTCACTACACACCTTCCTTGTTGTACATTGTATTTAGGAGAGACACTGCTGAGCCTATGACCACTCCACCAGTCTAGCATACCTCTGTCACCTCACTCCCAGTGACAGAATAGGGTCCCACCGAGTATGGACCTCATGCGTGCTCTCCTATATCATGTGGCCAGGCACACAATGTCTCTGTACTGCGGGTTCGATCCCAGATACTTTTGGGGACCAGACTACTAGGGCGGGAACCAAAACACCGATCCCCTCACTACGAAGGACCTCACCTACACCAGGTATCATGCTTCATGACCAGTTGCTTTGTACTCTGCACTAATTACTGGTCACCCATAGCAACTGCATGCCTTCTCCAACCATGCCTTCTCCAACCTGTATTGCTGAGTAACCCTTTGTAGTAGCCTTGCTTCATACCCCACCTGTGCTTTACTGCCCCTGTTCCTGATCCTGAGTCCAGACCGTAAATGAACTAGCATACCTTTGCAGGCGTTAGTCTATAACTGACGATCTCCCATATTTGGTAGTGTTCACCAGATACCCTGGCATCTCATGGGGTCACATACTGGCTCTTGAATTCCTGAACTCCCTAAACTTGGTTCATACTTTTGTTCTAAGGCTCCTGCGGTAGCTCCAAAGTCCCTCTCAACCAGACCTTTGCCCTATTTATGTATTACAAAGGGTGGAAGGCAGGCCCAAGACCAGAAGCCTGGGAACTGAGGTACTAAAAATTAACCCTTCCCCAGCCTGAGCGGGACTTAAGTCCCTCTGAACAAGATCTTTGCCCTATTTATGTATTACACAGGGTGGAAGGCAGGCCCAAGACCAAAAGCCTGGGAACTGAGTTACTAAAAATTAACCCTTCCCCAGCCTGGGCGAGCCAACTACCTTGCTAGTGCAGTAAACTGTACACAACTTGCTTACATGGTGGCTGCATTCATTTCTTTTGTTAGACTTTCTTTCTTTCATTTTCATCTGGTGATCCAGAAACCAAGTCTGTTGTTTTTCCCAAGCTCAAGCTCTCCAGCAGTATGTATCAGTTTACATGGAAGAGACAAACCAGTTAACACTGGCAGGGGTGATTAAAATGATCGTTTTTTTATTTATTCATGCAAAACCTTTATCCCAAAAGTAAAAAAAAACTGTTTGCTGTAACTGTATAACTGTAACTGTGAGCTGGAGTTTGGCTTCAATTTGCTAGTGTAATTAAATCTGCTAACACATTTAACACTTCCCTCCCCACCAGACTGACCATGCTGCTGTCTGCTGTGCCTCCTCTTTTCATTCCTCCAGAGTTGTGTCTCACTAAGACAGGAGGTGTGTTACTGGCCAGATTACTAGGTGAAAACAGAGGAAATGGAGAAAATGAATGCAGCCACCACATCTAATGACTGGCAAGCTGCAATATATTACATTTTTAGTTTGGAATTAAATACCATTTTAAAACGCTCCATGTTTAACTGCAAATGTTTAACTGCAAGTGATGCAAACGATGAGCAAAAAACTCTTTCAAGATGTACTTAAGAGATGAAAGGATCACCAAACATCGCCAAAGATCGGGCAGCATTCTGGTATTTTTACATTTGATCTATGCAGCATAATAATTCCTGAGGTTCATGCAAATGACAAGTGTTTTGGTGCTTAATCCCTATTTCTCTCCTAACAATATTTTTAGGGCATCTGGTGATCCCCTTTGTCTGAGGTCCATCTAGAGATAATATCCCTCTCTCTGTTTGGGGATTCACTTTTTGGAGGCTTAAGTTTCTTACCATTTTAAACACTTCTACTGGCTGGTAGTACCTCCTCTTTTAATCTAAAGCAATGGACACAAACCACCACTCACTCCAATGGCAACACTCTCAACCTTGTATTCCCAACCCCTGCACTCCCTGCAACCTCTCTAACACCCCCTTTCCTCTCTCAGATCACAACCTTATCTGTTTGACACTCTCCCTGTTTGACACTCTCCCAGTTTATCTGAATACCTGTCACAGTCCATCTGAGTACCTGTCACAGTTCATCTGAGTACTTGTCACAGTTCATCTGAGTACCTGTCACAGGCCATCTGAGTACCTGAGTACCTGTCACAGTCCATCTGAGTACCTATCACAGCCCATATGAGTACCTGTCACCACCCTTCAGAGTACCTGTCACCAGCCCATCAGAGTACCTATCTGTAGCCCATCAGAGTACCCGAGTACCTGTCACAAGGCCATCAGAGTACCCGAGTACCTGTCACCAGGCCATCAGAGTACCCGAGTACCTGTCAGCAACCCATCAGAGTAACTGAGTACCAGTCACCAACCCATCAGAGTACCCGAGTACCTATCTGCAGCTCATCAAGTTACCCAAGTACTTGTCTCCAGCCCATCAGAGTACCCGAGTACCTATCTGCAGCCCATCAGAGTACCCGAGTAACTATCTGCAGCCCATGCCTCATAGAATATACATTGGGGTGTTTACTTTCCAAAATGGGGTAATTTTGTGGGTAATTCCACTGTCCTGGTGCTCAAGGACCTTCAAAAGTGTGATAGGTAGGAATGAAATGAAATGTGTAATTTATGCTCCTAGAATGCCTGAAGGTACTACTTCAATGTTGGGCCTCTGTATGTGGCCAGGCTGTGTAAAAGTCTCACACATGTGGTATCGCCATACTCAGGATGAGCAGCAGAATGTGTTTTGGGGTGTAATTTTTGCTATATACATGCTATGTGTTAGAAATATCTTATACATTGACAACTTTGTGTAAAAAAAAAAAAAAAGGTTTTCATTTTCTTTCCACGTTTTCTGAAGAATTAACAGTTCAAAAGACTCATAATGCTTCACAGAATAGAAGTTGGGGTGTTGGTTTTCCAAAATGGGGTCATTTTATGGGTAATTCCATTGTCCTGGTGCTCCAGGGCCTTCAAAAGTTAGGAAATTAGAGGAGTAATTTATGCTCCTAGAATGCCTGACGGTGCTCCCTGCATGTCTGACCTCTGTATGTAGCCAGGCTGTGTAAAAGTCTCACACATGTGGTATTGCCATACTCAGGAGGAGTAGCAGAATGTATTTTGGGGTGTCATTTTTGCTATATACATGCTTTGAGTTAGAAATATCTTATAAACTGACCATTTTGTGTAAAAAAAAAAAAAAAGTTTTCATTTGCTTGCCACTTTTTCCAAAGACTTGTGGAAAAAAATGAACCATTCAAAAGACTCATTATGCCTCATAGAATAGAAGTTGGGGTGTTTTCTTTCCAAAATGGGGTAATTTTGTGGGTACTTCCACTGTCCTGGTGCTTCAGGGCCTTCACAAATTTAATAGGTTGTTAGGAAATTAGAGGTGTGATTTATGCTCCTAGAACCCCTGATGGTGCTCCCTGCATGTTGGACCTCTCTGTGTGGCCAGGGTGTATAAAAGTCACACACATGTGGTATCAACATAATCAGGAGGAGTAGCAGAATGTATTTTGGGGTGTAATTAGAAGTATGCATATGCTGTGTGTGAGAAATAACTTGTTATTATGTCAATTTTGTGAAAAAAAAAATTCTTCATTTTCCCAAGAATTGTGGGAAAAAATTACAACTTCAAAAAACTCACCATGCCTCTTACTAAATACCTTTGACTGTCTAATTTTCAAAAAGGGGTCATTTGGGGGGTATTTGAACTTTCCTGACATTTCAGGGCCCTCAAGAAATGAGAGAGGCCATCAGTGCATCAGGTGTGATCAATTTTCAATGATTTGCACCATAGCTTGTAGACTCTATAACTTTCACAGAGACTAAATAATATCCACTAATTTGGGTTATTTTTACCAAAGAGATATAGCAGTATACATTTTGGCCCAAATTTATGAACAAAAATGACTTATTTGAAAAATTTTATCATAGAAACTAAAAAAAAGTGTTTTTATTTTCAAAATTTTCTCTCTTTTTTCACTTATGTCGCAAAAAATAAAAAACCCAGTGGCGATAAATACCACCAAAAAGAAAGCTCTATCTGTATGAAAAATAATTATAAAAAATTTGTTTGGGTACAGTGTTGCATTAGTGAGTAATGGGCATTCAAAGTGTGAGAGTGCTGAAAGCTAAAAATTGGTCTGGGCAGGAAAGGTGTTTAAATGCCCTATATTGAAGTGGTTAAAAAAATCAACACAATTTGTGAAGAGAAATCTGGTGCCCAGCTTCCTCCCCCAACCAACACAGCAGGTAAAACACCACACTCAATACTTTCCTCCTTCAGCCCTGTTACCACTGAGGAAGTTGACAAACTCCTTTCCATGGCCCACCTCACCACCTGTCCTCTGGACCCTGTCCCATCACAATTGCTATGACCACCTTCCTGCTCTATCTTAAACTCTCTAACCCACATCTTCGACCTCTCCCTCTCCTCTGGCACCTTTCCTTCTCCACTAAAACATGCATTGGTTACCCTCCCTACCAGGCCCGGACTGGGACAAAAAATAGGCCCGGGCATTTTAGACTGAGCAGCCAATTTTTTCATGGACCGGGGGGGGGGTCCTCCACGCTGTAATGTGCAGGAACACTGATATAAATATAAAGGGGACTGCACTGTAATGATTACCCCCTTACATCAGAGTACATACAGAGGTCACTTACATCAGAGTCCACACAGACCCCCCTTACATCAGAGTCCGCACTGAGCCCCTTTACATCAGAGTCCGCACTGAGTCCCTTTACATCAGAGTCCGCACAGAGGTGTCTTACAACAGAGTCCGCACAGAGGTGTCTTACATCAGAGTCCACACAGAGGTGTCTTACATCAGAGTCCGCACTGAGCCCCCTTACATCAGAGTACATACAGAGGTCCCTTACATCAGAGTCCACACTGAGCCCCTTTACATCAGATTCCGCACTGAGCCCCTTTACATCAGATTCCGCACTGAGCCCCTTTACATCAGAGTCCACACTAAGCCCCCTTACATCAGAGTCCGCACAGAGGTCCCTTACATCAGAGTCCGCACTGAGCCCCCTTACATCAGAGTCCGCACTCAGCCCCCTTACATCAGAGTCCGCACTGAGCCCCCTTACATCAGAGTCCACACTGAGCCCCCTTACATCAGAGTCCACACTGAGCCCCCTTACATCAGAGTCCGCACTGAGCCCCCTTACATCAGAGTCCACACTGAGCCCCTTTACATCAGAGTCCGCACAGTGGTGTCTTACATCAGATTCCGCACTGAGCCCCTTTACATCAGATTCCGCACTGAGCCCCCTTACATCAGAGTCCGCACTGAGCCCCTTTACATCAGAGTCCGCACAGTGGTGTCTTACATCAGATTCCGCACTGAGCCCCTTTACATCAGATTCCGCACTGAGCCCCCTTACATCAGAGTCCGCACTGAGCCCCCTTACATCAGATTCCGCACTGAGCCCCCTTACATCAGAGTCCGCACTGAGCCCCCTTACATCAGAGTCCACACTGAGCCCCTTTACATCAGAGTCCGCACAGTGGTGTCTTACATCAGATTCCGCACTGAGCACCTTTACATCAGATTCCGCACTGAGCCCCCTTACATCAGAGTCCGCACTCAGCCCCCTTACATCAGAGTCCACACTGAGCCCCTTTACATCAGAGTCCGCACAGTGGTGTCTTACATCAGATTCCGCACTGAGCCCCTTTACATCAGAGTCCACACTAAGCCCCCTTACATCAGAGTCCGCACAGAGGTCCCTTACATCAGAGTCCACACTAAGCCCCCTTACATCAGAGTCCGCAAAGAGGTCCCTTACATCAGAGTCCACACTAAGCCCCCTTACATCAGAGTCCGCACAGAGGTCCCTTACATCAGAGTCCGCACTGAGCCCCTTACATCAGAGTCCGCACAGAGGTGTCTTACATCAGATTCCGCACTGAGCCCCTTTACATCAGAGTCCGCACTGAGCCCCCTTACATCAGAGTCCGCACAGAGATGTCTTACATCAGATTCCGCACTGAGCCCCTTTACATCAGAGTCCCCACAGAGGTCCCTTACATCAGAGTCCGCATTGAGCCCCCTTACATCAGAGTCCGCACAGAGGTCCCTTACATCAGAGTCCGCACTCAGCCCCCTTACATCAGAGTCCGCACAGAGATGTCTTACATCAGATTCCGCACTGAGCCCCTTTACATCAGAGTCCACACAGAGGTCCCTTACATCAGAGTCTGCACTGAGTCCCTTTACATCAGAGTCCGCACTGAGCCCCCTTACATCAGATTCCGCACTGAGCCCCCTTACATCAGAGTCCGCACTGAGCCCCCTTACATCAGAGTCCGCACTGAGCCCCCTTACATCAGAGTCCGCACTGAGCCCCCTTTACATCAGATTCCGCACTGAGCCCCCTTACATCAGAGTCCGCACTGAGCCCCCTTACATCAGAGTCCGCACTGAGCCCCCTTACATCAGATTCCGCACTGAGCCCCCTTACATCAGAGTCCGCACTGAGCCCCTTACATCAGAGTCCGCACAGAGCCCCCTTACATCAGAGTCCGCACTGAGCCCCTTACATCAGAGTCCGCACAGAGGTCCCTTACATCAGAGTCCGCACTGAGCCCCTTACATCAGAGTCCGCACAGAGGTGTCTTACATCAGATTCCGCACTGAGCCCCTTTACATCAGAGTCCGCACTGAGCCCCCTTACATCAGAGTCCGCACAGAGATGTCTTACATCAGATTCCGCACTGAGCCCCTTTACATCAGAGTCCGCACTGAGCCCCCTTACATCAGAGTCCACACAGAGGTCCCCTACATCAGAGTCCGCACAGAGGTCCCTTACATCAGAGTCCACACTAAGCCCCCTTACATCAGAGTCCGCACAGAGGTCCCTTACCTCAGAGTCCGCATTGAGCCCCTTACATCAGAGTCCACACTAAGCCCCCTTACATCAGAGTCCGCACAGAGGTCCCTTACATCAGAGTCCGCACAGAGGTCCCTTACATCAGAGTCCGCACAGAGGTCCCTTACATCAGAGTCCGCACAGAGGTCCCTTACATCAGAGTCCGCATTGAGCCCCTTACATCAGAGTCCACACTAAGCCCCCTTACATCAGAGTCCGCACAGAGGTCCCTTACATCAGAGTCCGCACTCAGCCCCCTTACATCAGAGTCCGCACAGAGATGTCTTACATCAGATTCCGCACTGAGCCCCTTTACATCAGAGTCCACACAGAGGTCCCTTACATCAGAGTCCACACAGAGGTCCCTTACATCAGAGTCCACACAGAGGTCCCTTACATCAGAGTCTGCACTGAGTCCCTTTACATCAGAGTCCGCACTGAGCCCCCTTACATCAGATTCCGCACTGAGCCCCCTTACATCAGAGTCCGCACTGAGCCCCCTTACATCAGAGTCCGCACTGAGCCCCCTTACATCAGAGTCCGCACTGAGCCCCTTTACATCAGAGTCCGCACTGAGCCCCCTTACATCAGAGTCCGCACTGAGCCCCCTTACATCAGAGTTCGCACTGAGCCCCTTTACATCAGAGTCCGCACTGAGCCCCCTTACATCAGAGTCCGCACTGAGCCCCCTTACATCAGAGTCCGCACTGAGCCCCCTTACATCAGAGTCCGCACTGAGCCCCCTTACATCAGAGTCCGCACTGAGCCCCCACTTACTTTAAGGGGGAGCTCTGTGGACTCTAATGTAAAGGGGAACACTGATTTAAGGGGGTCTCTGCTCACCAAAGCCCCCCTCTTGTATCAGAGTCCACAGAACACCCCTTAAATTAGTTTTATATAAACATTGGAAGGCTGGAGAGAGGGTGAGCTTACTCACCCCAGGATGAGGCTCAGGAGCGGGCTGCCTGCAGCCTTTAAATCTTCCTTCCTTCACCCCAGGGATGTGTGGGCGGGGCAGACGCAGGGGGTGTGGGCGGGGCAGACACAGGGGGTATGGGCGGGGCAGACACAGGGGGTATGGGCGGGGCAGATAGAGTAGAGGGGCGGGAAGAGGAGGAGCAGTGGAACTGTCAGCGTTGGCTGAGCTGTGTGTGAGAGAGACACACAGCTCAGCCGCTCAGCCAATCAGCCGCTATCGTAGCTATTGCGGAGCCCAGAGATGACACAGGCACGGCCGCATAGCGGTGGGTGCGCGGCGGCCGTGGCCTGTGTTAACCCTGTCCAGGCCGCGGGCGCCGCTTACCTCCCGCTGTGCGGCCTGATCATCAACAGGCTATGGAGCTGGAGGTCCCAGCCCACCGGGCAAATGCCCGGTCTGCCCTATGGCCAGTCCGGGCCTGCTCCCTACTTAAAAAACCCTCACTGGACCCCACATATTTGGGTAAATTAAGACCCATCTCCCTGCTTCTGTTTGCCTCCAAACTTCTTGAAAGCCTTGTCTACAACGGTATGAGTTGCTACCTCACTGACAACCTTCTCAATCCCCTACAGTGTAGCTTCTGCCCACAACATTCCACTGAAACCGCCCTACTAAAACTCACTAACGACCTACTAACTGTTAAAACCAACAGCCAGTACTCCATACTCATACTCTTGGACCTTTCTGCTGCCACAGTTGATCACCTGCTCCTCCTCAACAAACTCCACTCCCTTGCCCTCCATGACTCTGCTCTTTCATGGTTTTCCTCCTACCTATCTCAGTGCACTTTTAGTGTCATATACAACACCATCTCCTCCGCTCCTCTTTCTCTTTCTGTTGGAGTACCCCAAGGCTCCGTCCTTGGACCCATTCTATTCTCTCTTTACCTCTTCCCTGGGCCAATTGATAACCTCCCATGAATTCCAATACCACCTCTATGCTGATGACACCCAGATCTATCTCTCCACTTCTCAACTCACCCCCTCAATCTCCTCACTTATCACAAACTTACTGAGCGACATCAGTATGGATGTCACACCACTTCCTCAAACTCAGTCTTTTGAAAACTGAGCTTGTAATATTTCCCCCTGCCTGATCTCCTCCCCATGACTTTACCATCAAGATCAACGGCACAACCATTGGTCCCTCCACACGTCAGGGTGCTGGGTGTAATCCTAGACTCTGACCTCTCCTTCAGCCCCCACATCCAATCACTTGATACATGTTGCCACCTTCAGTCTATTATGAATGCTGCTGCTAATATACTTTACTAACCGATCCGTGACTGCTACGCCTCTCTGCCAATCCCTTCACTGGCTACCCCACCGTAAAAAATTCAAAATACTAACTACAACATACAAGGCCATCCATATGATTTTTTATCCACATATTTAGGCACCTTTAAATCCCGCTTATGAATTTCTCATCATCATATACTGATTTAAAGGATGATGATGTCCATAATTGTGTTTTAGATGAAAACTGGAGGGAGTTATCTCTCTCTTATTTCGTATATCATGTGCTAAATCTATCATCTATCTAAATTTCCTTCATCTGATTTATTTGGTTGGTCATTTCTGTTTTACACGCAATAGTTGTCATTTATTGGTAGTAAAAGTAAGAACATTTATGGGAGAGTGCACCAAGTGTTTTAATATTAAAATTAAACTTTACTTTTAAGAAATTCAATTCATTCTGGATGAGTTGTACATATTATAAACATTCTTACCTGTTCTGTGGACAACCAACAGGCCATTTTACTTCAATCCATGCCAAATGAGAGAATCTGCCTGCTATCGTCACATGATCAGTTTTAGAGATGTAAAGGAGAAAGCTTGTATCTTGGCATGGCAGTCAATGTGCAATATCTTGGTCTTCATATTTTCAAGGAATAAAGGCTCACTTAAATTCTAGTTTTGCATTGATGTCTGTGTTCTTACCGGGGATGTTTTAGTTCACTTCCTGTCCCAGGTAGTACATGGACAGGTAGAAAAAATATCCTCATGTGGTGACAGCTTGAGGTCTACATAATTATATTGTGTGTGATGGCAAATAAACCACCTAAAATCTAGATAAGTACTGTATATAAGATGTTTTAATGTTTTACCCCTACTTGATCTGCTTGAACTGTTTTACTCACTTTAGCTAATAGAACAGTGATCTGCACATATGTTCAAAAAGGGACTTGCAGTCTAATTTCTTTTTCTGCAGATACACAATAATTCAGAAAAAGTGTGACTCCAATAAAACCTTTTATTTCATTGATTTTTTTTTGTTTATTTTGCACACAATTTAAATTTAAAAATATGTATATATGTGCACCTCATCTGGAACACAGATGAGGTGAAATCCAACATTTATAATTGACATGCTTTCATTTTCATTGGAAGATATTTTATAATTTGTCAGTGATAACACATTTAAAATTGTCCCTCAGTCCCAGATAATTGTCACCAAGACAAGAAGTAAGGCTGATTCTAACATCTAACAGTTGTAATATTTCCCAAAACAATCTAAAAAAAAACAGTTTTTGCTGGATTTAGACTTTAACTGAACAGTATGTTCATAGGAGGAAACCAAGGTATCCAAAGATAACCCACATAAGAGGGGATAACACATATTCTTCCTCCAGGTTAGATCCTTTGTGGTAACACATTCCTTGACTTAATCCCTGCGGAGCCTTTGCTCAGAACACTTACAGCTGCAGGCTAATAAATGACGCATGTTAACAGAATGGGGTCTGTCTTGACAGAGCATCTTGAGAAGATTATTAGAATGGGAACTGAAGGTGGAGTCTTAATTAATAACAAAAACTAGTAGAACGAGAATGACTTTAGGAAGAGGAGTCTAACTATATCAAACTATATCAAAAGACACACTATAAATGCAATTTATACAATGAAGAGAACACATGTCAGACTGGTTCTAAAAAGCCAGTGCTAAGGAAGGGAACGATCAGGAGATAAGCAAAATGTGGAAACAAAGAGATAATATAGAAGAGACTAGGAGCTGAGGGTGGGGTGTTCTTAAAGATAATGGCTACCAAGTGAATGCCTTTAATACACTGCTTTAAGCTAAATGTCAGGTTGATTAGATGTCCTTCAGCTTAGGAAAGACTTAAATTATGAGAAAACGTCTTGTTCAAAATTACAGTGTGTGTATCTGAACCTATAGGGGTTGATCTACCAAAGAAGTAAAGAATGTCCACTTAGTTGAATGATCATAGCGAAGCTGTGTTCATGTTAAATACTTAATCATGCAAAGGAAAATGTAAAAAGGAAGAATTTTGTATTATGCTTGGTTGAATAAGTGAAGAGAACATAGCCTAATTTCATCCAATAAACTAAGTAAATATCATTGATTCGTGGTGAATATGCTTTTCTGTAAATAAGCTCTTATGTTTGAAACTACGCGAACATGTAGTTTCTGTGCCCTGTGTGCCTTCAGATTATCTTTTCAAATTTAAAATTTTTATCAGTGGATAAGCTGACCATAGGCAACAGATGAAGGTTGGGCATTATCTATAATCTGTTTGACCAGCATTCTTTTTCCCCTAACACCCACACTTGCATTCACGTATTCTGCAAGCATTCATGTCTATGTACAATGCAGAATGTCACTCCAACTGCTATCAAATTTTTTTTTTTTTACAATCAGGGGGACACATTATCTCTACTTAGAATGTATCAAAGTGGGTTGTTTTGCTCATGGACCTGGTTCAAGGATGCATCATGTTAGCATTATGCTGGCTGGATTATTATCTAACCTCTGATCATTTAATAATGTGTGTGATGGCTTACCATTTCTGCTCAAAGTATGTCTTTGGCTTAATACAGATGAAAATATTTTCATGTCTCAAAAAGAAAGGCCAAGCTGGACTTTTTATGTTTGGCTAAAATCAGTGACCAGGCCATTTTTTGCGATACACTGCGTTACCTTTACTGATAATTGCGCGGTTGTGAAACACTGTACCCAAATAAAATGTTTGTCCTTTTTTTCCCACAAATAGAACTTTTTTTTGATGGTATTTGATCACCTCTGCAGTTTTTTTTTTTTTTTGCGCTATAAGCAAAAAAAAGACCGACAATTTTGAAAAAAAAAACAATATTTTTTTATTTTTTGCTATAAAACATACCCAACAAAAAAAATTAAAAAAATCAAATATCTTTATCAATGTAAGCCAATATGTACTCTGCTACATATTTTTGATAAAAAATCCCAATAAGCAAATATTGATTGGTTTGCACAAAAGTTATAGCATCTACAACCTATGAGATATTTTTTTTTTTACTAGTAATGGGACTTATAGTGGGATTACAATATTGCGTGGACATATCAGAGTTCTAACTGACACTTTTTGGGGACTAGAGACACTAATACAGTGATCAGTGCTAAAAAATAAGCACTGTCATTGTACTAATGACACTGGCTGGGAAGGGGTTAACATCAGGAGTGATCAAAGGGTTAACTGTGTGCCTAGCCTGTGCTTACTCACTGTGTGGGAGGTGATTTGATTAGGGGAAGGCAAAGTTCAGAGTTCCTGCTTTGCAGAAACACACGATCAATACCTTCCCTTCTAACAGAACGGCAATCTGCCTCTGTACTGTCTAATCAGCAGGTGCCAGTGGACATCGAGTCTGCGGTACCTGCCGCTGGGCTCCCACTGTGATTTCAGCGGGAGCGGGTTGCCGGTGGTACACGCTCCAGGCTTGGAAATGTTAGATCACTTACTAGGTACGTGATCTGGCACAGAGCGGCCGGCCTGCCACAGTATATGAATGGTGGGTGGTCTGCAAGTGGTTAACAAGGATGTGCAGAAAGAAATAGAAATAGAAATACCCATGTGACTGTTGGGGCAATTGTCAAGTTGTTTTCTAACTTCTACATAGGTAAGTAACCCCTCAGAATAGTATAACAATAAACAACAAGCAAAAAAAATAGGAGAATTTAAAGTAGATCTGGGCTTTGCCAATTCATAGCAAAGCAACAGGCTCAGCAATAGAATTTCTCACATTCCCTAGCATATAATTACTTTTGGTTTTTTTCTTTGCCACTCCATTGAATGTTGGGAGCCAAACAAAATACCCAACATGACAGAGCTGGGTCAATTTGGTGCTATCACACATGGATTCCATATCCCTGTGTAATCTTTGACTCCAATGGCTCACAGCTTCCATGGCACTGGCTTTCTCTCCTAGTTGCTGACTACAGCAGTGGTAGAGTAAATAAAGGTAAGTATATGATGCTTTGGAAGTCTGCATTAAAATAAACCTGTTGCTTTGTGTGGGCTTGCCACAGGTTCACTTTAATGTCATGTACCCCATTTTTAACATAGTGTTTCGGTCCAGTTATGTGATCTCCTCAACAGCCAGCTTCAGGGGAGAGTAGAGCATGCCAACAATGAATGGAATGTCTGGGTGGTGACGTCATACATAGGCTTACTAAGGGGCATCAGTTGTTGCTGTCTTTCCTCTCCCCTAAAGACAGCTGCTGGGAGCTGAGCACTTGACAGGAGGGCTCTGAGAATAGGTAAGTGTAAGCATCTTCCTTCTACAGGGTAGTTAGTATAGGAGTTATAAGGTGATTGGGAGCTGTTTTAAGCTTAGTTCTAGACTGGACTTCCACTTGTTACACTTATTGTGTCTAATAATTTTGGGCTCTCTATACTATATGTAGACAAGGATTTATATACAGTACACTGATATATACTTGTACATCAGTATAAAAACACAGAAACTCTGATTTAATTCCATAAATATTTTATTAAAAAACAAGCAAAAGACATGCACATTGATGGTGGTGTTGTTTTGATCTCTTTATATAAAGAGGATGAAAGATAGCAATTAGCTCTTTCAGTTTTTGAATTGTTACTTGTACTATGCGTGAACGATGAAGCTCACGCTAAGCGAGTCCAAATTATTTTTACGCGCTTACTTAAAGTGAATACCAAGTTTACCATAATAACTTCAGGGAGACAGGATGGGTACTTTAAAGTAAATGAAGATATGGGAGAGAGAATTTGTATAAGTGCTTTGCTTTTAACAGCAACAATGACCTAGACACTCTGCTATGGTGTGACTCTTTAACTATAAGCATTTTCATGTCTATCTACGTTAAAAGACATAAAACAGCTCACTGTTTCGTAACAGTGCTGTGTGACACATATGCCTTAGAACATAATTACAAATATTTAAATATAGTTTCCATTACTCCTGGGAAGGTAATACTAAGTTCATCACAGTTACATGTGATGCTTAACATTCTATTACCAGAATACTTTGCGCTTCAGGCAAACATGCCTAGTTAATATAGTTTATTAAATATTAAAAGGTGCATTTTTAGGAAGTCACTAGGATGCATACTTTATTTTAAAACTAACCTGTAGTAACGGACTAAGACAGACACTACAGAGAGTTTTAGGAAGTATTAAACCACACAACAAGTTGCAACCTATAAAGTAGCAATTCAGAATAAGGTTACCATTCATCCCCATTTCTGGTGGACAGTCCCCATTGTGAGGGTTCTGTTCCTGGGAAACTGGTGTCTCCAGGAGCTGGGCAGCATAAAGTAAATATCACAGAGCACAGGCTCCAACCCAAATCACACTATGCAAGCATAATCAAAAATACTGCTGAAGTAGCCTGTGCATGCGTGGTGATCTGTGTTACCATGCATGATCAGGTTGCTCTAGTGGCACCATTTTGGATTTATGTCTATGCAGTGTGATTTGAGTTGGAGCCTGTTCTGTCTATGCTGTCTGGCTCCCAGGCACAATTGAATGTTGGACATGGGGGGCAGGAGTAAAACTAGGTACAACCACCAGGCACCTATGTTCACAGTGTCTGACCATCTCCTCTTCAGTATTTGTAATCTTTGTAGCATTACATTCACTGAGTTTTATGTGCACCCCTTTGGCAAACTTGGGGTCTGCACTCAAACCCCCCCATTTTAAAAACACTGAACACCACTGCATTAGTGATTTACTTTTTCGTATTAGCCAGTGCACAATTTCCTACACCAGTGATATAAATAATGCACTTTAAATATACCGGCTATGTGAAAAGAGTTTCTATATATTGACCCTCTATATATACTATAAATGGTCTGTTCTGTAAATTTGTGTTAAAGTTATGTGTTCATTTTACCACTTAAAGTGTTTGTAAAGTCTCGTTTTTTTTCGCTATAATAATAACAAACATGATATACTTACCTACCCTTTTGCAGTGGATTTGCACTGAGCAGCCCAGATCCTTCTCTTCTCAGGTCCCTCTTCTGTGCTCCTACCCCTCCCTCCTGTCGAGTGCCCCCACAGCAAGCAGCTTGATATGGGGGCACCTGAGCCGAGTCACAGTTCCCTCTGTCCATTCAGACATGGCCCCCCCGACCCGGCCCCTGCCCCCTCTCTCCCCTGATTGGCTAGCTGACTTTGATTGACAGCAGCGGCAGCCAATGGCACCACTGCTGTGTGTCAGCCAATCAGGACAGAGAATCTCAGACAGCTGAGACACTTGTGGACAGAGAGGGACCTCAGGTAAGTATTAGCGGGTCTGAGGGGGGCTGCTGCACACAGAAGGCTTTTTAACTTAAGGCATAGAATGCATTAAGACAAAAAAACCTTCTGCCTTTACAACCCCTTAATATAAATAAAAAAAAGACACTATTTAGCAAAAAATGCAATTCCAAAGCTTCATGGTTTCAATCTGAAAAATCCCAATTTAGCTCATCCCTACTACTAATGAAGTTTTTAATAAGGGCAGATACTGATACAAAGTGAAATAACTCATTACAGCCATTCAAATGTCAGGTTTTATCAGAAGAGGGGCCTGGGAAATAAAGGATGTTTACCAATTGGTTGATACAAGCGATTAACTTTGCCCATGGTTCTTTGCCTTTTTAAGTAAACTCCAGAAAGTTTCTCGTGTGTTGATTAAACAGAATCTATGTTGCCACCTTGAAAGAATTATATTGGCGGCAGATAAAAAGGAAAATGTTGCTAGGATGACCACAGCAAAATAAACAGTGTGGAACCCTTTTGGGGGAGCCAATGCAGTGATGTCTGTTAATGGGAATTTATATTAACCTTTGATTTGCTAGCAAACTGTGGGTTCTACGTTTTGTAATCATATACAGTATTTGATCTGCCAACATGCACTATCATTTAGATACACTGATGTAGATTGCCAACTAGATTATTAAATCCAAACTGGCAGTAATATAATGCTGTCATGCAGATTAAATATAATGAACTTGATTAGTGCAAAGTTGACATTAGAAAGAAATCAGAGGTTTCCAAATGATCTAAAATGTTGGTTCCTAAATGCTGCATATAAATTTACTAGTACCCTTGTACAGGCATGCAATTTTTTTTGTCTTTTATGCACCAATCTTAAAGCAGACCTTCAGTCATTTTTTCAACTTTCCAACTTTTTCAACTTTGTGGATAGTAAAACATTTTTTTCTGCTAGTAAATACCTTATACAGCCCACTTCCTGTTTCTTGTCTGGTAAAAAGCCTAGGCTTATGACATCATGCACAGCTCTCTCTCACTCTCGTGAGAGTTTGCCGGGAAGGGAGGGGGAATGAGTCATAAGAGGGCCAATGAGAGCTGCAGAGCTGGAGGTGTGCCTCTGTGTGTCTGTGTAAATCCAGGAAGTGAACAGGCAGCAGCTTCAGCTGCCCACAGTTAAAATGGTTGTTGCCAGACTCAGTGGAGGGAGATTTTTGCAGCATATTTGGCAAGTACAGAATCACATTATGTATAAAATAATATGCAAAGTGGTTGGAGGGAAAATTCAGAATGGCAAAGATGTTTTTATTACAAATTATGTGAGCAGACTGCAGTTCCTCTTTAATGTCTGCTAGGGTTTAAAGCTACCTTTATATAACCCAATTTTTACCCGATCAATTCAAAATCAGATCTGGTGACAACTATTAAATGCTTGTAGGTGTCATACTCTTGAGATATCAGTTTTACAGCCTGGCAATGTTTGTCCAGCTCCTGGGTCTGCTGCCTGACTGCCGTTAAAGGGAACCACCTATGTAGCAAGCTAGAAAACGTATAAAAAATTGCAACCCATTGACAACTGAATTTCAAGCAAAATGTTTATGTTGAAGACATACCACAACACAAGTCTATGGACAACTTTAGGCTGGCTGTGTAAAGAGGATATGTGTATTAATTCCTTATATCCTCATGATAACTTTTCTACACCTGACACACACATGGTCTGCACAATGAACAATCTCTAGAGGCAGTTCAATAGCATCAGCAATAGTGTTGAAGGGTTACAACCCCTGTCAGATTGATATCGCTCTTTGAGTCCCCACTAGGGAGATTTTTGCTCTATTTGACCTAGTGACCATTCCTATTGGATCTGAAAGGAAAAGGATATTCAGAATCTATTCCTTATCACAAAAAAATTCCACTAGGGACACCTGTTGCGGGTCTTGGAGAGATTTCCTTTTTTTCCTGTTGTTTCTCTAGAATGGGAAGTGAATGGAAATTTCCCCAACAGAAAAAAAAAATGACAGGGGTCTTAACCATTTACTACTCAAAAGAAAAAAAAAGTCCTGTGATAGCCAATGGCGACCCTAGGGGGGGGGGGGGGGGCAGAGGGGGCCCTGACCCCCCCAACATTATGCTGGGCCCCACCATGTGCCCCCCCCCCCCCAAAAATTTTTTTTTTTTTTTTTTTACAAAAAGGCAATTTCTTTTTGTTTGTATTCATATCGGATGTGCCGCATCTTACTCGGGCCACCGCTGGGGTAACACAGTCTCTATTGAGAGGGAGAACGTCCCCAGTCAGCTCCTGCGGGTGATTCCCCCCCCCTCCCTCTGCTCGCTGATACTGCATAATGCAAGCGCTCACACAACCACGGCCGCCCGATCTGCTCCTTCCTCTGCATCCTCATTGGCAGGGAGAAGAGCGAGTTGCAGGAAGGACTCCACCAGGACTCTCAGTTACTGAAAAAACAGACTGATTTCTCCCGTCCTTAGGACAGGAGAACCAGCCTGTAATTTCCAAGAGATGCCAGACCAGCGCTGTCAATAGCAGGGGCAGGACAGCAAGAGGAGGCTGGGGAACCCCACAGTTGCAGAACACCAGGGCCCGGTGGCAAGATAACCTTTGCAACCCTGATAGTTCTCCCACTGCTTTGGACCCTTATATTTTCTTGGTATGCTGGTGACATATATCTCTTGTTCTCTGTCACCCTGGGGGGGCCCCAGTAGGAAGGGAGCTCACTGCAGAACATGTGAAAGGGCCGTTGTGGGATCGTAGTAAAGGGTAAAGGGCCCCAGGATAGATAAAATCAATCTATCTATCTATCTATCTATCTATCTATCTATCTATCTATCTATCTTTGCATTTTATATTGCCCCCCTATTTTTGTCCCTGTCCCCCCATGTGCCCCCCCTAAATATAAAAAGCTGGAGACGCCACTGGTGATAGCACAGTGATTGAACTCAGTGGATCACATGCCAAAGGTGCAGAGCTAATGATAGAAGCCCTGTACCACATTATGGCTGCCATTAGCTGGCTGGTGATAGGTAACTCCACATCTTCCAAATACATTGGTGTGTGAGAAGACAGCAAGCCTCCTGACTACAAGCCAGCATCTGTGCAATACAGTAACATCGCCAACAATAATGAAATCCACCCCTCTACTGTTATTAACCTCCTCTACAGTATACATCAGCCCCATCCTAACCTCTTATCATGTATATCTATACATTAACTCCTCCACCTCCATTCCTCTGTGTGTAATGTGTACTTTTAATGTATGTTTAAACAAATACCAAGCTCCATGTTTTACCACCCTCAATACCAGCGTGTTTCTTTATTTCCAAAAAAAATGTGGCAAAATCAGATCATCTTGGGGTCATTTCAGGTTTTTTACTATCCTGCCATTTTTATTTGCCTTTTGACCACTTGCCGACCACCCTGCTATAGGTCGGCCGTTCTGTGCAGAATCACGTATATATATATATATATATATATATATATATATATATATATATATATATATATATGTGATTCTGCATTTCCTCATAGGGGGAGCGTGTGCGCACCAGTTCTGCTGTGATTAGTCACAGCAGATGCCAATCAGTAAGTGCTGGCCTGTGTTCGACGAGGAAAGACACAGGACAGAGCTCTGCCTATGTAAAACAAGGCAGATCTCCGTCCTGTCAGCCGAACATGAAAAAAAAGTCCTTAGTAAAAGCAGCACACATAGTACACAAAAACACTGGTTAGGCATACATTTAACCCTTTGATCGCCCTAGATGTTTAACCCCTTCCCAGCCAGTGTCATTAGCATAGTGACAGTGCATATTTTTAGCACTGATCGCTGTATTGTCCCACAAAGTGACAAAAGTGTCAGATTGTCAACCGCAATAGCAAAGTCCCACTATAAATGGCTGATCGCTGACATTACTGGTATGTAATAAAAATTCAAGTATATATACATAGTTTGTAGACACTTTTTTAACTTTCGAGCAAAGCAATCAATATACGCTTATTAGGATTGGCCAAAATTTATGAAGAAATTAGATTTTTTTTTTATTGGATATATTTTATAGCAGAAAGTAAAAAATATTTTTTTGCAAAATTCTCGATCGTTTTTGTTTATTGCACAAAAAATAGAAAATCCAGTGTTGATCAAATACCACCAAAAGAAAGCTCTATTTGTAGGAAATAAAATGACATAATTTAATTTTTGGAGAGCAATGCATGACCAGACAATTGTCAATTAAAATAATGCAGTGCCATATAGAATTTTTAGGATAAAATATTAGTTAAATAACAATAAAAGAAAACTATAGCTGCCTATGAAAATTGTTATACAATTCATTTGGGTATTGTACTGCATGACAAAATATTTTTTTAGTCAACCTATCACAGCATTGAAAACTGAAAATCGCTTGGTATTAAAGCAGGTGAAACATGCTGGTAATGAAATGGATAACTAAAGTTTCAAGCTCCTAGATTTATACTGGTGCCAGATAGGTATCTGCTTATGAGATGCAGCTTAAAAAGATTAGTGTACTACAATAATACTCTCATTGCCATAGGCTCTGGATTTACAAAATCTGTA